>OZ005744.1:7231153-7831153 GCA_963930735.1 Dioctria linearis
AACATAATATAGGTCTGCCTGTTAACTTTGGACAAAAATCTTTCAGTAAAAATCAAGTAAAAACTTTTATGCGGTAGAGGGGATAACTCAAGAAAAGTTACCAGACACTTCTCGAGTAAATTTTGCTCAGCTTGTCATGTGTCAAAAATTTGACAGATAAGTTTTCTATGCAAAACAAAGTGTGAAAATAATAATTGTGATTAAGTAAAATATCTTTCTCTAATTTAATTAAAAAATGGAAAATAATGTGCTTAAAATCAAATCACTTCTCAGTTCATATCACAACAAGCGTGTTAACGTCAGCGTTAATACTTTTGACAGTCAGCTGATTGCATATCGAAGTTATACATCCTCTTAATCATGAGTAAAAATGTGCAATTTTATGCAAGATGGGAAACGTATAAGTTTACTCGATTTTTACTAACTCAAAAGTAAACAGACGGTTTGTGAGTAAAAATGCGTAAAAGTATTTACACCGAATAAAAACTTTCGAGTTAACAGACAGACCTAATATCTGTGTATGTATCCTCAAGCCTTGAACCCACAGTTTCTAAAACCTTTTGAAGCATTATAGAAACGAATTCTTCGATGGAAAATTCTCTCTTATCCTGGATAATAATAAACGTTTAATGAATCCAAATTCTCTGTGCAATTTAAAATAGTATAGCTATCGTAAAATTACCTGGGCAGTATACAATATTCATAAAGTAGCTCCAATGTCCTAGTTTCAGTTTGTAAATATTCATATACGCTAATTTCTAATCTGATATTAAATTAAATAACTTATTCGGAAAGTTTCAATTATATTTCTTGTTAGTAGATTCTGCCTAGAGCATGCATAAATATGCATGTATGACTATGTGCATTATAAAAAAACAAAACTCATCTACAGTATAATGCTAGAATATATGTATGGATGTATTTAGCACAGGTGTAAGCATCTCCTGTTGTTTCAAACAATTTCATACTTTATTATAGCTCTCCAGCCGAGAAGAAACTATAAAGTTTAATTTCCTCGAGTAAGTTGCCTTAATCGCTTGTAAACAAAATCATCCTCAAGACACATTATAAGTTTTGAGTAAGCCTCTTACGCCTTGGTATGAAACTTGTAACCATGCTCATAAATTATTTCTTTTTAGGTTAGCACTTGACTACTAGGTACTAGAATGCATAAAAGCTAAGTGTATACCGGGGAGAAGATAACATGAGCACACAAACGTTGACTCCACTTATCACTTATTTACCTTAGAATGCGGGCTCCATTTTGCATTTTCTATACATGTACATACATATGTATATCTGTCTTTGTCTCCTCCATAATGGTACCAGCAATACTGTTGTAGTAATCAAGATTAAAAGAAACCAGAATTTTGTAAAGCAAAAAATTTTAATTTTGTAACTAAATATATCCAAAAATTTAATCGGAGAAAATTTTTGTGTAAACGTAGATATATCCTTAAACTTGTTTTTGTTTTGTTTTTTGCAGACTTTATCTTGACCATGGGACTAGAAATATGTTATTGACCTCGAAAACCCTTTTCTGAGAATATCAACTTAAACAAAGATATGGGTGGATTTCACAGAAGAGTAATTATATATCCCTTGACCCATGGAATTAAGTGAAGCTATGATTCCCTTGGGATGCTCCTTTCAAGTGAAATAAGATGAAAAGACTTAGTTTAGGAGACTTTTGTTATAGTGCAGAAAATTATTTTAAACTTTTTTGTAGTATCTTCCAAGTTCTCTAAGTTTTTTGTATTATTAATATTTTAGTGTTATACACATACAAATATTTCTCATACTTAGTAGTTTCTGTGTATTCAAACTGGCAAACCTGGCATACATACATACATAAATATATTGAAAATCTGCAAACTTTAAATCCTCTTCAAAATATCTATAGCAGAAGTTTGTTAAGTAACTATAATTGGTTGACTTTATTCAAGACACATATACATACATACGCATAACCTTGACTGATATTTTCGGTATGCAAGTTATTTTGATATGAAAAATTTAATTCAGTTTTCAATTCAATTCAAATTTATTCATGAATAAAGTATTTTGCAGGTTGGATTTGGATGTTGCATTGTAGACATTTTGAATAGCATTCATGTATTATTAACTGAACATCAATGGATCTATGAGCAATGTCCTTCATAAGTAACTGGCAAGTTATCGTGGAGAGAACCTATCACCTTCACAATTATTGTGATTGCTCTGGGATAAAAAATTATTGAAATTCAATTCAAGGACACATATCGATATGATGAAGGTGAGTCCTGTCACAAATAAATCTGGTAATATTAGTTATTATATTATGAATTACAAGGAATGTTTCATAGTAGCGAAATTTATGGAAACTAGATTGACCCAAATTATTGATTTACAAATATTGAACCAAACTTACTGGACCAAACTTTTCTCAGAGCATGGATCTTTTAGTCTATGAGAACTTTCACGGTATGAGTTATCCTTGGCATGAATATTAATAATTGCTATGACAAATAGTAGAAAATATGTACTTCTACATTGAATTGTTTTTAACAATACTTTCTACCTCGTAATACTGATTGTGATTTGAGTTCTAAGTTTTAGATGTCCGTTCGTCTGTCTGTCACCGGGCTGTATCTCATGAACCGTAATAGGTAGACAGTTAAAATTTTCACAGAGTGTGTATTTCTAAAAATTTAAGGGGTCCCCATACAAGAAACCTGCTTCTTTCTGCGCTTTTTCCTCGTTTTATTCTCATTGATTATTATTATCATAAATATCATAATTTTTTTCAAATGACAAATTTTTTTTTTCAAATGACGCCTGCCCTCCTTCGAAAAATTAAATAAAAACTACAGTGCTAAATTTTGTACGATGGTGCGCAAGTCCGACTCGCACTTGGCCGCATTTTTTTTAAACATGTTGATTTAGGTAGCTAAAATTTTGTAAGAATTTTTTTGTATAAAAATCGTAGCTCTATATATGTAAGTTCAAAAATTTTAAGAAATCGGGAAATTTTTCGTAAAGTTTCCTTATGAAAATAAAATCGGTTAAACTAACTTAGCTTTTTAATAACTTTCAGCAATTATTTGTGAAACAATATCTTTGCAAATATTTGCTATTGCTCTGAGCAAGAAAATCGTTTTATGTAATTCGCATGTCGACAAAAAATATGATCCGTCAACAAAATTTCTACTACAGAATTTTTAAAGAGTCAGTTCCTGCACGATTCCTTCACCATACGGATTACATAAAACCCTATTATGTTTCCATTATATCAAGTTACTTCTTATATACATACATAGATCCGATAGTAATAATTCTCAGAATTAGGATCATACTTGTTTAAGTTTTATGACTTACTATAGCTAGCTACATATGTAATATGGGACACAATTTTTGGGCACTGCCGTTCACTTAACTTAAACTCGCAATCTTGCATACAGGTACACGGAATTATATATCTATATTCAGAGTGGTCATAGTGTGTCCAATCGGATCATAAAAATGCGGCTCCATTGACATGGCTACATGCACTTGCAGTTTTAAAATTGTATTAAAGAAAAAATAATAAAACTCTACAGGGCGTAAGTCGGACAGTCTTTAACAATTGTTTTGGTTACTATGCCAATATTTGTCAGTAGCTAAAAAACTTTTAGTTTGCATACAATATCGATCGGTACAGGGGAACAGGAGAAATCCATCCCAAGCAGGGAGGCCATAGCGGCCCATTGTGCTGTCCTGCTAGAAGCACATTCATCAAAACCTTCCTGTTCTCGTAATGAAGTGCGTCAGGTCTTGGTGAGGAATGTTTTTCAGCTCATCTACAGATAGAAGGGCAGACCCTAGAGTATCCAGTCTGCTTCGGGTGAAGGCCGGATACTCACACAAAAAGTGTTCGGTTATCTCAGGCTCTCCCTGCAGGCAGGACAGATACTCAGGGCTGTCAACAGATGAGCGTGAAGTGAGGTGTGGCCGGTGATGATGCCAACCACAGTTCTACATTGTTTCCTTCCGAGCCCCATGAGAAAATTGGAGATATTCCCATTGAGCCCATCAAGAAACGGTTTTGTACACCTACAAGTACTCAGGTTCTCCCATCTCTGTTGATGTTTGCTATGAACATCTGCTTTGATGAGCGCCCCGATACTCAAGGTGACATCGGCTATGGCCGGCTCCGGTCCGAGGAACGGAGAATTAGAGCCAGCCCTAGCTAAAAGGTCAGCCCTATCATTCCCTATGATCCCCATGTAACCAGGAACTCACAGGAGGGACACTTTGTTGTGGATACACAACATTGACGCCTTGAGGTATTAAGATCGTTTCAAAACAACTATA
Organism: Dioctria linearis; assembly: GCA_963930735.1. NCBI lineage: Eukaryota > Metazoa > Arthropoda > Insecta > Diptera > Asilidae > Dioctria > Dioctria linearis. Next base: position 7,235,486 of record OZ005744.1, read on the forward strand.
GTTTTACATATGATTATAAATATACAGAATAATAAAATAATAATAAATAAAAATACCTTTAAAACCTTTTGTTTTTTTTTCCCTTAAAATATTTGAAATATTAGATCTGAAAATATTCTGTTTAAAATTTCTTGATTATATTTCTTCTCTTTTTATAAATAAATATTTCTAAAAGACGCTCTTGTAAATATATAGAGTCTTACTAAATACTGATGTACCATGTAATATTTCTACATAGGCTTAAGGGAGAAAATTATCATTGATTTATGTTAATTAAATCCATTTTACCCTTTAAGCTAATCAACTTATACAAAAGAAACAAAGTCTACGAGAAAAAACGTAAAAACATTTCCTAACAAAAGCATCTTGAAGATTTTATATGAAATCTGTTCATTTAGTGGAAAGGAAGAAAATTTAGAAATTTACCTTTGTATTTACAAATTCTAAAATAATTTAAATGTGTAGTAGGTAATGGTAGTAAAAGCGAAGTTATATAAACGGCTATGTAATATTCCTATCTTAATATTTATAGACATTTACATCACTGTAAAATGAATCTCATAAATTACTTCATTTAGCTATTTTGATTTCATTATTCATTTGTAGTATCTACGCCTTTGCCATGCTGAAAAGTATCTTCCTTTAAATGATTTTTCAGTATGAATATATGTATACCTAATCTACTACCACAACAACTCTTTGCATAGCAAGTATCATTCCGATCTCGACCACACAACGAAGAGTTATAGTCTCCTCCAGGCTCAAGAGTAAAACTGAGCTACAAAACCAACAAAATGGATAATACTATATAGTCCAATGTTTCTCTAAAACTACACCGAAATTATATTTAATTAAAATCTATATCTTTCAAGTACATATATATCTATATAGATATATACTTATATATCTTATAATAAACCAATATAGACACTATATAACACATTCACAAATGAGAGAGCTTCGAGAAAAAGGAATGAGAATTAGCCCCCAAAATACCCATCTCAAATAGATCTGGCCTTGTATCTCTAATATCACACCATTCACCATAAATAATTAGAGACTTGTGGGAGTTTTCTCGAAGGGCTTGGTGAATTCATTAAACCCTTTGCTTATTATGAGATTTTTGGGCTTGGAACTTAACGAAAACTTCGACTTCTTAACTGGGTTATGTATAACTCTTGAAATTCTCCTTTAAGGATCAAAGGATTACTTGTTTTGTAATTCTCCTACAACAGGCATTCTCTGTGTTTCCGGTCTTTTCCTGTCTTATTTTTCTTTATATTCACAATAACGTCAAGGCACCATACCGCACCAACAACAACAACGTTTCCCCATTGAGTATAAATTTAAATTAATCGAAATTTTGTGACCTGATTGTGGGAGGATGCTCTTGATTATTGTAGCCGTATAATTTTTAAAGTATAATCAACCTTAAAGTTGACGAATTTTTGATTATTAATTATGAAATCCCAAGTTCAAAAATATTCAACAATTTCGATGTAAAATTTGGAATTTTACTCTTATTAACGTAGAAATATTTGTGGTTTCGTAAACTTTATTGTTTTAAGGGTTTCCTTTTATACACGTGCTGTTTTATGTAGGTACTACGGAAGTTTATTCTAATGAACTTTGGTAATTAAGGAGATCTAGAGTTTCTTGCTTTGCAGGATTTAAAAAAAAAATAATTATGGCTGTAGTTTTTCTTCATGACCACAAGAAATCTTTGACAATTTGTATCTATAGATAATTTTAATAGGATGAAAAACAAAAATTAAGGAATATAGATTAACAGATTCAGCCACTTCAGCAGCTTGCCTGTTCCAGTATAGATTATGCGAGAGCTCTAGTTCCAGAATTGTAAGATTTTTTTGGACGGGAATAAAAGATATATTGCCCGAAAATATATTCTCTGCACATTTGTGTCTTTGGCAGACATGTTATGCTTCAAGCTTGCTTGAAGCGATTTTGGCCCCGTTCATGTTCGGCCCAAACCAAAATGGCTCTTATTGCTCTGTTGAGCACATGGTTTACGAACGAGACCTCGCCTGAAGCGTAACAGATGATGTTGTCCGCGTATATGTGGAGGAGATTCGGGACTTTGTCCAGACACTCGGAAAGAGAGTGGACGTAAATATTAAAACGTTGGACCAAGAGCGGTGATCCTTGTGGGAGCCCATTTTGGAGATTATGCGTTGTAGAGAAGCACCCTCCAACTCTTACCTTAATCCTTCTGTTTGTTAGGAATATATTGCTCTACGAAGAAATATTCAAGACAATTATCAAATAATTGTTAGCTTGATGAATATTAGATTTAAATGAAATTTTGGATAATGGCGAATAAAATTAATCCATAATTAGACCGTATCCAATCCCGAGTTTTTTTCCTTTTCTCTCTTACATATATTCTCTGTGTTAAAAATGTTCTTTTATACACAGCCCACGGATATAATTCAATTTAACTGAAAAAAATGATGGAGGTGTTTTCTTCAAAGTTTTCTTAGGTAGAATTAAAAAAGAAAATAGAAATAAACAGTCTAAACGACAAAATAAAAGTATGTTACAATTTTTAATTCGAGTGCCCTAATGGTGATAAGGAGGAAATAAGCACCTAATTTGAAAATTGCAGGAGAAATTTTGCTACCATATTTAATTTACATAAATTGATTTTGGTAAAAAGTTGGGTGGGGCACCCCTCTTTGAAATTATATTGCGAGCAGAGATAACCATATTGGGACCTATCTGATTGCTGGATCAAAAATTTCAATATGTTTTTTTTTTGCAATAAATTTCAGTCTGAACGACGAAAATGAAAATTTTTAATATTAATACAAGACAAGAACGTTAACAATTTTGCTCACTAGTACTATATGCACTTACTTAAAATGATTCAGCAATAATCCATTAATAAAAATAATTCTATTGCAAATGCTTTTAAAAACAAATCATTCTATGTATACCTATATGAAAAACTCATAAAAACAAATTAAAGAAAATCCTTTTTAGCTCTCTTCAAATTTAATTAAAATCACAATGGTACTCGCATAGTTTGTTTTATTTAATGTTTATTTACATTTATAAACGAATTCTCCAAATAACAGGGAAAATGGCATAGCATTATTTGCCAATCACAAATGATTGTAAACATTATTTAGGTTCATTATCACAAATAGACTTATGGGACTGGCACTGCTTGTGAAAGTTGTCAATAAATATTATCATAGCGTTCATATATGCCGAAATTTTATTTCGATGTCATACATGCATTATGTCCGAAAAAAAAATATACTGTAATTTACATTAATTGCATTTAATTGCTGCATTGCTGTTTGTGCATGCTACGGGCTAACTCCCGGAATATAAAACAGCAAACAAGTACACAGAAATGAAGTCATGGCAGCCAAAACTCTAACAACAAGAATAAGAGTTTGCTACTTCGATTCGGGACTTGGGTTGGGAGTTAACTCCAAAGCAAAAAAGAAAACACCCAGTATGTCATCATTCAGAAGTTACAGGTTGAGCCATAAAGAAGAAGTAGGAAGAAAAATTGTTAACTTCTTTCCTACTGCCCAAATAACTCATTTTACGTCGCAATATCGAACAATTTTCTACCAATCTATATTGTACTCAGCTATCATTCGCAAACCAACCCCTCCCCCACCCGACCATATACATACACATATGTGCAGGTACGGAAAAGCCTCAAAACCACATCAAAGCTTGAAGAAATACTTTGGAGAACCGAAGTAACGCTTATTGTCTTTATCACTGCTTTCATCTTGTTATACCTCAATAGACATCCCATCTGCAATATCCACGCAATCCACAATTTCTCCCTTCACTTCGACCATTTTAATAAAATCTGTATAACGCAAATTGTACGGATATGGAATAGTTTACCATCTATACGACTATTTTTCTTTCCACATTAAAACGCTCAACGGTTATTTGTGAAGGACGTACACAATAAACTCCAGCTGTCATCTTTAATCCTTAATTCAACTTAACGCTTGGTTATATGTACTTAAAAAAAAAATACTCCCGCAATTATACCTAGCAGATTTTTCTAACCAAACACAGAGAAGTGGTGGGAGAAAGAATTTCCTTGGAGTACACACATATTTGCTCCAAATTACCATAATTATTATAGCTTTACTTTCGCAATGTTCCTTTTTCTACTACTTTAAAGATGTAAATATATCCCACGAGGCTATTTATCAATTAATACGAAATCCTTAAAGAGAAATCTTAAAAGAATTGAGGAGAACTGCAAAACTTTTAAATGATTCCTTCGGGAGCCAAAAACGAAGAGAAAATTTTGGCAACCAGTCAATGTGGGTTATCAATGGAAAAGCGCCAAGCTTTATCTACATCACTTTATGGTTAAGCACAATAGAAGTGTATGTGTTTGTTTGGATGTATGAATGTATGGTATGTATTTTAACATTTGTCTACTACTCCATTTATGACTAGAACATTCCACTAGAGTATCCTTAAGGGGAATGGAATTTTATTTCATTCAATTCGCTAAGAAAGAATTTGCTTGCACAGAGGAAATCTTATGTGAATCGATTAGCAAATTTTATTTTCATTGTAGTCAATTTCTGGCATTAAAGTAAATTGTTTGAAAATAAATCAACACAAATATAAAAATGTACAGAATATGGTATACGGTAATTAAGGTAATTAATTTTTAATTATTTTGCACATAAGTTTGTATGTATGAAACTTACGTTGAATTTTATTTTAGTGAATAAGACTTACACTGTTTTCGTACTAATTTTATTGGAATCAAAATTCAGGTGGACGTTTGAGGAAAGAAAGGATTTTCTTTTTCTCATTTTCATTTTAATAACTATAGTCCAATATTGTTCAAACGAATCTAGTTTTTGTTGTATACTGGCAATACACGCTCGGCACTATTGACATGAAATATACATACAAAAAATAGGGAATGTGTCAAACTTATTTTAAATATATAAAAATTCTCATTTCGGGGATTTTTTTTTAAAGATTCTGTACTATTTAAGTAAATTTGAGCATTTTCCACACATGTAGATAATATTTACATACAATATTTTTATTACGAGGATCATTTAGAAAAATTGAAAATAGTAATGGACCATAATCGAGCCTTGCGCACCTTGCAACTTTAAAAATTTATTCTGGTGAGTTTTATAATAGACTTTCAAAGCTATCTCCCTCCTGATAGAATAAAACTTAATAATTTTGCACGGCATTCCAAAGAATCAATATAGAAAAAATATTTGCTTATACATACCTAAGTGGTTGATGCCCATTTTTAATAGAGGGTTTCGAGAAAAAAGTGAAACAGTGCCATAACTAGGGTGGTGTCATAGGCACAAGTCTCAAGGAGACACAAATACTAATAAGGTAAGGAATTTCTCCATTTTTACATTATTAAAGAAAATTGCGCGAATCTGGCTCATTAATATTTTTCATAGAAAGAAAATTATGTGATAGTGTCTACACACAAAGGACGTAATAAAATAGTTTGAAGTTTATTAATAATAGAAATGTAATAATATTCTTGAAGCCGATAATCATTAAGAAATTATTTATCCACACATCTGTGACAACTCACAAAAATATTTAATTTTTGGAACAATTTATTCTATAAGCGACCGCCAATTGAATGAAAAAAGCGTAGTAGGTAAACTAAATTTCCATATAAAAATTAGCTTGCTAAGAGCTCAGCAAAAGTTTTACTTGAATTTTAGCGAAAGCAAAACTAAGGTCAACACGCTAAATTTGGCTTGTTGTTCTATATTACAGGTAAGTACAGTACAGTAAGTCCTCAACCAATTTAGCTTAAATTTATCGACCCAGGCCGTTTTTAAGCATGCTAAAAATATTTCTTTATAGACTTCTGAGAAATTTCAAGAACGAAGAATAAAAAAAAAATTGCAAAACACCAACATCTTATAAAAGGATGAGTAAAATAATAAAAATAGTTCTTTCTCTTTTTCTTGTTTATTATATATCTTCTCTGAGTCTCCGCTGTCAAATTTGAGTTTCTAAGAACGGCCCGATATTGGAGGCTCGCTAAAATTTTGCTTAGCGCAGACCTCAGTACTAAGTTAAAAGTCTGAAAATGTATAATTTTTTCTCTGATTTTTACCAGTAAATGGACATCTGCGTAAGTATATTCTCCACGTTATTTGCGGTTCAAGCAAACTGAAAGAACAAATTTTCCAAGCATATTTATCGACAAGATCTGAACTTTTAAACCCAGACGCGCTTCGGAAAAGGCTCTTGTATTACATAAAATAAAATAAAATAAAATCTTTTTACAATAAAAATCACCCGTGAAAAAATTGTGCATGTTTTTTGTGATTATACCTATATAAAAAAATATATAATTATAAATAAATTCTGGCTTTCTCGTATGAAACTATGGCCGTTAGCCTGAATCCAAAAGCAATATCATCATAATACATAAACCTATATATTGGATGTATAGATGCCGCTGAAGCGCTTCGGATAAATAAATTCTGTTACAATCTTCTTTTTATGAATAAAATTAGTTGAATTATTAATATGATAACGTCATAATCTTTCTCTGAAATATTTCGCATCATTTCGAACTACTTGAAGGAATTCATCTGTTTTTTAACGAATTAAATTTTAATCACGCTATGATAAATAATAAAGTTTTATGGCATATATTACATTAACGGACATCCATATAATTACAACTTACAACCCCTATAAACCATGAATCTATCATGTGAATCAAATATGTATTGAAATTCCATTATACAGAGGTAAAAAACCAGTAGAAAAGTTTTCAATGGTAATTTAATTATTTATTCACCATTTTTTTTCCAGTAGAAGAACTATAAACTGTAAATTAAAAAGATTTCATCATAATTTTCTAAATAAAAGAAAAAAAATTTCAAACTGACTAAGAATTACAAAATTGGTCACTTTTAAGAAGATGAAGAAGAAGAAGAAAAAGTATAATTATAAAAGCCAGAAACTCCTTTACTCTCAATTGAAGTGAAGTAAAGTTGAAATTGAATAGAATTTCGTAAATGAATTTCTCATTTCCTTTCCTTTCCTTTCGGTTTTGTATATTTTCATCATTTTTTTCCATTCTTCAGAAAAGATATTCAGACAGACACAGGTCTCGTCTTGTATATTCTGTTCATTCACGAAAAGGAAGTCCACTAACGATAATGATATTGATCCCGATTCTCGAGTCAATTGCACAATGGCAGCTCTCCAGAAAATAAAAATGAAAATAAAAAAAATATTAGGAAAACTTAATTTGTGTTGCTTTTTATAAAAAAGGTTTGCTATCCTTTTCAACCGTCGAGAATTAATCAATGCAATTTTCTTTGGAGAATGCAAAATGTATTGGTAATCAAATATTCATTAAATGAATGAATCTAGAATTTTTTCTTTCCAAATTCAGAGAAAAGTTTTCTAGTGCATTGGAAAACTTGTCGAAAATTTTGGTGGACAATAAAAATCGATTTGTGCATTATTACATATGCGCGATTTCTTATACGTACATATGTTCTATATTTTGTAGCATATTCAATCTATGATATAAACTTTTTTTTTAGGAGGGAATTGTTAAAAATGTCTCTTGTATTTATTTACCGTGACAGCCAGGATGTGTTTTGTTGCGAACAATTTACACAGACATGACTACAAAGGAATTATGCGGAATGACAGAGGACTTTCTATTTTCCTTTTGGACCTTTCCCGGTGCAGGATTAATAAGCCTAGGCGCTACGTGCGGATGAAGTAACAACCGCTGCACAGCCTCGATGCGATTTATATAAACAGAATAGAAGGGAGAGGAGATTGGACTGGCATACTCCAAAATGGGTCTAACAAATGTGCAGTAAAGGACCTTCGTTATATTTGGATAATTAAATACCTTTGATCGCCCAAGTCTTTGGTTCTGTTAAGTCTATATGATAAATATCCATCTAAAATTAAAATTTAAGTTCAAAGGCCTGCTTTTACGAAAAAAGGACATTACACTACAGCTACGCCTTAATTCAAATGAGAGATCATTCCACAGTCTGATGGTCCCGATAAAAAGTTGCCGTCCTGTAGCAACACTGCCTACACGAGGCAGCAGAGGGTTAGCGTACTGTTAGAGCAAGCAAAGCTGATATTTTCATACAAGTATTCAGGTCGAACAAATCAAATTAAAGAGGAATAGAACTGCTCGATAATTGAGATATGAGTGTAGACCACATCCAAATAAATTTTTAACATATGATGATACGTGATCATATCGTCTCAGATTGTACGCATACCTGACAGCAGAGTTGAATGCAACAGTCAATTTCCTCATTGACACAAAGATTTCACAGCTGTAGGTAATAATCGGGCATTCTAAACTTTTAACGATGTTTAATCTTGTAAACGAAGGTAAAAAATTAGCAGAGGCAGAAAGCCTGCGAAGAGCACCAAAGGCTTTAGACACAAGGTTATTTATGTGGTCGCACCATGTAAGTGTACTATTTAAGATTATACCCAGGTTGTTGACAGAATTTTAAAATTTTATAACAGTATTATCGTGGAGGACCTGCGGGAAGTGGGATGTATCCAGTTCGTTCTTATAGATCACAATTGCGTTAGCCTGAGTTGCATTGAGCAATAGTTTATTATTCGCGGCCCAGCGATAAATGCAAGAGATATCATCATTAATTTTGCATACACTATGTTCAATTAGACCGAGGACAAGTATATTTGGAAATCATCCGCGTACATATTATATTTGCTATAGTTAATAGTAGTCGCAAGATCATTTATAAAGAGTGTAAATAATAATGGTCCTAAGATTGAACCCTGCGGAATGCAGCAAGTAATGCCGATGCTGCTGGAGAGTTGATTGCTACAGAAAACTTTCTGATACCTGTTCCTAATGTACGAGGCCATACGAGAAAATCCGTATTACGATGATAGTTTCTCCACCATTAACCTATGATCAACGCTATCAAAAGCTTTCGAAAAGTCTAAGAGTACCAGAGTTGTTAGCATATCTGAATCGATGGTAGTCCGAATGTCGTCAGATATTTTGATCATAGCAGTGACGCAGTTATGTTTTGGCCTGAATTCTGATTGGAAGGCCAAAAGAAAATTATTACGCACAATAAATTCAGGCTGGGATCAGCTTTTTTAGGGATAGGTATAATTTTTGCAATCTTCCAATTATTGTGCAACTCTGACCTGAAGAGAGTGGAGTTGATGATGTGAGTTAACACTGGTAGACAAATAGGAAGAACAAGTTTGAGAAATTTAGGGTGCACGTTATCTAAGCCAACAGCATCAGATTTAATGGAAAAGAAGGCTAAAAAAACATCATTTGGTGTAACACAAGCAAAAGAAAAGCCTTCGTGCGAATTCCTATCCACAGTGATATCGGAGCGTTGGTGCTGCAGTGATGGATGATTTGCGAAGATATGATTCAGCTTATCCCAATCTTTGCAGACTTCAGGGGCCCTCAAACGACCAATGCCAATATTACCCAAGCTACGCCAAAGCTGCTTCGCAGGAACATTTGAATTGAGTTTAGTGCCAAATCTGACTTCTTTGAATCCCGTTTCTCTGCAGTGAATCGATTGCGCAACGTTTTAAATTCAGTCTGTATTTCAGGCAAACGATAACGTTTCCACCTAGCAAAGTGGAGGTCTGTCTGCAAACTATACATTTTTCATGGCCTGTAAATATCTCTACAAAACTGAATTCAATTTCAGATGTAGAGTCGGAACTTGCCACAACTCGACCGCGCAAATTCGACCTAATGTAAATTGCCACTCCCCCTCCTCTACTGGGGCGATCATTGCGAAATATCCTATATTGATCAAGGGAGACAAGTTTATCAGGGATATGTGAAGTCAACCAAGTTTCAGATATGCATACCACGTCAAGAAACAGGAAGACAATTAATATCACACCATTTATGAAAGGTATTTAAATCCAAGTTTAAAATTCCACACTCTTTTTATCAGAAACAATGCGGAACATTTTTGGCTTCGTCAGCATGGCAAAGTATTCTTGAATTAGCCAAAATCAGAGATACATCATTGATGTAAATTATAAAAAGGAGTGGTCCAAGATGGCTGCTTTAAGGAACGCCAGAAGTATTATCTATTTCGTCCGAAAGAGCAGCGCGGAATATAACTCTCTGCATGCGATCATATACATAACAACGAAGACAATTGACAAAAATAGTAGGAACACTAAGAACGGTCAATTAATGAATTAAAATTGTCTGATTGATTCGGTCGAAAACTTTACTGAAATCCGTAAAAAAGCGTTTCCAAAAGTGGAAGCATAGAAATTAGTAAACTCTAAAAAATTAGCCGTTGTAGATTTACCTTTCATAAAGCTATGTTGAAATGAACACAGGAAAAGCTTGAAGCGGAAGTATAAAATAACCAGGTCTTCAAATATCTTCCCAAGCACGGGTTAGCACTATTGCCGCCTTGACGTCCGTGTTTTGAATCTTTCTACTCCCTGCCATGAATTATGGACAAAAATATAATAATAATGAAAAAAACATGATTAAGAAATCAATAAGTATTAAACAGAATTATCATTTCACCCACTATTACGCAGTGATTGTCGGTATAGTACTGCAACGATTTTACTATCAACAAAGAGTAAATTTATTGTAAATTCTTGTAGTAATTTTACATCGTTTATTTCCATTTACAAACTTCGGAAAGAGTACCCCGACTTATATCACGATAAGCTTGCCTTTTTGAGGAAGTTGGTCCATCAAGGGCACTCTTTACAGTGTAATAAAGGAAATGAATTTGTTGAGAGAATTCGGTTGTTTCTTTATTGCTCTCATAAGGAACATAAATTTACACATGTGTAACCGATCTTACAGAGAAAAGGGGGTGTTGTAATTGATATTGTAATCTTGGCCATTTGAAGATGCATTTATCCAATATCAATTTATATCATATTTCTAATTAGCTTGTAACAGATTTACTCAATACTTACCCGAAGAAAATACTAAAAATACATTAAAAGCACTTATTAGAATGGTAATCGTTTACACTGACTGATGTCCAGTCCATACACAACAATGTAAAATTAACAATCCTTGGGGAATAATGTGAATAAGCTGTCTACATCGAAATCCCAGTATTAATTAAGTGTTCAATTATTGCAGGCAAATTAAGCACAAAAGGAAGAAGTATACTACGTACGTATATAAGTAAGTATAACTACTTGGGGGAAAAGATTTCTTCAATTAATTTGAAAGCACAGCGCGCGCCCAACCCATAAACACTTTCTTTCATTCAGCTCCCTCTCGAAGACCCGATCCAGATCCCGATCCCGCCGTCGTCGTCGTCGTCGTCATCGCTCGTCGCTTATGTTAACTACCCGTTCCATTCTTAAAAATGTTGTAATTTCCTCGTAATCGTTGAGTTAAGTGAAATAAATTACATCTGCCACCGAAATGTACCTTGAAGGTGGAATTTCACTCGTAGATTTCTTATTCATTTCAGTAATTAACTCCTTAGTTGCCGAAATATTGGACCCAAGAATTTAGCTGTGGTAGGCAGTAGATGTATTAAAGTTAACAAAAGGGGGGTTGATTTTCAGTTGTCCATAAACTGTGTTATATTATTTAAGTTGGGCGTACGATACGGGGCTATGTGAAAGGTTTTATTCTTTTATCTATGTTTTTTGACAATATTACTTTACAACAAGTGTGTAGGGTGATTCCCGCCCACCATTAGTGTATTGCTATACGAGTTGCATAGAATTTATCAGGTTAAATTTATTTTGATAAAAAACGCACTAAACGTACCCCCCCCCCCCCCCCTACAAAAATATCTGCAAATAAATCAATTTCATTCTATTAGTAAAACACGGTCAAGAAAACGAAATAAACGTAAATTTGTTCGCAGTTTTCTGAGAAGGAATCTGTGCGTGAAAAACAAATTATCATTTCTGTTTCTTTTAATGAATTTATCAAATCAAGTCACGGATGTCGTACATAAAAACAAAATATATAAAAATCAACCAAATATAAAATGAATCAATCATTTGAAATTTAACGCAAACAAAGAGTAACTTATTCATTAGGCAATTGTTTACGCACGAATCCATGAAGGAAATACAGAAAAAGTCCTTTGAATTAGCTATCAGTCAATGAACCATAACCAAGCCCAAGACGTGTATATTGTCAGAACAGAATCGTAATAAATGATATAACGGAATCAATACAGATTCATTTTATGTATAGGTATGCATCTATTGTGAAAGCAAGAATAGGACTTCTTTATTAACATAAATTGCAAAATGAAAGAAGGCATTATACATACAAAAGTCTGCCGTGCAAATACGAGGATTCCACTACATTGAACTGAAATGTTTGAAGTTAGGTTTAAGATTAAGATGACATGAATTGAATATATCGACTTCTGGCGGGGGGAAATTTTTTTAATTTACAGAAAACTATAATAAAGCGGGTTCCCAAGCGTGTGTTGGAGAGCCTTCGAAGGATCCGTCGGGATTGTCCAAATCGTATTCAGATCATGAAATATATTCATTCGAATTTATGGATTGACTCCGTTCTTGATATATTAAATCAAAACAGAAGTCAGAAAGAGATTGGGGAGAAAAGGACTAACGGCTGGCAGATAGAGAGTAAGATAGTAATATTGAGGGTGAGAGAGAGATATAAGCGCATTGAAAGAAAAAAAAGATAGAGAAATATCTGATGAGAGAGAGAGAGAGAGAGAGAGAGAGAGAGAGAGAGAGAGAAAGAGAGAGAGAGAGAGAGAGAGAGAGAGAGAGAGAAAGAGAGAGAGAGCGAAAAAGTTAAAAGGCTTTATATTTCTCTGCGTTAAATTGTTTTTATACCATAATCAGGACAGATAAATATTACTGTAAAGTGGGAACCGGTTATCCAAATGGTAAAAATGTTCATTGTCAACATTTGAAAATTCTTTTATTCTATGAAAAATCCACATTTTTATATGGCAACTCTACAAAGAGTGTTGCTCACTTTGATAAATTTTTGCAATTACCCCAAATTACTCCACCTGAAAATTCAGGTTTCTATGCCAGTGCCCTCTCAACCAGTATTTGAATAATAACCGAAATTCTTGTGGGGCAACTCTAAGACGTTGCCTGATTTTATATAGTTTTAAAGTTAAACAAAATATTTTTTATATAAATACCATGATTAAATTATGAGTTAATGAGTTATTGTGCCGACAGACAAGATGGCAAGATCAAATTTTATATGCCCAATAATTTCATCTAGACTATAAAAATATTTATGTCGCAGTTGCGTTAGGTTTGAGCCCAAGATATTTTGTAGTATAAAATTTTGCAAAAGGAAAGGTGAGAATTTGAAAGAGCATTTGAAATAAAGACAAGACAATTAATGAATCGAGTAATTTAAGAAATAAATTCAAATATTGATTTTACTCAAAATCAAAGGGAACTCAATACCTAGATTATGACAGTAAATATTATAACATAATAGGTATACCAAAGAGCATCTACATAAATGTACTTTGTAGTACATTTCCAAAAAGTTAATTCCTCAAGATCAAATCAGAATAAAAGCTATAGAAAGCAATAGTCCAAACATTTGCCAATACAAAAGTTTCATTCAACATATGCAATTGTAAAAAAATAAATAAAATGAAGCAAAACTATCTTGAACACAGATTTCGAAATCGAAAATAAAACTCACCTGAGATCTCTTCATGACTTTTCAATTTTTGCACCTCGTTTTGAATAAGGAAAACTCTTTCTGTGCATCGTTTTCGATCTTTCCTATCTCTGCAAAAAGTGAAAATCCCAAAACAGAAGGAACTTTTCTAATTCGTTCAGTTTAAAGAGGACGAGCACATGTGCATTTCATCAATTTTCCATCCAGCCGTAATCCATAACGCTTTTGCAGCTGAATTTTTGAATGGATGAAACACATATGTATATGGATATATATAGATACACAATGTACATAACTACTCTAGTCGTATATGTATGTATATGAATGTTATCCTGTTTGGCTTTTTAGTCCGTCGCCTTACTCAACCGAAACGGAATTTTCACGTATTTTTTTTCTTTTTATCATGTCACCCGTAAAAGATAGGAAGGAATGAATAGACCATGTCAGTCGTATAATTCCGTTTTGGCATCTTTTCAATTAAATTTTGTACTATGTATGTACATGTGTATGAATACGTAGGTAGAGATTTTTTTCCCATGAAGAAATTGTAATGATTTTTCCTTAAATCCAATTGAAACGTAAATTTTCAAAGGCAAACCTAAATTTTAAAGACATTTATAAAGCTAATAAGAGCTTTAAGAAACTCTTGCGGAGCTAAGTAATATAAAAATTTTCGTTTTAGTTACATTACTATCAACCTTGCGTATAGATGGGATAATAATAATAATAATAAGAGGTAATAGGAGTAACGGAGAATAGAAGGTAAGGAGGGGGGTTACACTATTAAATAGTTTTCGTGTGGAAGAAAACGATTTAGTTAAGTAGGTATCGACTTTGGGTAAGCTTACTTGGGGGTTAAAAGGGATAACCCTCTATTATCCCGTATCTAAATTTCAAATACCGTGAGAGGTGAACAGTCTTCGTCATATTTAACTCCCGTAGACTTCTTCTTTTGGTCAGTTATGAAAAATGGAATTTACTACAAGGTGCTGCAAACAAATTTTAGGGACGCATTAAGGTCAACGAATATCAAAAGAGGATTAAGACTAATGGTATTGGCTTGCATTGGTATTTATGGAGGACATTTGAATATTTTTTTAATTCATAATATGTTTTATAAAAAAGTAGTCTAATAAAGTTGTTGTTGTACGTTTATCCGCATCTTTCATTTGCATAATTTTATACAAAAATTCCTCTCAAAGTTATCATACAATTACTTTTGAACTTCCTCTCCGAGTAGGCGCAATAAATGGTATGCGGGTATAAAGTCGATAGTTGGAGATATTCCAAAATGCATTAAAATTCACATATTAGGCCCATTCGTTTGAAAGATTGGTGGGTGTACTCCTGAACTACACTCAACTACACCAAATTATTAGTTTGTAAGGTGTACACTAAATAGAATTACACCAAACCATTCTTTTGCTTGTCAAAATGTTGTGTTAGTCTACACTTACTGTAATTTCTCGAAATTATGGGTGTAAGCAGTGTAGAACAGATGATTTGACAATTTTCAGTTTCTTAGATTATGAAGCTACCTATATAATCTGAGGTCATTTGTTGATTTCTTTTTAAGCAACTGTGTAATAACTGAAATTAATAAAAAATTTTGAGTAAAAAACAAGTGTGTTGAGTAATTTTTAAATATTTAAATTAATTTGTGGTAAAACAATCAAATAAGTGTATTCAAACAATTAAATTAAATTTTGATAAATATAATCAAGTGTTTTTAAACAATAAAAATGAATACAAAAATATTTATATCTACACGTTTTACAACCACTGCATTTGTTTGCGGGGAAACAACTGAAAAACAGCTGATTTCTGGTGCTGGTTTAGAGTTACACTTGACAGATTTGAGTTATACTTGCCCAAAGCGAACGAATAGACCTATTAATAATGCTATATTCCATTTGAAATGCCGCGAAATTTAAATTTTGAGTGAAAAAAAATTATCAATTTTTCATACTTGATGCTTGCGCTGTTAATGTGAAAGATATCGGAACTAGATATTCCCATGAAAAAATTGCATTATGTTAACTAAGTATTAGAGGAAACTTGTTTCAATTCGAACGATTATAGATCACCGGAGACACAAATAAAAACGATAGGTAGATACCTGAAAAAGTATTAATCACTCTATACCTGGAAAACTGTTAAGATTGCTCCCATTATCCCCTACAATTTTTTTTTTGATCCTAAAACACTTCACGTATTTAATATCGCCAATTACAAATTATCCTATAGATATGTCATAGAAAACTAAACTTCGAAATTGATTTTATTTTGCAAGCTAATAACTAATAAGACACCAAACAGAATTGTAGTTCTGTAGCGAAAGCTAGGTTCAGGCCAATACTGTATCACTAAAAAGTATAGAGCAAAATATTTACTTAAGCTTCCTGAGAAGCTTTTAAAGCGCAGTAGAAAGGATATTAGATTTCTGGCTGGTCTTATTAAGGATCCCGACCATTCCAGTTCTATATTTCCGTTCGTGATTCTGTTTTAGTGTTTGGTTAACTGTCCTGTCAAACTAAGAGTGCATCTTTTGAATATTGACAAAGTAACTAGTGCGGTTGGGATTATTCGCAGATAATTTTTGCTTAATTCTAACTGCGAACACGGAACAAATTAGATTACAGACACACACACATAAACACACATATAAATTATGTTGTAAGTGTTTATGTTAAAATAAGACCAAACAGCTCCCATCCCATAGGATATTAATTTCTCGTAGCTATTTTTACAAAACATCAATCTGAAAATATTTTTATTCCAAACACAACCGCAAACCAACAAAAATAAAAATGTTATTGAGATACAAAAGAATTGAACATTTATAGCATGCCTTTCATTCTATTGACACGTGGTGGGAGGATAGGTGATTTTTGCGGTTTTAGGGAAACTGAATATATGAAAATATTCTTCTTCAATTGAATAAAATATAAATGAGAAAGGAAAAAATAGATGAAATAAAATCCTCAGGAAACATGAAAAGTAAGCATGTTGTGTAGATAGACGAAATTATAAGTTATAATTAGAAAACCATCTGAAGTTGTTGGTTAAAAATTAATTCGCAGTAAATCTAAATAACGTCGTTTGTGGACTATTGTTCCACACTATAGTGCATGGATGTTTTTTTTGTTTAGTTCTGATACTCTAAGAGATTTTTAGGCTGTGATACATAGCAGTGATAGTCTAGCGTTATAGTTTTGTATATCTACAGGGTAGGTACCAGAGAAATATTTTAAATTCAATATTAAAATCTGAAGTCTTTATAGATCTTAAACTACGAAATCCGTCTACACAAAACAAAAAAAAAATTCAAAAGGAAGCATGTCGACATTAAGTAGATGCTCAAATCAAAGCACCAAAATATGCAAAATTGCAACACAAATCTATCTAACAACAGCGTGTATATTTTTAGTGTTGGAAGAAACGATAAAAAAATGTCAGTAGCTGTCCAACTTAGGAAAAATCATGCATCTGAATTTAATATGGGATATGTTAAGATTTTAACTTGTTTTAGACGATCTCTTTAAAACACTGTATGCATATGAAAGACATAGCCTTTGTAATCCAGGATACATCTTACTGATAATCATTCGGACTTTTTCAGAACATTTCATAGTTTAGTTTAAAATAATTCTAAGATTGAAAGCTTTATTCAATATAGGTCGAAAAAACTCATTAATTATAGAATGACACCATCAACATATGCTCATAAAGAGAGACTTTCCAGGATTTAGTAGCAACCGGTTGGAGTTGATTCTGGTTAGGTTACAGTTTATGTGTGTAATAAGTATTTAAAAAGAACAATGAGACTAGTCAGATTTAGAAAAAAATGTACACCATCCGTATATTAAGTGGAAAACATCCCACAAGTCATTGACGAGCAAACTAAAAAATAATGGACCTTGTATGGAACCTAGAGGTATACCGCGCATTAGAATTAGAGCCCTAACACAGATTTTAATTTGTTGTTTAATCATGGAAACAACTTAAGTAATGAAAGTAATGCGGTTGAAGAGATTTTGTATAAACTTCCAGTGTTCATTGCCGTCGTAAGCTTTTTAAAAAATCCATGACAACTAAAAGTAATAAAACAGTAAAGTACCATAGCAGTTGTTCGAGTATAAGATAAGACTTTTAAAAAAATAAAAGCAATTCACAATTATGGAAAGAACAAAATTTATGAGAAGGGGGGGAGGGGGGTGCTGTATCTATATAAGTAACATTTTCTTTATTTTCCAGATGTTAATGAATATAGATGGTCCTAACAATGAATTTTATCTATAGTATAAAGAAATTAATAAATTTTATCTAGCAATAAATATTGAATCAGAAGCTTGATGAACTCGAGCACTGGATTTGATTGAAGTCTCAGCTATAAGTGGTAAGTTCAACAAAGTTAATTTCACAGATTAAAAAAGTGCCTCCAAAAATACTAGATTTCGGATCAAGTCACCATTTACTCGTAGACCTCTTATCTACACAGGGTAGCTCCATTCTATAGAAGAGGATGTGGACACTTTGCTCCAATAAACTTGGCAGCCGCTAAAGCTAAGATCTAGCGATTATCGATTAACAGCAATATTGTTTCTATTCGAGTTCACAACGAACAAATCGAACCTAAGCTATTGCGATGGTAGAATTGTTTTGAAGCTGCATCTTAACCACCTCCAATCCAAGCTCATTACAGCTTTTATAAATAGATTGAAGTTGGTATTATTGCTGCTGTGGGGAAGATTGTCAATCAGTCAGTTATAGGACCATATGTTTCTTATTTTGAAATCACATTTAGACGGGCGGCATTTATGTTAAATGATTATGCATTTTGAAAATAATGGCTTTCTTTTAGAGTTTCTTTTTACCTTACCTGTAGCATCTTAGGTGCTACTGTTGAAGTCTATTCTCCTCACCAACCATTTTGAGTGAGCCTCCCAATTATATGTAAACCAATATATTAAAAAATAAGACACGCCCCCCCCCCCCCCACACACACCGATTTTTTTTTACTATGTAAGTGAACTACGAATTTTTAACATAGAATTTTTTAACACTACCGTATAATGTTTACAAACTATAGAAACACCTACAACAGACAACATGGCTTTTGAACGAAACTAAAAACTAAAACAACTAATTTGCAGTTTGTATTTCTCTTCCATTTCCATTGAATCGATACTTTAGGAAACAAACCCGTGACTATAAACTTACCAAATTTGACCTCAGGTGCTTGCTGAAAAGCTTTGCACACTTTACGCTTTGAACTTCACAATTTTCCTCCATATACACAAAATTCTCAGGTAAACAAAAAACTTTGAAACTTTTATTTGCATTCATTTAATACTCGTAGGTATGCATGTATACATCTACTTATGGATGTATGTATATGTATAGTACAGAAAAAGTTGTTGGCAACATTTTATGGTAAGGTAATATGATATGCATACTACATCTATACACATGAAGCTTAGCTATTTAGTATATAGATATTTGCTCTAAAAGCCTGAAGCTATAATTAATATGAAATTCGAGTACACATTTTAATTAATTATACTTTTCTATATAGACTATTAATATAGAAAATGTTCATATATTGGATGTTAGGGGTGGTGCAGTCGCTATACTCATAGCTACGTACGTATGTATGTATTTAGACAAAATGAATGTTGAAATTAAAACAAAAAAAAAAGCCTTTTTTTCGGATTCTCGTAGATGCATGCAATTAGCAACTTGCACACATTTATTGAAATTATGTAGATTTAGAAAAGAAAAAATCTAAAAACTACTTCAAAGTCGCATATTCTATTAAATAATAAACATTTAATTAGGGACAATATTTAATTACAAAAAATAAAAAAAAACACTTATAAAAATCGTCAATTAAGTATTAATGCTCATTTTTATTAAAAAAAAAAAAATTATTTTGTTTATTTTTCCATTCGTCCTGATCCTGAATTACGTGATTATTTTTTTACAGAATCTACGACTCGTTAAAAACGAATTAAATTTTAGTATTCGTTTTTTATTTCGTATAATGAATGAGTTATTAAAATCTGTCTGCGTCAAAATTTTACTGTTACTGTGGTACGTAATGTGTGGTATAAAAATTAATTGTCGTCCAATTAATTTTCATTTAATTATTTTGCATTTTACTTAATGACATACATATGTATACATATATGTATGTAGATGTGTACATACATACATATCATGCTGTTATTGTAGACATTATAGTTGACAAAGAAACATAAAAAAATTTCAATTAATGTACAATTTCGAAATCATTTCTCTTTGTAATATTTTTTGACAAAACAAAATTATTTTCGGTATGTTTATTCATTGTTTTTTTTTTAGTCTAAATAATTAAATCCAAACTAATTAAATTCATTTGCGTAGAAGTGCCCATTTCTAAAACTTTTGTAATTTATATTCAATAAACTTTGCCTGCCCTCTATGAAAGATAGATCTCATCCATCAGTTGTACTATGAGGAATTTGTTTTACGTCCTGGGAACACTATGTTCATACGAAATTATCATTTAGCGGTCATAAGCTTGTTTTTGGACACACAAAGAGACACTCAGCACAAGTTAGGTTTCGGGACGATATAATTAAATTTGTATACATATATGTATATGAGAAAACCCTAGGGATGAGACAAGCGAAGAAACTTATAACATAGTTGCCACACAGGAGAAAAATATTTTTCATGTTCAGCAGAAAAGAACTATGGCCTTAATGAGCTTATACTGGCTGGGCATTGCACACTTTTAAGAAAATGTGTAAGAACGGTAGATGCCGAAACTGTGATGAACATTCCGGCTAGGATAAAACAGCTAGAAAAGCCGTTCCAATAACCAGAGGATGTAACAAAGATGACTCCCAAGAATATTAAAAATTTTGCGAAAAACCTTAATTTCGAATGAGCGCTTTTGGACACTCAGGGGTAATGTCTCAGGAGATCTCTGATAGTCGCAGTAATAAGATAATATAGGCGAATTATCTATCTCGCATTTCTCACATTAATTTTATTTTTGCACAGATTTCTATAATGTATTGTTAACATTTTATTTAAAATTATACAATGAACAGTCCTTGTCTGTACTCACGAGCAAAACTTGCTGAAGACAATTACACGTCCTTAATTCTGAGTGACATCATAATTTTCTTTTTTAATGTTCAAGCTTTAAAGAAAACTGGTGGGAATAGTTAATAAATCATTGAACTCGTAATGACTATTCAGGATGTACAGATATTAGATGAGAACTGATAGAATGTTTTTATTCCAGTCACCGTATAATCAGATACAGTTCTATAAAAGTTACTTACAGGCTCTGGAAACATGTCTGCCCTCTCCCCATATTCTCAATGATAGTGTTTTATCCGATTCAGCTTAGTAAGTTTTCTTATTTTTAGTAGACTCTCTGATTTCATCCTAGTGAGTTTTTTTATTAGTGTTCGACAGGAGTTTCGTTTTTGCTTCCATCGAATGATGGTAAGAGCCATCCTCTCCAATGCTCTCAATATACTTAATAAAATAATTATCATTTAATTAGCTTAGAGTAAAAGTAGTAGTTTTGCATTGGATCTAATGACACAACTGTAATTTCCTAGGTGAATTTTGTGTAATTCTTTTTGCGTCAAACTTACACTTCCTCTAAAACTTCTATTCTGTCGGGCTTTTTTTTATGAAATGCGCTAGGAAGTTTATTTCGAAATTATTTTTATATCTTTTAATTTTTACTAATATTAACAATATTCTTAAGCCACATTCCCAAAATTCACAGTTTGTCTATTCTGCCAAAGTTTATCCGAAACTGTGTACAGCTATATGTTAAGAAATGTGATGAGTTTCGATTATAATGCAATAGAACCATATAGGTACAAATTTCTAAGGTCCAAGGCCAAACTTGTACAATTGCAAGATTAATGGGGAAATCTTGTAATACCCTTGACTTCCATGATAGCAATTTTCATAAATTTCTTACACAATCCCAAGCATAAGAATTCGTGGACAGCATATTAAGGCATTTCAACGATATTATGAGTTATCAAATGTCACATGTCACTAAAACTTTACATGCTAGATGTATTTCAAGAGATTTAAAAGAAAAAGCTATTAATATGATATACCTATACTTTTTTAAGATGCTGCTACCCATTTTCAAATCATGCAGATCGCATTTCAATTGAATTAAGTCTCTTTTAAATTGAATTGGGCTATTTTCATTTTAAACCAACTCAAATTTTTCAAATTAGATAACATTAAATTTAATTTATTTTCATTAAATATCGCTTTGTATAAATTTTAGTAATAATAAGATATGCGTTCCGTTTAAATTAAACGTAAGAAAACCCCAGACTCTGTAACGCGCTCGAATCATACCATGCTTTTTTTTTTACAATAACTAAAATAAAATTATAAAAAAAAATTTTTTAATCTTAAGATAGAATCCTGTTCTAAGAACAGGTAACTTTAGCTTGTATTTAACAACTTGTATTAAGCAACTTGTATAAATGACAATCAAATGAACAACCATATTTCCATTCATAACATTGTAAAATATAAAATTATGCTATTAAAATTGCTATTAAAATCAGTTTTTATGTTATTTAGGAGATCGATAAAAGATTAACACTATTTTGAAGAATGAATCGGGTAGTTTTCATCTTAAGAGATTGGGAGATGGGGCCATTTATAGAGTCTCACGGTATCTTAACAAGAATCATAGATGGAGCCATTTAAGAGTCTCTCGGTCGGTATCTTAGAAAAGTAAGGCATTACACATTTACTGGAGGAAGGATTTTCCGAATTTCTTATAATGTCCCATAATACATTGATGTGATCAATATATATGTATTACAATTAAAAGTATCTAAGGTCGTGTTTTTTACTTTTCTTATCTCTATCGTTAGAAACTTATTAACTTATAAAAAACAAAACGCTTATTTTTTAAGGGTTTAGATTATAATGATAACAGTATCTTTATAGTTTAGGATTAATCAATCATTCTTTCCCACACCATGAAAATTCAGTCTCCACACGAATAACAGGACCACATATTTATGTATGCCACATTTTCATTTTCAATATTATATACATAATCTAAGGATTAATGACTTGACTACACAAAATAATTTTAAATACCCACATCTACCTTAATTGTAAAGTAAATTATGAAAAAAATATAATAAATTACTTATAGATTACGTCCCTGAAAATTGAAAGTAAATTGCTCTATATCATTTTATGAATACATAAGTACCTATATACATATGTATGTATGTATGTACGTATACAGCTAGGCTACAAACAAAATAGATTAATTGATGGGCTTTAAGAAATGAAACGAATTAATCAATCAATGGTCCAATCAATCTTTGGCTAAGAATAATGATTAAATAGGCGTAGCTTATTTTATATACATACATACACCCATCTTATATAAGAATATACATAGGTATATCATGAATGAACATTGGAAAACTTTCTAAGCCTTCATAGATTAATGAAGATTCGGTGACGGGATGTAAGTATGTATCACTTTTATGATGTTCATCTTCTATAGGATGCGAAAAAAGGGGAGACAGGAAAATGCTCTTCAGTTTGAAAAATAACCGAAACCATGAAGGAAATTGATATATTGTTAGAGATTTTTATGAAAAGAAAGTAGGATCCTCGTGGGAATGCCTCATGTGATTTATTACAAAACGAAAAATTCTATGAAAATTGACTTATTAGTTTTTTTTTTTTTTTTTTTTTTGCTTAAATATGGTACATAATGTATATGTAAGAAGCTGTGGTATTCAATATTCAAACCATAATACATTATCAAACTATACAACCATATACAACTTTCTGAAAAATAATTCTTCTTCTTTGGTTGCGAGCTAAAGGAATAAGAAATCCTTTCAATCATGTTTATACTCAAATGCGTAAGAGACTTTTTGTTCTCTGTTTCTTCTGATAGAGTCATATGTATATTGAAAATCGAGTACTAAACAATTTCCACATCTTCTTCCCCTCCTTCTCCTCGTTTTCAAAAATAAAAAAAGCGAAATAGAAAATTTTTCTTATAGAAATCTTTAGATAAGCAAAAAATCACCAGAAAAGCCTCAAGTCACATCCATATCAAAAACCGAAAGCTTCTATAGTCTTTTGAATCGACTCACCAAAATGCTGTGACATTAAGATAAATTGGTTTTTTTTTTTATTTTATTTGGCAATTCCTTCCTCTTACGATTGTCGCCTTAGTTGCTAGCTAGCAAGGTTATACCACCCAAGTCTAAATGGTTGACAATTGTGATTTGAATAGGACAACAAAAAAAGTATCAACAGTCTAATATTTGGCGGTGTATATGTACATTTGTATGTGATGTAGTGTCAGTTGGACGGATACGATAAGGACACAATAGAATCTACATTCGCCGGTCTGTTTTCATGATAATATTTTAACGCCGCAATTTTTTTATTTGTTTCCGCGAGAATATTATCTTTGCCTTTTGTTGTAGTCAACAGCAATGATATGGTAATGTCAGTCATGTCTGATTGTGCTTATTCAAATGGAATTGAGAGATTCTTGATGGAAAAAGTTTATTACATATCGGACGGGGATTTATGATTCATATGAAAGTTGTAAAAAAAAATAGCTTTTTCCTTTTTTTTTATATAGAAGAACTACAGAGTTCTTTTGTTTTTGGTTTTTTTGTTTTTGCTACAGGTTATAGTATGGTGGAATAGTCAGATGTGACTTGTTGAAATGGTATATAAAAGTAGGTACTATAGAACATGGACCATTTAAGCATTCAGTTTGTGTTTTATTATACGATATTTACCTATAGTTAAATAATTATCGTTTAATCATTTATGCAACAGTGTTTCTTTTCTCCATAATTTACCCCAGCTGATATCATTCCCATTAAAATGGTTCTACTACATATATAATCCTAGGTTACTCTATACAGTGAGCTTATTTCACACCCAATGTGTATACGGGTACTTAATAGGCAAATCCAACTAAGAGCACCACTCCAAACCTGAAATACGCCTATCTATATTTATAAAGTCGTTAATGCTCTCGTTCACATGGATCTTGGGGTCTATATGACCTCAAATACCATTCTCGGGTCAGAAATTTCTAAATGACTTTTTGACACAATCACTGTATATATAGAGTATGTCAAATGACCATTCCCTCTTATCACTCCAATCTCACATCACAATACTTTCCGTAACACCTATCCCATCCAATCTTGCTCCCTAATCCTTTACATTGTTCTACTGACAATCTGGTACCACAGTTTCCAACTTACCGCCAACTCCGACCAACAATTTGCGCCTATCCACGCCATCCGTCGTGATCAAGTTGCAATTCCCCATCATCACCAACAAGAAAAGCTGTGCAAATTTTACTCATATTTTGATCCAATTTAAAGTTTTAAACGTTTTGAGGTTCGTGAAGACAAAACAAAACCCATATACATGAAATTTAATATCATACCCATCCATACAAACTTTAGCAACTTTCAGTGTACATGAATCATGTAAAATAAGCATATACATAGTTTAAGTGAACTTCGCAAAAGAAACGAAGTCTTCTTCGTTAAGAATATAAACTTCTATTGAAAATGATACTGGACGATACCGAATTTTACATCAAAATTATATTTATGAGCAAATTTCTGAAGTACTGAAGATTGCAAAGGAGTGCGCGATAGGAAAGTGAAATTGAGTGAGTGGGACAGGAAAAGTCTATAGGCTCCAAAGTAGTTAATAATAACTTGTGATAAATGTTGTGAAATTAGAATTTTCCCAACCAATCGCTCCATTAATTGGACATTTTTGAAATGCATACGAAATGAACAAGTGTAGTACCGTTACGGACAACAGGTAAACTTTATTCAGACTTTTCGAAAATATATGGTATTATGAATATATCACACTCCCTTTTATAAGAACCTGGTGCGATTAAATAAACAAACAAAAATTAGATCGCTATTGAAAAAGGTGACGGAAGATTCAATGAGAAATGCAGTTCAAGAAGAGTTGAATTATGTCACACAGGAAGAATATTTCTCAGATAACTTAATAGGATTTACCAATGTGAGCATGCATAAAAAGCATGTGTCAAAACGTATAAAAATTAATTAGGTCGGTATCAAATTTTTTCAATTGAAGGTAGAAATGTGAATATCATCGCTCGAGTTACTTTCTTAGTTATCAAAATCCATACAAACTAGTTAAATTTTCCTGTATACTTAGAACGGGATTCTTTCTTAAGATTATAAAAAAAAATATTTATTTTTGTTTATTTTTGTTTATTTTTTTACTTTTTTTATTTTTTTAAATCATTAAATTTTTTCATTTTTAATCCTTTTTTAAGATTTAAAGAAAAAGCATAATGGGGTTCGAATGCGTTCCAGATAGAGTCTGAGTTTTTGTTTAAAGGTGATAGAGGTAGGTACTTAAAACCAACAAACAACACAAACATGCCAATGAATATTGTCTTCCCCCATTATAGTTTTCTTTCAAATGTATACATACTTAACGTGCCCGCTTTTTATTGCTGAATATAAAAATTCCCAGAATATACAATACGAGCATTGCAAACTGCGCTATTCAATCAAAAGCAAATGTTATTCAATTCTGATAAAAGCAAACAAATATTATTAATATTTAAAATCCATCACTCATCTGCCCTTGAATTAAGTGTAAACCCAATTACTCCTAGACATTTTTGTTACCTAGCAAAAATGTTGACATTTATTTCAATTTATTGAACATAATAACAATAAATTGTAAGAAAATTGTGAGAAGAAAACTACCTTCAAACCACATCAGCAGAATAGTTAAAATGAGATAAGCTTCACACTATGAACAAAGATGTAAACTTTTCAGTCAACAAAGCGTAAGCGGTTAGTTTTATAAAGTCTTCGCTGATGAAAATTTTCCCTGCCACTTCACTGACTGTACCACCTTCTTTGGTTTGATACTCTTTAGTCGAATAGAAAAGTGGATTACTGTTAAAGAAAGCTATAGAGAAGAACTTGATGGCAATTTATTATTCTTGAAGTGTCACCCAACTATAGAGAATGGAAGAACACCAAGGACTTCCATAGAGCAACACATCAAATCAATTACCTGTCGATCAATATTTTACTTTACTACTATACACCCAACACAATAGCTTTATGTGCATGTATTTGTATATATGTATATTGAACACCCTGTCATATAGAATAAGTTCAACAGCCTGGAAAGTCCCATCGAAGGACGATTTATACGTTGACGACGTGGATCTAGCTGGAATAAAATCCGTATTACAATTGAATTCTGGCAAGAGGAAAAGACATAAGGATTTCCACCTCCATCTATCTATATATGTATAAATATGTGCATGCA
The DNA here is from genome assembly GCA_963930735.1 of Dioctria linearis. NCBI lineage: Eukaryota > Metazoa > Arthropoda > Insecta > Diptera > Asilidae > Dioctria > Dioctria linearis. Next base: position 7,262,598 of record OZ005744.1, read on the forward strand.
CAAGTGATATTTATTCAGGTAGATATGTCATTGACAGCAGGCAAAGTCTACACAGGCTTAAATTTGCTTACATGAAGACAATATTTATCTAATTACATTCATGCTAATTGTCACACTTGTTTCCTTTATGATGACAATATTAAATTGAAATTTGCTGTTATAAGTTAGCACTTGGTTTTTGTAAATAACCTAAATATGATTTTCACTCATATACTTATATACTTCTGTCGAAATTTATTAAAGATGAGAATAGAATAATTGTTAAACCACTGATATCATTACACAAGTTTTCTGATTGTGTAATGTCATCTTTATGGTCTAAGTGATAAAAGCGAACTAAGGTTTCTATTCGACAAGTTCTATAATTTTATTGCACTTCAATGCACTTTGCAAATTTATAGAAATCTTCCTCTTATAATTTCTATTAATTGTCATGTACAGTGCCTGGGTCTAGAGCCACGCGACCCATGGAACCCACTAGCCTCTGCGATAGTAGATCAACCGATGACCAATTCTTCAACCAGTAAGACAACCTATTACAATTTAGTTTATCTATTAGAGTTTACCTAGTGAAAGTAGACTGTCAGATTTATTCGAATTTCTATATAGGAAATTGGCAAAAAAAATTTGTCAATTGACTCCAAAGAGAGACTTGCTGTATCAGATGTTTTTGTTTAAAGATAAAATCTTCTTGGTAATATGGTGTGCATTTGAAAAATGAAAAAAAATATAATATAATAGAATAAGGAGGCCAAATCTTATAGTCACTCCACCCCATGTGACTGTTATCCTTGATTTTCTCTGTACTCCACGGGCTGGTTTTTATGGTAAAAGATAAGTATTTGAAGCGCACATGACTTTGCACTTTTGTACAATATTATTCTCACCCCGATGGAGTGATTGAGGTGACCAACTAGTAGAAGACTTAAATTTTCTCCGAGCGAACAGAATAACTAACATCTTAATCTAAAAGTCGCGCTTCTTGAATTTAAATTGTTTTCTTTTTTGTATTCCGATTTGAAAAAGATAAAAGGTAAATGGTTAATAAAAAAACGTGTTTTAAAAAAAAAAACCTCTCAAATTTTTACAATTTTAATTGAGATGCAGTAAACCCCAATGAGAGGTTTGAAAGTGTAACACTTAAGTGTTACCTCACAATATCAAATTTTTAATGCAGAGTAGTATTGCAAGAAAAAACATTCAAAATAAATGAACGTTTTTGTTTCAACCACGTTGCCCGGTCGAAGAAAAAAAGTGAAAAAGATGCCTCTTAATAGAACCTATTTTAATTACCATTACGATTGTATTTTTTTATTCTTTTGTAAATCATAACTTTGCATAGACTACTTCAAGCTCTTCAAAGCAAATCATAAGAATAATGAATAATTGATTTGGTATCATTCCAATCACCTTCCAATTAAATTACGCATATGCAAAAAAAATTTAAATCAACTCGCCCTTCATAAATGTTTGAAGTTAATTTCAATTCGGAAATCCTTGTGCGTCGATTACATGACGATGGTACCGAGGAATTTTCAATGTAACCTTCCACTGCATTTACCAGGCTTATATAGGCCTATACTACATAAATCGATAGCTCGGTTTCTGTTGGACCACCAAAAGCTAACGATGTGAACTTAAAAATTTCGTTTTTTTTTTGTTATTACATTTACCCCTCGGTCCTATGTATATTCACCATAACCAAACTAGCATCATGACTTTGAGCATTTTTAATGAAATGACGAAAGTGACCTTATCAAGACCAATTTATCTCCCAATGGATGACTGTACGCTACTCGAGTGTTCAATAAAATTTCAGTAGAAAGATTTGCATTCTACGCATATCGGATTCCCAATCCTCCTGTCACTATAGTCACTAATTATATATATTGAACCTGCAGGCTTGGACAGAAATTTTCCCAAAAATTTCAAATGGATTTTGATAATTATTTAATTCGAACTTTTAATCGCTGTGTAAAAGCAAAAAAAAAAATGTCAATGAGAGACAGCGGAAGAGATTTTCCCTTTTGATTAAATATTTCTTTTATTCGTTCATTTGGACAAAACGTCAGTTTTTGTTGTAGATATGTATGTAGGTTGGACACCATTGGAAATTGTATCTTTAGCAATTATTCATTTAATTCTGTGTTGGCATTTTAAGGACACGATGAATGTATGATTCTGTGAGAAAATAATGTATGACGTAAATTAATTTTTTCCATATCGAAAAAGCCACAGTAAAGCGATTATTTAAAACAAGTAAAAAAAAAAAAATTACGATTAATTAAGGATAGCCGCATACGAAAGTCAATCAGCGGTAAAATATTCATTAAGGATTCTTACAGAGCATCTCAACAACAAGAAAGAAATCATTAGAATTATGAAGCGATGAAAAAAATAGACTTAGTAAAAACACGGACGAACCAACTAAAATGACGAATGAGCTGACTAGATACAGATGCGATTATAGGTTGGCACATTTGCAGTTATAATGAAGAAGAAATGCAATTTTCGCCGGGAGTGACAAAGAAAGTGAGTCAGCGTTTTGGACTCCCCATCCGCATTGAGGATTTTTAACTAGTCCAATCCTATGTATATTTATGTAACCCCTGAGAAATAAGTGTTCAGTAAGAATCGACACGAGGGTTCTCAGGGTAGGCTTGTTAAGTCTCATACCGTAAAAAATATGTATTGAAAAATCCGCTACTATAATAGGCAACAAATTGCCAACAATGGTAGCGGAGATTTACACAACTTTATGCGCACTGCATAACATCATGTAAAGCAATTTCGCACTGTATGTAATTTTACAATGTTTATGCATTTTTCAATTTCCAATGTAAAATGCGATATGTAAATTTACATAATGCTGTGGAACTAAGTTACATAAGTTGTACGTAATTTTACATTGTTTACGCATTTTTCAATTTCCGATGTAAAATGCGATATGTAAATTCACATCATGTCTTGGAACTAAGTTACATAAGTTTAATTCTTCAATTCCGTGTTTTGATTTTTAAAACGGTTTTTAAGGTAACTGTTAGGATCGAAACTAGTAACATTTCTTTACATGCTTTATCATTATCAATATATCACCAACTCACTCCACAAAATCAAACTATACACTAACCGGCGATCGCATTCTGATATAATTTCCCGTATAATGATTCATAGAACAGAATCCTGATAAATATCAGCAGAGTACTGAAGGAAAGAATAGAGATAAATGAAAACGTCATTACTTGTTTTATTGAAATTTCCTTTTCAAATATGGGGAATTCAATGCAAATTACAGTATTGTATGGAATTTCATGCAAATTTATAGTACGATGCAATAGTTTTGTATGATTAAATGTAAAATCACAGTACTATATGGAATTTTACGCAAATTTACAGTATGACACAAAAGTTTTGTGTAAAATCACAGTACTGTATGTAATTTTACACAAATTTACAGTACGATACAAAATGTTTATGTAATTAAATGTAAAATCACAAAAAATATCAAAAAACTTACTTACTTTAATTATTTTTGCAATTAAAAGTAGGAAGTTTGCAGATTACGTAAAAATTACTTAATTTCTTAATGATTATGTGTATATACATACATTTTAAGCAGTAGTGACTATTTTATCCATAGTAATTTTCCATAAAATTAGGTCATGACTTTTTACGGTGCAGTTAGCCTTTCTATTAAGTCTGGGTTTAGCTACACCCTTTCCCTACCCCAGTTCCCTTGTAGTTCTACCCAATACGCGATCAATCATCTAACCAAAGACCACGACAGTCGGCCCTAACCGAAATATTGGATGTGTGATATTTTGGTGCAATCCCGATTGTGGATGGGGAAGCCTCTCAGATTGCTCCAATTCGCTTATATCACTGTGCCCTCGTGGGGTACCCATAGGACGAGTAACTCTTTACACCTAGAAAGGGAGTTCGGGGTGGTCGTACACTTCAGTACCAGTTTGGAGGTTGTAAAAGGCTTTGACAAGGTTTTGACAGCCACTTGGCTAGCCGAGCACATAGAAATCTTTTTGGTCTCCGCATCTAAGTTGAGGAAAACATTTTCAGAAGAAATAAAATTTAATTTTCCTTAAATATAACTTTACGTTTACTGACAATGAACTATCTCTCTGAACTATCCTCCCCACCTTCTATTTAACCCGATATTAAACGGACTGGCATTCTATCATCATTATCGAATGGAATACTAAGTAGTGCTGGAATTAAACTTATGCAATTATGAGGAATTCTACGTGGCAATTTACAATCAAAGTGAAAGTCATCAATTTTACTAGAAATAATTTTCTGGTGTGATTTAATTAACTTAACTGCATGGGTAAGCAATTTCAGTAAAGTTTCCTTAATATAGGAAATTAAATATACATGTGTGCGTATGTGTTCGTAAAATAACCAAAATGAAGTGTTTTAATGAAATTTTTATTATCCTTTTCCGGTTTCGAATTATATTGGCTGTAACTGATAGTGTGATCCAATAACATTAAACATGTTAAATTCTATTTTAAATTAACCTAAGTATACTTCATACAATTGCGAGATATAGGTCAGAATGATAGGGACATTGGAAATAAGGGAATGGGAAGAGCATAATGAATTGCCGAAATTGTTTCTGGTTGTATAAAGTGCTTACAAATGCCTAACCTGTGTGACACAAATTGTTGCCACTTACTTTAGGGAATTATTTTTTACTGTGTAGGGTAACCTCAGTTTGGAAAATTTCTTCATATAAATAATAAGGGTTGTACGATTTTGCTATTATCAATTTAAATTTTAGTTTTTTCAATAAATTACCGTATGCAAAACTTCAAATTAAAATATTTGTATGTCAACACTAACAAAAGGACCAGGTTGATTTCCACTATATTCGAAGCTGAGTTTACATTATTTATTATATGTATTACCGTATACAAAAGTTCAGGTAGTATATAAAAATTTAATTATACGTTCCTTTAAAAAGCCGGTTAGGCACTTTTCAATAAGGACTGGATTCGGAATTTTTAAATGCTTAGGTATACCGATAGAATTCAAGATATTAAAGACCGGACCAACGAATCAGTTCTGCATTTGAGATGAGATTTATTTCAACTAAGTGTAAGAATGTTAATAGTGTGAAGGCACAAAATAAATGGAATAATTTAAAAGAAAAATAATCTCTCTAACAGATTATAAATACAAAAAGATTTTTTTATTATTCGCACACTCACACAGTCACATTCACCAAAAATATCTTACCGAAATTGAATTTCTTATCTGGCTTCTCGAGAATGCTGACACATGAATGACGGGGGTTTTTAGATGGAAATTCCAAGCATAGAAATTTTCTCAGCGATTTCTGGTATTGAGTGAACTTATCTTTTCTTCTATAATATTTATTTCGTACAGCATATAGCAAGCAATATTCACTCAATAAAACATACTTGATTTTAGGGAAAAATATGTGTCAGAAGGTACAATGTACATTTGATATTATGAAAATGTTTCACAGTAGGTATATACGAGTACATGAATTCTTGAGAAACTAGGCTATTTTAGAATAAAGATTTGCAATCTTACAAGAAAAAAAGCATATTTATGTATCGTTATTAAGTTAGACTTTTTTTTTTGTAAATTATTAGCCAATTGCAAATTATCTGAGAAAAGTAATGTTTGTTTTTTTAGCCATTGATATCCATATATTCAGGGGGGTTGGATTGCCATAAAGCTGGTCATAGATATATTCGACGGATAGTAAAAGAAAAGCCCTGACAATCTAACTATCCAGAATTACGTAGGACTTTTATGTTAGGAAACTTTGGCTTTAGGTATTGCGTAAATTATGTCAAATTTTCCAATAAGACAATAAAGCGCTTAATCAGCATTTGTCGATCATTTCAATGAATAACAAGAAGTAATTATGCAACAATCACCCAATTATGAAATAATTCTACTTAAGACATAAGTGTAATTTCATATAACAAGCAAGAAGACAATAGAGATGGATTCAAATTGTCGTGCAGTTAAGTCGATTTATTAATAATAGCCAACATAAATTTTATAACTCCCAACAGGATGCAATAAATGCGTACGTCGATATTATTAATGATCACCAAACGAACCCTTCTTTTTTCATTACCCATTTTCGCTAAATTCTTTGCTTCATTTTTTTTATAACTAATATTTCTGTGATCGTTCCTCCTCTCCTCTAAATTTCTTTACGCTTTTGAGAACATCAACCAGTTTTCTCCTGGGTTTAAATATTTTTTCCAAACCTCAATTCTTTTATTGCCACTTTCTTCTCTTGATGGCATGTTTATGTACATATACAAAGGAAAAGCTTGTACATCTCCAAGCTTCTTATTGATAATTTAGGAATGAAGTTAAAACTTGACAAGTATAGGAACCTCTAGGCACTGCGACTTAAAAAAAAATACTTTTGTATATATTACATCTGAATTTATAGGATCAACATAGGCAACATACATATACTATATTGGCTTGGCATGGTTTTTCAAAGTCTAATCAAATGATCGTAATATATTCATTTCCTAGACATACGGTCCCTTTGGTCAGCAAGGCCTGTGCATTTACAAAAAAATACTCCTCGCTCACATATTGCTCTACTACATAATTGGTCGGCTAACTAATTTAAAACATAGACTATTAGTGCTGGGACCCTTAGGCCCGGCTTATTTATTGTAGAGTGGGTGATGGAGTGAAACACGATACGTATCAGAGATTCCACTCTTTTTACGGAATTAATATTTGATTAATAGTACAACACAGTTCTTTCAAAGCTAACTTGTTCTAACAATATTTTATTAAACATACATTATCCCTAGCTCTTAGCTCAATGAAAAGCGAAAACGAAACTACTTTACTTTGGTTTTTTTCTTCATTTTTGACTGGCCTACTATGATGAGACCTTTCGTTTCTCGCACAAATAGCTCTAAACTAAGCCTTACAAATGTTTTCTCGACATACAACTGACAGCTCGGATCCGCCAACGCCGCCATAAGCTAAAGTCTTGTCTCCACAGACTGTATCTGATAGCCAACCACAATAAATTATAAATAGTAAAATATAGAATTTGTACAAATTATTTAATTTTACAAAAAAAAAAAAATTGTAAATTTACAATTATTTTTTACATATTTCTCCTCTCGTCAGACAGTTTTCCTGTCATTGACACAATTTTACATTCAGAAGTATTAATTTTATTAAAAATACTATTATTTATGTTTACATTTTTGTTGTGTAATTTTATTTACCTCAATTTACACTACACAAATCGTTGGAATATATTTTTTCAATCTCTCTAGGGAATATTTACAAATATGTAGTAATTTTACACCCAAATATAACATTATCAAAAAACGTCGAAAAATGAAAGGAAGAATAACATTTCGCTGTCCTTTGTCGATGTAGGAAGATTAACACATGATGTAGGAAGAGTAATTGGAAAAAATTTATTTCTCAAGTAGACAGTTTTGGGAAACCATGGTCAAAGTATAGTGTTCATGGAGGCAAAGGGTTCCAAAGGCATTGATCTAGAAAAGCATCGAATGCGAATTTAATATCTCAGAGGAAGTATTTACCGATAACACTATTTTTGAAATGGGATGTCCATGAAAGGGGGTTTTTTTTAAAAGAAATTTGATGTGCACATTTTAATGCTAGACATTCCAAGTAAAAGCATGCCAGTCCGTAGAAGACAATTTCCATTATACTATACATAAGAAATGCTGAAACGGACTTTTTGTTTTAAGCACTAGGAAATTCCCATTGATAAATGTCAACCGAAAAGATATAAAATTTTCATTTTCGAGTGAAATGAAAATTTTCATAGGTATCATATTTCTTAGAATTAACATTGTTCATCAATTTATAGATGGCGCTACACATTATTCGGCTTTGATTTCAATGTCAATAATAATTCTAAACAAAAATAAAAGCAATTACAAAATCTCTTTGAAAATTACATCTGTCTATACATAAATAGAGCTACTAAAAACGCAAATTCTAATGGCAGCAAAACGTACCCGTATTATAGATATGTAGTGTATATACAAACACAATATTATTTTCACTTAACAATATACATATAAGATGACTTTCGTTTATATAGATAGTACAGTTTTATATGTATGTGTATAAAATACATAATATGAAGGTATTTATATGGGCAATTTATCGCCTTATGAACCACCCTTTTATACCATAACACCAGACTTTGTCGAGTTAAGTATCAAATCAAAGGAAATTCCCAGTATATGAGAGAAAATTAAATAAATGCGGCATGACCGAACGAAGTGTTCATCTTAATGTTGTCGCCCAAGACTATGTCCTTCCGCCTATATAGAATGGTAACTTTCGTCGTTTTATTTAATAGTAATTTCGGTGTAGCAAGCAATGTCGAAGTATAGCTTAGAGACGATGTCGCATTTATTTTAACGAGCTCAGCAATAATTTCGATTTCCGGTAGTTGATTTTATGGAATAGAGGAAAATTGGGTGAATTTTGGAATTTAAAGTGGCTTTTCATAGAAGTTTGTTTTGTTCGAAATTAAGTGCATTTTGATATTTTTAGTATATGGTTTATATTAATTTTTATGGTTATGTATACCTACTTAAAGAAAATATATAAATAAAATCTTACTTTAGAATTTTATGACAATTTAGATTTTGTCTGCTCTGTTTATGGTAGGTTTTGGTGTGGTATCACCGCACCAGCATTAAATTAGTATTAAATAGATACGTTTCTCCTTATGGGAGGGATATGAGGTAAGGCTTCTAAAAGCAAAGTAACACCACTGCTATCTTGTCTGATGTAATGGAGCACATTAACAAGGAATTAGACGACGGTAACTATATCATTGGAGTGTTTGTGGGTTTGAAGAAGGCATTTGATACTGTACATCATAAGATCCTGATTGAAAAACTAAGTGAACTGGGAATTAGAGGAAAGGCTTCACAGTTCCTAAACAATTACTTGAAGGACAAACTGTGCTGCACGAGAGTGGGAAACTGTTACAGTGAGAAAGAGGTGATGAAAACTGGAGTCCCACAGGGTTCAATTTTGGGGACACTCCTTTACTCTCTGTTCACCCAGAACTTAATGGAAGCTGGCATGACTGCAGATTATTATATATATGCGGAAGATACTCTGCTTCTGTACAGTGGAAGTGAGAAGTACTACAGAGAGAAATAAATGAAGACGTAATTAAATACATATATATATATGACAATAAATCCATCAAAAACGTGCTATATGGCCTTTAAACAGCGAGGCTTTTCTTTTTTTTAATTTGCTAGAACTCAAACGCGTTACAGACCTAGTCTGGGCTTTTATTAATTTATTTTATTTTATTATTTCTTTTTGATTTTTATTCATTTTTGCTTTGTTTTGAATTAAAAAAAAAAGAATGTGAGCATTCGAATGCGTTACAGACAGAGTCTGGACTTTTCTTAAGTTTAATTTGTACCCCCCTAAAAAATTGCATTTTCGATTTACATTTTTCAAACTGAATTCCTCATGCACAACTTTAGTAGTAGAAAGAAGTACGAACATGATTCTACAATCGTTGGAGATACGATAAAATATTTGGCAACTTGTGTAGTTTCCAACATACAATCTATTTCACAAAAACCAAATAAAAACAAAACATAAAAAAAAACTTACAAAAATCTTCAACATCCCTATTTCAGTTTATATCAAGATCTATCATTCACTGTCCTCCTCTTGGGTAACATATTCATAAATCTTATTCCTTATACATACATATCTACCTACAACCCACGATTTCCATCAAGGAATATTCTCTTAAAAATTAAATTTTTACGTAAAAATTACGATAATTTCCGAATCATTCTTTCTTTTAACCGAAGTCAAAAAAATAAAATAAAAAGAAAATGGGAGACGTTCACGAGAAGATGCTAAAATTCCCGTGATATCTCACATAAATGGGAATTTTTTATGCATGACAAAATTTAATTTCATGGCTTCTGAGCAAATTATCTTTAAAAAAAAAAACAAAGAAGGGAGCTGATAAAATTTAAGTTTAAAATTGATAAGTATTTTTTTTTTGGGAGAGAAAAAAAAACATACTTTCGGAGATAATTTAAAAAATCTCTTCCGTGCTGTTTTTTCGTATATAAGACTGTGACTGTGGTTAAAAACTCGTATAATCTTTTTTATATTCAGTTTTATTCTACAATTGATTTCATTCTATTCGTTTAGAAAATACTAAAGACTTGTTACTTCTTTAGATCAAATTAGCAAACCTTATTCAAGATTTACAGAAATACATGTAAGTGTAAGCAGTTGTTTTATCAATGAGCTAAAAAAAGCGATTAGATGCATTTTAACCAATCTACCGTGACTCATTGTCAATCATCCTCCTACACTGATTAAACTACCGTACACATACAACGAAAGAAAAAGAATTATGGTCATAATTAGTTTTATAAAAAAACTCAAACAGAATAAGATAGACTCTTAATACTATCGGGGTATAGCTAATAAAATAAGATAAAATCTAGAAGAGAAGGGATACAATCGTATAAGCAATAATATCCCAGATAAAAATGACATTATCAATTTTACACCGAAGTGTAAGACTCTGTAAGTCAATTAATTGACATCTAGCATCATATGACGGTAAGCCAGCGGAGCAATTTATTTTCCTTAGGACGAATCTTTTGCACACTCTCTATGGGTTAGAATAGACTGCATAGTAAGGATTCCGTACGACAGAACAATATTCTAAAATTATTCTAACCAACGCAAAATAGAGACTTAGGTGGGGATCAAAAAATTCAGAGAGGCACACCGAACCCCGAGCGAGTGTTAACTTTGCTGAAATATGGTTAATATGAAAACAAAATGAAAACTGACTAATCTAGAATTACTCCACAATCCTAAACAACATGGCATTTATTAATAACAATATTTTCAAATGATCAAACGTTAATAATGAAAGGGTTTTTTTTAGTAATAGTGAAATGTTTGCATTTAGGATAATTAAAAATTTGATAATTGAGATGATAGATAAGCTAATTAGTATATAACGGTTGCCGGTTATATTTTCCGTTATATTGAGCCAATTTCAAGAATATTATTAATCAAATTTTATATCTCATGCACTATGCATTATTAAATATTTATTCCTTTTATCTACTTTAGCTTTAATATCTTTACCAAAGTAATTTACAAGTTAAACCGAACCCTTAATAGTGCAATTTTCTGTAAAATTCATATATGTTTCCGCAATACATAATCTAGGAATTGAGTTAAAATTGTATAGAGAGAGAGGTGTACTCCGTAAGTTTCCATTTACCACATTTATGTTGAAGTACAGGATAAGAATATAAAACGAATGGAAAATTAATGCATTCCATTCAGATTATCATTGTTGTATACAGCTCAGTTGTTTTTATATAGTTTAATATTCTCGTAATGCATTTTTCGTTTGCAAATGCTGTGGGATTATTTTGTAGATAGTAAGAAAATTTTTCCTTTTCTTATTTTAATTTTTATGATTAATTAAAGCAATTCATTAGAGTCCTCCACAATCGTACGGAACTCCTGAAGAAATTTGTAATTAATTTCCATAAATGCATTATTTAAAAATTGCTTGAACTTTTCGATATTGTGACTTGAGGTAACCTTATTCTTTGATCGTTTGAGAATCAAAAAAAAAAGCTATAACTCGATTGGAAATTTCCTGTTTTTGACTATAGACTTAGTTAAAGCATATATCGGACCAATTAACAATGCATTGTAGCTGGCTTATCGGCATAGCAATTATAAAAAGTATCAGAGCTAATTCGATGTTCAAATAGAAGACTTTATGTACATACACAAAACTAAACATTAAATAACTTTTAATTTACAATAAATACTAGTGTCGATTTAGTGAAGCCATACAAATATAATTCTTTCTGATATAATTTCAGTTTACAGTCGACGTTCAACATATTTTCTTTTTTTAGGCAGAGGGATAGGAGACCCTATCCCAAGCATGGAGGCCATATCGGCCCATTGTGCTGTTCTGCTAGAAGCCCATTCACCAAAACTTTCCTGTCCTCTGAATGAAGCATATTAGGTCTTGTTGAGGAAGGTTTTTCAGCTAATCCATGGATAGAAGGGCAGACCCTAGAGTATCCAGTCTGTTCCGAGCGAAGGCCGGACATGCACATAATATGTGTTCGGTTGTCTCAGGCTCTCCCTCCAGGCAGGACAGACACTCAGGGCTATCGAGAACTCCCATCCTTGTTAGATGAGCGTGAAGTGAGCTGTTCTACATTGTTTGCTTTCGAGCCCCATGAGAAAATCGGATATATTTCCATTGGGCCTATCAAGAAAGAGTTTTGTACACCTGCAAGTACTCAGGTTTGCCCATCTCTGTTGATGCTTTCCATGAACATCAGCTTTGATAAGAGACCCTATACTCGAGGTGGTAACGCCTACGGCGGGTTCGAGGAGCGGAGAATCAAAGGGGGGTAGGGGAGATAGGCTCAAAAAATCAGAAAAAAATCAAGAAAAAGTAATAAAAAGGAATTTTGGAAATCGGAGTATATTTAACCTAGTTATGGGGTGGGGATATATTTCTATACTTATGCAGGCATATGATTTGAAAAAGAATGTGTGACGGAGTTTACTGGATGGGGAAAAGAATTGCTCTACTTGGTAGGTCAGAGTCTCCTACCCCACGCCTAGCTACACAAGTTCACTAAATATGCTTAAGAAAAAGTGCAAAAAACGCAGAAAGGACTACATTTTCGATACGGAGTGTGATAGGTCATTTTAAAGCTAAGCTTTTGGGTTTCTGAAATCTAATATAAAAAGTTAGTATTGATGACGTATTTTTGTATAAAAATAGTAGTTATATAAAATAAAAATTCTGAAATTTTAACTTTGTTGAACCATAACTGCCATAACTGCCCAACGATTATCTATCTACCAAAGTTTAAATCATCATGAAATGGTGTAACGTTCAGAAGTTACAGGATGATCTATAAAATATACCCAAATAACTAAAGCCTCGATGTCTCTGAATCCGCAGACTTTGGGTGCCAGACAATATACGGGTCACAAGAAAAGTGTGGAAAAGTCAATCTTTCAATCAAGTTAAATTTTTCGATCCGGTACAATTTGACATTTAATTCAAACAGCCTTTTTCTGGAAGAAGTTCTTAAAATATGCGAAATTATATAAATATATAATCAATAAATATAAAGTGAAATTTACTTCATACTTAAGTATTCTAAGGTCAGGGAATTATTTTGTAAACAGGATTTTGCTTAGACTTGGGAGGAAAAACATGAGTAAAGGAATAAATTTAATTAAATATGTCACTTAAATCTACGTAAAATGCGTAGTGATAAATCATCTTATTAAATTGTGCATTCAATTTTTTACCATTTTTTACTACAGCTTGACGTTTCAAATCAAACATAGAAATAATTTGGAGCAATTATCAGTGCGGTCTGAAGGGAAAGAGGTTTACCAACTTCTAAACAAATCTTTCCCGTACAATGCAGAAAATTTGTAAATATGTACAACATCAAACAAACTTAATCACTTTCATTTAGATCATAAAGTATATGTTCAATACCCGGAAACTGTCACTACAAAAATGAAAGAATAAAATATTAAGAATATTAGTGTTGTGCCTATACCTTTATCTATGCTGCAGACTTTTGAAACAACAACAACACACAGAACAAACAGATGAATCGAATCATGGAAATTAATTTCATTCTAAACTCTACCAAATATAAGTATTTTTGTCAGGTTAGTAATAAAATCCAAAATCATTGTCACACATTCGAAAACCAATTTGACTCTGGTTTCCAAGTGCCAAAATCTAATCAGAACTGATATAGAAAATTAGAAGATGAATAAATGAAAAACGAACCAAAATGCAGAATCTGTCTCACGTAATCGAAATGATATACTCATAATGGGCATATCCATTTGCTCATTTCTAGCTTGGATGTACATAGTTACTCGTAGGTATCGAATTTCCATACTGTCCGAATATGCAAGGATGATATGGAATGAATTCGTCTAGGTAAATTGGTAAAAGCGAAACATAATCATCTCTGGTGGTTTTGGTCTACTTGAAAACATGATGAAAAGTTTGAAGCTGTTTTTACTTAAATATGGACTAATTTATAGCTATAGGTACTCTACTCAGTCTGCACAACAGAAAATGGATATGAATTTCAGATATTAAATGAAACTGCTAGTATAGGTACCAACCGGTAATTACAGGTAATAAAATTATTTTAACAGGATAGCTGAGTGGAGTTTTATACTTTGTCTCTACATCAAACAAGTTTTAATTAAATTTTAACGTAGAACGTTTTGAGGCTTCCTATTTTAAATAATAATGGTTGAGTGAGATGATAATAATTTGATTATGCTTATGTTCTATGAAGGAAATTATATGTATGTAGTTGTTTCAAGGAATCGGCTTTGATTAGGGTAAATTAAAAAAAAAATATGTATATATGTATTAATAATAATTCGCTGACTTCTTCCAACTGTAGATTTGATTTTGAATTTTTTATCGTGGAAAGCTTTTTAAGTGGTACTTGATCTCTCCGTTTTCGGAAGTGATTCTTAAACTATTATAACGATTTTATTAATTCAACACAAATATCTATTTATCAATGTTTGCAGTCGGTGTATATATCATCATTTATCTTCAGATTAGTTAGACTAGGTACATTTCCACACAAGACTTAGTACAGTAATTTTAAGATCGTCAAATTACTGAACACGAATACTTGAGATCTTCCATGGAGGTACAATCATATTTTTGAAATATTGGCACTGAGTACAAAACAGTAGATCGCTTTTAACTTCGATCTCTTCCGCATGCATAAAATTATTTGTATTGCTATGTATTTAATGGTAAAAACAGGGTATTTAGTTAACGTGCGATCTCCTCCTTCAGCTTTGATTTATTTGAACAAACCAGCACCAATTACCCTTATTCTATTATTACAATAGATTTAAATAAATATTTTTTTCGGATTTCATATCAAAATTATCTGCTCAAGTCTACATATCATGAATGATGATTTGATTTAGAATCATCAAAAATATGACTTGACTCGAAAATTTCCATTATCATTCTATTTTATACGAAATGATTCGTTTTATCCAATTTTCGAAATTCGAATATAAATTTGTTATACCAATAGTACGTCAATGACATCTGTTTATCATTTCAAGAGATGTTCCAGATTCCTTATAGACTGGTATCGTCTTCCCGATAAAAAATTGAGTTCTGGGAGATTTTGATGATTTCAAGACTGAAGCTTAACAATCCATGGATTTTTCAATATTCATGTGCTATGTGCTATGAAAAAATCTCATTGGTCAAGAAAATCAGTTAATTACCTAATCAAACAAATTGTTTTTCTTTGTGACTGACATCAATGCCAAAGTATGTAGAGTAAGAAATTTCAAAAAAAAAACTTTATAAAAAATAAAGATATTATCAGACTCAAAATCTTCACATTATAATACTCCCAGAAAACAAAGAATGTTACCTCAAAACTTGTCGAATAAAAATGTAGGGAGCTCTTGTTTAGTTTATTTTATAGAACTGGATCTGTTCTCTAATTTGACAAGGTCTTATGCTAGTCAGGTAAAATATAAGCGCAAATGTATATGAACTGCATAGTTCCTCAGCTCAGATTTTGGTAAGCCTTCATAAGTAAATCAGTCATAGAATTTTACTTAACTTATACTCAAGGTGTTTTTTTTTTAAATTCCCCGTTCTCTTTATAAGTTTCAAATTCAGTTCTGATTCCTCTCATTTTTTTCTTCTTTTTCTATATTTTACTCATTCATCTCTACATTCATATAGTTGAAACCTTAAAACTTTTTCTTTTAACCCGAAAACAATTCATTTTCATTAAAAAAACTCTCTCCAACTTCGATAGACAAAATTATTTTTAAATTAAAATCATAAATAAAATATAATCTTAGCTATAAAATTTGAATAAATTCTCTTTAAAAGCACGTTTACACCAAAGTCACTTGTTAATCCCATTGTGACAGAAAGTAAAAAAAATTCTCTTTACTCCGCTATATATACATATACCGACATACCTATACCTAAAAGCCCATTTCAACTTAAATAAAGGACGAAGTCTGTTGTAATCCTTCTAAGATGTCTGAAATAAAACTTGAGGAAAATTTCTTAAAACCTGATTATGTTAATTCTCGAATAAATTAAAACTAGAGTTGCGTCCTTTTAAATATTTATCCATGGAAAAAGGCGCTTAAAACACTAACACTAAACTCGGTTTTTTTACGATATCCTTGTTTATCTGGTGCTTATGTCACTGAACAGCGTCTGTTTCTTGAGAATATTTTATTGTTTGCTTTTGGGATACTTGGTAATCATCCGTACCTACTCTCCTTGGCTCCTTTTTCTACCCTATATACAACATTTTCTTTTTTTCTATCTTTTCTATATTCTTTAAGCTTTTCCTACATACTCTGTTGGGGAAGAGGCACATTCAAAATATCAAGACCTGTTGTAGGACAAACGCAATTTAAATTCAAATTAACATGAGGCGGCCTTAATTCGTAGCGCAATTTTCATTCTTCCCAACTGCAGGATTATCATTTTACGACTACTAGGACAATGTGAATTAAGCAGCAGCTGACAATTTTTTTTAGCATCAGCAATTTTTCATTTTATATCCAGGCAATGGGGTATACATTTTTTTTATTAAAAAAAAAATAACAATTGAAAAATGTACCCGATAATTCTGTTTTTGATTGTTGTAAGAATTAACATCCGTGTTTAAACCCTTTTTGACGTCGTCATTCATATTCATCCTTGGGTTATTTAAAGCAGGTAAATTTTAATTGGTACACATCTGTTTTGAAATTGTAACAAAAGGCAATTATTGTGACGAATTATTATCGGATTTATTGTGGTTATGTATGTTGTAAATGGAAGAATTTTTTAAGCTTAATCTCGAGGATTTTACATGATTTATCGCTTACAAATGTCTTCTTCAGTTAAACTGAATGCTGAGGCTTATCTTTCATAAAACCGGAAGTTCTACTAGTATATGCTTCGAGAACCGTATGCGTCAAGAATATTATTGGAAAATAAAGTAGTTATGACATCAAGTACAAAAATTGAAAGAGCGGCAAAAAACTTTGTCCTCGTCAACAAATTATGAGACTTGAGAGATCAACAAACTCAGTCCTAACACATCTTTTCAGATCCTAATTAATCTGAAATTACATAAGGAGCGCGTATGTGCGGAGTATGTCTCTGAACTGATGATTATACCAAGCTTTATAAATTCTGTCAGCAACATCCTCATTATAATTCAAAAACACAGTTAGCACAAACTTTGGAAAAATGTTTATCTATGAAAGATTCATTTCTATAAAAGCTTAAATAAATTTTGTTGACATAGATTTCTTGATGACATCTTCACATAATGAAAAGCTATGTATGCTGATCTTTGTAGAGCGAGATCTGAAGATCGAATGAAAAAAGCTTCGAATGTTGAATGTTACCGATTGATGCTAATGCGTGTTGATCTTAAACCATAGTTGTTATAGCTATTAATTATAATAGTTATGAAAAAAAAAATTCCAACCAAAAACACAATTGCAATCAACATTAGTGATGAATCCATTTATAAGTAATTTCAAAGAAATTGTTCAAAATACAAACGGGATTTACTTAAAGATCTGAGAAAAAAAAACGCTAACAGAGAGTTTTAGATAACCTCGGATTAGCTATTAATTACGGAAGGTAGTATCAATGCAAGGTTAACGTAAAATGTTATTAAAGTGGTTTATCAAAAGTTAAAGTCTGGCTGTATAACTCTGCATGAATATAGAAGCTAATTGCGAGATCAAACCGTGAAGGAGTGATTTCTCCACATGCTGTTATGGACTTAATCCATCTAATAGATAAAGAGCTTTCAATAAAGAGGTACTAAAATATATCTAGGCTGCCTCGATTGGACGACAAAACTACCTACAGCTCCTTAATAGCTTATATAAGAAATTTCAAGATTCTACGGAGAGCTTTTTTCTGCAATTCACGTAGATCCAAAACGAAGTAGTTATCGAGTAACCCACGCCATCTGCAAAGCACGTGTTTAGATGATTATATTACTTCTGAAAACCTATTGTTCCTGAAATTATTTGCGGTAAGATCCAGTTTTCTAGAATGGTTCCCTATGATCCAATAATCCATTATATTTCCTATTAGGACACTGCTCATTTTTATGGAGGACTACCGCTGTTCCTTTCTTTCCATTTTTGTTATACAAAATTTATCTTGCCATGCAACATGTATATTGACATTATCCACAATTAGAATTTGATCAAAATCTTCATAGTCTTCATAGTCAACTGCAGATCAGTTCACCTGTTCCCTCATTCCCACCTGCATTTTAATGCGCTGGTATCGAACATAGAGTCACCTCGTGTCCTCATCGGACTTCAATTGACTAGATAATAATAAATATAGCCGATGAATAGCAACTATTTGTGCATGAAAGGGACTCTATATGTCCGGCTGCCTGTATTATTCAAGCCATTGCCAGTTGCTAGAGTATACTCGTGCCAATATGTCTGTACACTAATTGCGATCTATATATGTAAATAGAGCTCTCGGATGATCAATTAGTTTAATTCCCTTTAAAACTAGGAACAGAGACCTGGTAATTGCCGTCTACTAGGCTATCAATCGCATTTACTTATGCATCATTCTAGTATGCTATTGGGAACAGAAAAAGTATAGTATAACTTCTAATGACAAAGTTTACGTTGTATATTCTCTATCCCAGCTGAAAGTTTTCCTAAGAAGATCACACTGGCTTTCATTTAACCATGTAAATTTATAGTCTAGTATTACGCTTTTCTCTGGAAAATATCAAATTCTTTCTTCTCAACATCGAAATCATAAACTCTGGTATTTTCTTTCTCCTATCGTATAGTGTGAAGCATCAATTCCATTTTCCATTATTAGTACACACAAAGGCACAAAGTACTTACTACATCGAAATCCATTTGAAAAGAAATAATTTTAAGTCCGGCATAAAAGAAAAAAGTGCAATTAGAGTCTTACTATAGGAATGCAGCACATAAAACAAGCTTGCGTTTTAAATTCAACTTCTAATTCAGGAATAAGGTAATTCAACATATTCTGTTGGAAGGATTTACGTTAAAAGTTTTAAAACCAATTCTACTTGAATTTCTGAATAGTCCCTCCAGAGATTACAAAATAAAAGATTTTGAAGAAGAATAAAAACAGAAAAACTTGAAAATCTTTTTCAAAGTTATCTTAATCATTTCGTCAAAAAGATGCGTTTTGTTACGTGGCTTCTTAAAACCAGTAAAGCAAGCCGATCCTGTCGAACTTTACATAAACTTTCTTCTTTCCTCATTGCATAGAAATTTCCTAGGCTATTGATCCACATCCATATATACATATGTATGTATGTTAGTACGATGATGCAATTCATTTTAGATACCTAGGACAAGATGGAAATATCTTAGCAAGTATGTTAGTATATATACATCCATACGTATGTAGGTACCTTAATGCTTATATTACTTCTAATCTCTCAAGACAACTTGAAGCATATTTTATTAAAAAACTTTCTGTTTTGCTAAGTGTCACGTATTTCTATGTGAAACTATATAGGAAGAAGAGTGTTAGGTAAAGCTCGTACTCGTAAAAGTTGTTCAAGTTTAGATTTTATTCAGGACAACTTTTAGTTAGGTGGTGGGCTTTATGTGGAGAGTTAGTTAGTACGTATTTGTAAGATTATGAACAGCTGAGAGAACTTTTAAAGAACAAAACAAGAAACTACCTTCAAAAATTGCTTAGCTTTAAATTCTTCAGTTATGAAAGCTGAATCAATAGTTGACGATGAAATTGTGATTCGTTTTTTTGTTTTTTTAGATGAAATATTGCGTAATATAGTTCAATTAGAAAAATATTTGTCCTTCATTACTAAAGATGTAAGCAAGAAGGAAACTAGATTTCATTTGGGAAACATTCCTTTCATGGCGATATCTGTAAAAAGACATGCACGAATACCAAATGTGTGATATTGTCTTATCTTAATGATATTTTGGGTAGGTATGAAAAGAGACTCGACTCATTAAAATTAAAATTGATTTTAGAACAAGGACCCTATTGCTGCATCACCACACTAGTTTAAGTAATGAAGAAAGCAAACTCAGCATTTCGAGCAATTAGATGGACGTTAACACGACGACTAGAAGACCTACACTTATGAGGCGACACCGAAACATCTTCAAGAGAAGTTCGTCTAAGAATAAATGTAAAAAATACAAAGTACATGAGAGAATTAATACCACCAAAACCAGCCAGTACGGCGAATTTACAATAAATGCCAATAGAAAATTCAGCCTCCTTGATAATATCATCAGAAGAGTGGTGGAAGGCTGAAAACAAATGGCCTTCGAAAATATACAAGTTCCCACACATTGCGAGGAGGATAAAAATTTAAGAATACTCAACTCCAACGTAAAGGCAATCCCACTATATGAAAAAGAAACTTCACTTGCCAAGAAAATCAGTATCGACCGAATACAAATTGTTCCTAATTATGTAAAAAATTCTGACACCGCAATAAGATAAATTTAGTAATAGAAAAAAAATACAAAAAATATAAATTTACAACAAACATACCTGCAATTTTCAGTTGCTCTGTTTTATCTGCAAGAATAAAATAGGAAATAGTTATAATTTTATATATAAACATTACTAAAACAAAAACTACTTTTTAAAATCCTTTTTCTTATGTTTTTTTTTTCTTTAATTTGCCGGTACTGATTTTTTTTTCTATGTATTAAAACATCTTTAAAGGCTCTAAAGCATCTCTATTTAACTCAGTTATCACGTGCTGATCCGAAATTGTTTGTTTGAACAGTTAGAACTGTAAAAATGTTCGTCCATGCTGACAAATTGAAGCTACATATATGTTTATGTATCTAAAACTAAACTTTGTCGAACTGCATTTGAATGCTGTTGGTAATATTCACTATTTTTTTGTTTTAGCAGTAAGTTTGATATAAGTTTCCTTCGTAAGTTGGTCCCTTGGAATTTTACTTATAGTATCAGCTTAATGCGAAATTTAATGGAGAAATGATTGTGAAGATACAAAAATCACACGAATTCAAAGTTGTTGCATTCCTTTTGTGTTCACCAGTATAAAAAAAAAATAGTGTCAATCGTTTGCGTGGTGGAGATAAAATATACGTCATATGTAGGTTCGAAGATTGAAAGTCAATAGATCTCACAGCTTTCTGGTATATGGAAAGTTTCGAAAATCGAAATGAGACAATTTAAAATCTAGGAATAAATCTCAACAAAAATATTTTATCCCAATAATTTTTCTGACCGTTTTTGTTGTTGTAACAATTTTATTCCATTCGTTCGATAAATGTTTTTTTTGAAACACACTTTGGATTATCCTCTCGGGTTAGCAGAGTTTGCAGTTGAGGAATTTGTCATATTACATACAGTACGAACGGAACAATTCTATTAATGGTTAATAAGAGAACTGATTTCGACTTGGAAATCTCTATTTATTACCACATTTATTCGACTCATATTGAAATCTGTTTTAGTTACTCTTAATTTTTTTCAACTAAACTTGCGCCACGTCACCCCCTCCCCCCATTCTATTCCTACATAATGGAAAATTCTCCTGTTAGTTAGTTTTTAATATATAAAGAAAATCCGAAGATTTAAATCATTTTAAGTTCTGGTTGAAATAAATAAAAAATCCCTGATTACATATAGGAAAAAAAATTTAAAAAAGAAAAAAACAGTTTCATTTTCTTATCATTACACACACATTTCCACTAAAAAATCTAATTGAAGAAAGTTTAAAAATCCCAGTAAGGTAGAAAACCTTAAATAGCTTAAATGTTGGTATAAATCTATCTCTTTCGTTCTCTGTAATCAAAAGATTTTTCTCTTTGATATTTTCCTTTGTTAAATGAAGATAAAAGTGGGTATAGCGCAAAAAAAAAATAATTACAGGATGCTGCACGGGTAATAAAAGCGCTCCACAAAAGCTGATTAGAGAGAAGTAGGTTACGGCAGGAAGATGGTCTCCTGTAGTTACATATGGCGCCGGATGGACTTCATTAAAAAAGGAAATTAAGAACTTTTTTATAAGTTTACACTTCTTTCAAGTAGCAAGACTTGGATATAAAGATGAAAGGAAAACGACAATTTCTAAGGAGTCAAATAAAAATAAGAGAGGTAGAGTAGAGTAGAGATATTAATGGTTTTAAAGTGCTTCATTTAAAATGTGGTGTAATACGATAATGTGAGATGTATGATTATTAAAGGTATACGGCTGTTAAGAAGAAAAAAAAATAAAGATAATTAATAGGGGCGCTTTTAAGTTTCATTTGTTTTTACATATTATGTATATCTGCATAATGTCTGCTTTGTAAAAGAATGTTGTAAATTTGAACAAAGATGTGGTAAAGATCTGAGCAGCGAGTTCACAGCGAGACATAACAGTACACTCATCTCAATTTAAATTAAGTTTACATTAGGTACCTACATATATACAAAATGGGAGGCAGGCAATATATATCGTCAGCGACTGGAACAACAAGCGCCGAAAAACAAGCGTAGGAAGTTCCGCTAAACAGACTCGATACGGTCGATGTGTGTAACGTTAAAAGGAGACCAGACCTGCCTACCGCAGTCAAGAAGTGGTCTGACAAAGCAAGTGTACAAACGCAATTTTGTAGTGGGATTCGAGAACTCTCGGCACCAACGTTTTATAAAGTCCAACATATAACTACTCTTTGATGCAATTCGATCTTTGGTCACATTTGACACGCAAGTCACAGACAGAACCCACACGGCGAATCGAGGAATCCGAGAAACCATAATTATAAATGATTGGTTTCTGGTTTCCTGGGGAAATTTATAACCTCACATTTGTCGATTTTGAATACCAAATAATTGTTTTTGTACACCAATCGTAAAATTTTTGAAGGTCACTCTGTACGTGTTCAGATTCGTTAAAAGATTTAATCTGGGCGAAAAGTTTAATGTCGTCAGCATAATAGCAGTGCCTCACAACAGAGATAATGTCGTTTGTAGATAGAATAAAGAGCAATGGACCCAAGTGACTCCCTTGAGGTATGCCAGACGAAGTCTTCAAGACTCTAGAGATCGAATGGCGGATATAGATTTTGCATGTTCTGTTATATAAATATGACTCCGTCCATTTTAGAAATGTTAAGGGAAACCCATACTATTCCATTATATACAATATCTATATATATATACAATCTATGTCGTAGCCATTTGCAAATTTTTAATGGTATCCGAAACAAATGCAAGCAAGTTAGTGGCTGTAGACCTGCTCGAAATAAACCCATATCGGTTTGAAGAGAGCAAATTCTTGCAGGAAATTCATAGCTGAGAATATATGATAGATTTGAATGTAGGATATCAATTCCTCTTTATTAGGCACATACTTGTCTTCAAAATTTTATTGAAAAGTTTTTGGTAATACCAACACTGAGTTTTCATATAATTCTAGCTCTTGGATTAGGAAAATATCTCTATGATTTAAGCTAAGAAGCATATGTCTAACTAGGGGTATGGTATGGGTATCTTTTGGGTATTCAAAAAAATCATAAACCATCTTTTTCTTTTGAATAATGAACCTATACTAATTAATTATTATATTTTTGCTATTATTGATTTTCTCACAATTTCCTCCGAGTATATTTACAGAAAATCATATTAAAATTAATTTTGATCCTTAATCATGCACAAAAGAACCTTTGCTGTTCTGCCCTTCATAAGAACATATCTCCCATAAATTCACAAAATTCACCAAAGATTTTTAACGAATATGTAATATCCATCTACGACAAGGATATCACGAAATCATCTCACATTTCCTTGTTTATAATGATTTATAATAAATTTTCAAAATTTGACATAGACTTTAACCCAACTTATTCCACAACATTTATTCCATAACTTTGGCGTGTATACTTGTTTGTATATATGCACGTTTATATTTTAGCGATTGTCTTTGACTGTTAAACAAAGTTGTGCGGCATATTCGCGTTTAACCGCGATTCTCCTTTATTACACCACATCTGTGTGTTTGAATTCCACAAAGTTACTGGTGGAATCTAAGCAAGCTACTAAAAGCCGACAAAGTTAAGGGAAAGGAGAGGGAGCAGTAAACTTTGAAGACTTTGGTGGTATATTAGTTTCGAAATCTTTTGGAGCGGTAAGAGCAACTTCATTAAAGTTTCTTCATTCTCCTTTAATCTATGCTAAGATGTGAGAATGTATATTCATATACATACACACATATACATCTAAATAAATTTGATACAAAGCTTTTGCTACAATTTTAGGTGTTATTATAATTAATTATCAACACGCATGGATACAATTAAATTAATTGTACATATCCATGTATGCATGTATGTATGTACATACATTTGTACATATACATAAGAAGAATGTAATCGCATAGCTTTATTTTTTCAATTTTACCATAGAAATCTTAAATGCAGTGCATGTTTTCTATAAAATATAAGAAAAAGTTTTATTGTTGAACTCACCACACACACCCCCGCACTACCCTCCCCAAGAAGGTAACACTGAAATTATGGTAAAACGTGAGAAAAAAGGCAGCAAATTGTTCCACAGAAAGATTTATGTAGAAACTTAGCTTATACATAATTAATGACTTCTGAAAGCACCCTAACTACATGCTGTGGCCATATAGATATATATGTATGTATGTACCAGTATATAGTAGTAAGCTAAGAATGAGGTTAAGTTGGCGTTACTAAGAAAATTCTTTCAGTAAATTTTTAATAAAAGTAAAATGACTTCTACTTTGGTAATAAAGACGGAAGCGCAATGTCAAAAATAGAGTAGCGTAGTTTACTCTTAAATTTACCACCTACATATAGATATACCCGTATAGAACAGTCGCCATCGGTCGTAGACCTGAGAGAAAATCTTTTGTTGTGATGAAAACTTTCTTTCGTCAGAGTTTTATTTGTTCTGTCCTCAAGAAATGTGAATTTTTAACAAACAAATGCTTTTAGCGTTTGTAATACATCACGGAATTATTCATTATTTAGTAGTATTAGTAGTAGTACTTTTGGTTGACAAATTTTATACCAATAATTTTATGTGGAATTTTTAATAAATTTTGAATTTTCTTTTATGTCAAACAAAGTTTTTTATAGTAGTAGGTAGCTATAATACTTTTTATAACTTACCGTCCGATTCTGGATAAAAGATAAGAGCTCTTAGTCTCTTAACTTGGCTGTCAAAGCCCATTAGTCGTAATTGGTATTCTGCGTAAAGAGTTAAGAGTTGTCAGAGGTCCGCTATGATCTATTAACTTTCGTGATGATTTTTGTTAAGGGATTTATTTGGTATTCTAGCAAAAAAAAAATTAACTGTCAAATTTTTCTTAACCTAAGAGGACCTAACTGAAAGATGTGAAAGTCGCACAAATTGTTTTGTTCCAAATAGGCGGAAGTTTGGATAGAAATATTGTAAAGTAAGTATATATTTATATGATATGAGTAAGTTTGTGAAATAATATTCAATATTTAAGAAATTTGATATTATCATCCGTGAACAGTTAGTTCTGCGAAATATGAGGCATGAATTGGATTCGTTTGCTATGTTTAAAACTGTATTCACAAAGAAATTTAGAACGCCAAAATTTCAGGCTTTTAAATTGATTGAAATGATATAGCCTTATGAAAATCTCCATTACTCGATTATATCCTTTCATTGTAAAGTTTTGGAAATAATTAATTTTTTTCCTGCAAGTTCATATCAAAATCCTGTAGGACGTAACAATATCCTCAATTTAAGCCAATCTTCTATATCTAGGATAATTGCCTAATTACGATGTTAATTCGTCGCTTGAATACTGTGATTTTCTCCATATACAAAAATGTAGTATTGAGATAAATGCAGTTGAAGTTGAGACCTTTATTATAAAAACAAAACTGTTCGATAGATAGATAGATCTTCTATATCTAGGATAATTGCCTAATTACGATGTAAATTCGTCGCTTGAATACTGTGATTTTCTCCATATACAAAAATGTAGTATTGAGATAAATGCAGTTGAAGTTGAGACCTTTATTATAAAAACAAAACTGTTCGATAGACTTTTTTTTTAATTTCCATAAAACCTTTTCCATCTATTTATTTCTTGAATTATTTTTGTTTAAATAGAAGAAAAATTCCATTAAAATTTCATTAACTTGAACCTATGTTTTTAATGGGGCAAAACTAGATTTCCAAACAATATATGGGGCAAAACAATTTAATATTAAAGTTAAAAGAAATATTTTATTACTTCAACATATTTATTTAGCCTTGAATATTTTTTAGTTTAGAATTTTCTAAACAAGAATACATTTCTTCATTCGCAATGAATATATTTTGTGATTTTTTTACCGGATAAAGTTTATATTTGTTCAAGTAGGCCTATTTGATATTCTCCGGTACAAACGAAACGAAAAAAAAGCAAATATACATATAATACCTATATAATTTTGGCTCAACTCATTAATTCAACATACGAAGGAAGAAGAACCAAAAAGTGACCTACTAGACGCGAAAAAAACTGTAGATATTTTCGGACTTTTGCCGACAAATTAATAAAAAACAAATCTTCCCATTCCATAGAGGGCCATATTTGAAAGTTGACAACAAAAAAGTCCAGGTGAACAAAATCTAAGCTTAAAATTTACCGGAAGTTAGGCTTCTTTCCTACATACATATAAAAAAAAATCCTGTCTCACGGCTGACTCTATCTAATATTAAATTAATTAAAAAAATCTACCCCCATGCACTGCTTCCGTTTGCTTCAGCACAAAAGATTTGACATTTGTATTGCAAATTAAAAAGTTTATTTGAAAAAAATCGTGAGTTTCTTTACTAAAATCAATATTTCTTTAAAGTATTAAGAAGATTTTATATCCATTTCAATTATAATTAAATATGTAAATTCGAATACGCGTTACGTACACCACTGACGCAAAATTCATCTTATCACCATCAAGCAGGGATGAGCTAATGAATATTTTCTTTATACCAAACTTTAAATATTCACGTTAAATATTTCCTAAATTTTTTTATAAAAGAGAAAGAAAAAAAAGTTTTATTCATACAATTATTTCACTATACAAAAAAGTTTACAGAAAAACTTTGAAGAAATAAACTTTCAATTAAAAGTGTAATTGTAAACGCACCCTATTAAACGTAGCTTCATAACGGTAACGGGGAAATACAAAAAAAGAATGCAAAATTTATTACGGTCTTCCTAAAAGACTTTAAAACATTTCAACATTTATATTTATCTTTATTCTTTTATTTCCATAATTATGTATGCACCCATGTAGGTACATACATAGATTCAAAAAATTATTAAAGAAGGAAAACTTTCGGCATTGAAGATGGAAAAAATTTTAATCACTTAAAATTACATTAAATGTGCAAAGAATACTTACAGTAAATTGAAGAAATTAACTTGTCAGATAATAATTTTCACTTATTTGCTACCAAACTAAACTTTAATAACATAAAACTGGCACAAATTTATAAAACTTTCAATAAAACTAGAAACTTCCAATATGGCGATCTTAGTGCATCGACGCTTCGACATGCATTAAACATTTTGCCATATGACGTCTCGCTCTATGCATCTGGAATGTGTGTAGCAGTGTGAGTGATCATAATTCGTTCTTCGTTATGCCGTCCGCCCGATAAAAATGTTGATATCATAATAAAACGCTTGATGGAGCCACCAAACACTAAAATTTGTTCATGCACACTCATACACATATTAATTGTTTTTTGATTCGCGTATCACCATTATTTGGAATAAAGTTGTCTATGCATTTGTTTTTATTTTAAACCAATCTTTTTTTATCTATAAGGTAGTAGCCACAAATTAATTTGATTTTACTGCACTTAAAAAGGTACGCCGCGTCAGAATAGGGTTGCGCTGCATTATAATTTACGCAATTTATGTAGTTGGTGGAATAGTTCGAGTCTCGTTTTCAATATGACATCTGTAAATGAGATGTATTGGGGTGGAGTGAGTATGGGGTTGCAGGTGCATTACCGTACCGACATTTTATGCATGGTTTGAGGATACGTTAATGGATGATATAATCTGGATCGTATCGATTGTAGCTCATAGCGTAGCTTCTAAAATATGAATAATAATAATTTTTTGAAGAAAATGAGTGTTTGTAAGTTTCAGAAATAAAATGAAATTATATCATCATTGAATTAAATTTCTAATTAAAATTTTATGGTCATCTTCACATAGTACAAGTGGAAGTGGAGCACAGAAAACGTTTACCGATTATTTTCTAAGCCACTACAAAACGCTGGTATTGAATTTTAAAGCACGATCCTCATACAGGATCCTTGGGTCTGAAAAAACCTCATCTGTGGCCCTTCAGTAATTCATGAAGTCTAAATCGTATCCCAGCGGGAAATCTAATCAGACCAATTCCACGTGAAAACTTATGCAAAAAGTTGAAAAAAACTGAACAATTTTTGATCCCTTGCAAATTGATCTTGGAAGAAGCTTATTTTGTGAAATTATTTTGATTTTTACTAAAGCTAGTGGGAAGCACACGAAAAAGCTTCATCTGCTTCCTCCCATGCCTATACATATGTCCCATAAATTTTCTGCAAATCTTGTTGGCGTGAGTTATTTTGATTCATTCTAATAAATATTTCAAATTCAAACCTCTCATCCTGTTATCCACATATATGTACGTACTACATACATGTACGTAGTTGGAAATGATATTATTCATCGTCGAAAATGATAAATATCACGTGAAAAGCGATATTTCTAAAACTGTAGAAAATATTTCCACTTTTAGATTATCCATCAGTCTCCTTCCTTAGCTTTTAAAATATTGTCAAATTGTTGGAAAAGGTGAAAAATTGTTGATTAGTTCAATGTTCACTAAAATCCTGTCTCATTTCTCAACTGGATGACCTACACGAAATAGGTTTTCGTTTGGTATTTTTCCTGATTCCAATCAAAAGGCATTTTTCATATATCATGTATGGATGAATATATACATATAATAAATGTATGCATAACATGTATGTAATCAAAACGGAAAGCATTTTTCACACGTAATCAAAGCGAATTTTCGAGTCATTTGCTTTCAGTAAACATTAAACTTCTTTTTTTTTGTTTTTATTTATTTTGTTATTTATTTTAAAGCAATTTCTGGTAAAAACCCATTCGTGGTGAACAATTTTCAGTGGCATATATGTATATGCAGCAAAATAAAATTCATTCATCATTCGAATGAAATGAAAGTAGGTACTGCAGGTGAAAAACTACAATTTATGAAGAAAAAAAACGAAATTTTTTTCTGGTAAATGAATTAACTGAATTGAGGAGAAAATTAGCTTAGTGGTGATAGCAGAGCATCATCCAAACAATCAAAGGCTATGGGCATGTATAGTAAGTGAATATATTTGTTTTTTAATTAGATTGGAAACAAATCATTCAAATAATAAAATGTTCCCTGGCAGTATAAGACCTAATACATATCTAAAATTTTTTCGAAATTTCCTTAATATGATTTGGTGATAAAGATTAGGAGCGTTCAGATGTAAAAAAATTGTCATGACATTATAAGTTGCCTCAATATCTCATGAGAAATTGGGACTCCGTACTATATAATAGGCTTCGAATCAGTCTAGCATATCGTATACAATTGTTACAGGCTTTTCTTATATAATCCTATTGTCATAACGCAAGGTATAACCAAATCCCTTTTCGGTATATATTATTATTCATAAATTCATGTAAAGGTACAACAAGGGATACATATCTTATAACAGTACCAATACGAAAAAGAGTTAAGATTAAAAATTAATATAAATATAATATTGAGAAACAGAAAGAGTGTATACGATAGGTCAACATCCAGAAAATTACTAATCACTAATTACAAAAAAAATATGAAAATATTAAGTGAAAATTAACTTAAGCATAACACTACATGTGGACTCAATCTAAAAAAAGAAAGAAATAGGAATTAAACAATGTAGCAAATAAGATGCGTTTTAAACGCACTAAGAGTGCCTGAGCGTTGATCACTACATGGAAGAGAGTTCCATAATCGAAACGTCTGGACAAAGTAGGAAACTTCCAAGATGGATGTACGAGAGCAAGGAATCAAAAGATTGCAACCGTTTCGAGACTTTAGAAATTTAATATGTTCTGCTAGATAGCTAGGAATAATTTTAAACCAAAGAAAAATAAATTAATAAGTTCGACATGAGCTTCGAGAGAGCAGCCTACTAATTTGCTACTAAAACGGGTAATGTAGTCATATCTTTGTAGGCCATAAATGAATCTTTTACAGTCATTAAATGCCAAATATAGCTTCCTTGGGCAGACAGAGTCCATACGACTGAAGACTAGGCGTCCACTTGATAAATACTAAAGGATGAGAGTTTTTATCACTTTAGACGTATATTAACACTTAAAATACCGCCAAATAACTACAAGCCAAACAGAGATAGTTGATCTTTAAAGCCTAAGGCCATGCACTATGACTTCCCAGCATTTAACTTTAATTTGTTCAATATGGCCCACTGCACATCTCTGTTAATACGCTCCATACAATCTTCCATTAGCTCAACTGGTCGACTCAGATAGATCTGCACATCATCTGCATATGCTTACATCTTATAAAATATCCGGAAGATCATTTATAAAGAAACTAATCAGGATAGTACCAAGGCGGAGCCCTGGGGTACACCCCAGACTATGACTAGGATAACTATGACCCTGATTAATGTTATTTTCAGAACGTAGTGGGGGATTGACTAAGCTTTAAGCATTTCCGACAAGATGGCATCTAAATTTTACGAAGAAAACGAGAACAATGTACAAAAATAACTACAATTCATATGTATTAGGATGAACAAAAATTAAGAAAGCAAAAACAACAGATGCTGCACGTTTTAGGCTTCATAAATTTTATACGTAAAAGATTGGTGATTAAAAAAAATTATTTTGAACTGTAAGCTGCACTCGGCTGCGGAGGATGCGGCTGAGGTGTTTTCACCAAAATTATACCATCAACAATTCTTATATTATCATGAAATTAGTCTTTTTAAAGTCAAGACCTATCCAAATTTTTTTCTCGCACCCCGAAAACGTTGATCCACACCATTTCATTAAATCCAGTAATACCCCTAAATTACTCCTTAGAAGACCCCAAAATGAGCTTTTTACTCCTAAATACTCCTAAGTATCCCCTGAACGTGCTTTAACGTAATTCCCCGAAAAAGTATTACCCTGCGCCATGCCATAAAGATTTGTTGATAATTATAAATAATGTGCTGCTGGTGCAGATGTATTCCACCAATTCGTAGGAGGTAAAAACAAAATTGCTTAATGTTGGGAATCTGATAAATGTATGTAAGCATAAGCCATCAGTGAATTAAAAATTATTCAAAGCCACTTACACAGTGACTACATCTTTCATATTAAAAGACGATCTAACCCGGGATTAACAAACGGCACGCAAATCTTTATTCAGAACATAATTTAATTTATCCATCTAAAAAAGAAGGATTAAAGTTGATAGCAATCAATATAAAGAGGATATTAAAACTAGAAGAATATCGTAAAAAATAAAAGAGCCCTAAAATAGATCCTTGCGGAACCCCACATTTAATCGATAAGAAGGTAGCAAATATACAATTTCCTTCATTATATTTGTTTAAGTTAAATCCAAAAAATCTTAAAAGTACAGATTCCTTTAAGATCATCGCAAAATAAAGTAACAGAACCCATTATATTGCCTTTTGCCATGTACCAGATATTTACAGAGTAAATGAGAAGTCTTCTGTTTTCAAAATTTGTTTACTTTCATTCTATTTTAGCAAAATTGTTTACACAACTTTTCCAATATGCATATTACATAAAACATGTAAATATATTTCAATATTAGGCAATTTCCAATGCAAATTTCATTTTTATTTTAGTTTAAGTCCTTGAAGAAACGTTTCTTTGAAATATCTTAAAATAGAGAGATATTTAACCAACATCTTCAAAAAAAGACCTTCAACTTTTGCCTCAAGACATTATACATGCTGTAACTTACATATACATACATATATACATTGCACCACCTAACTGAAAAGGAATTCTTCAGACAAAACCACACAGAAATTTCGTAAAAGCAGTCAAGCTTCTTTCGGTATCACATTTAAGTGTCCTTCTTTGTATATTTTATATATGTTTTATGTACCTTGTTACATCATTGTAATCAAATCCTTTTAGAAACTTTTCGTATTTATTCGCCTCCCCTAAGCTACTCAAAATGCAACTTGCAGTTCAGTTTAGAGATGTAAAAAGTTTTTCCAGATAAGAAGAAGAGTAGTCCTTGGATGAAAATCTTTTAGAAACCTCAAATGAAGTTATAAACTTATACATGGGAATTGCCCTTGCTCTGAATAATATCTATATATATAAATTTGATGTGCCTTGTACCCTATATGTACTGTATACATACAATACATACTCCATTGACATGGAATATATACCGAATCTTAAGAAGAAAAAAACATTTGTTTTTGCTTTTAAAAGTTTACCCTGAACCCGGTGTTATAGTAGTAATTTTTTGTTTTCTATTCTCACCAAGGACAACTATTTGGAAATATTTCGTCATTAAATAAATCACATCAATTCTGGAAGTAAATCAACAATTTCATCGTCTGTAGTTTATTTTTATTTTTATGAAAATAATTTCTTTAAGACTAATTATGAGATTTATTTAAGAAGCTGTCTTAGAAATGGTTTATCATCCAGAAAACTTCATCAAGAGTTCATAAACTTTAAGTGTCGAGATTTAGTTACCTAAGCGATATCAAGCGTACTTGAGTATTGTGGTGGTGGTGGTGCGAAGGAAATTACTTACTTAACAGAATTAAATGCTGAGATTCACAAGTAAATTTGAAGGAAATTAAATTCTCTACGGTAAAATAATTAATTTATTTTCTCTGGTTAAGTTAAAGAAGAAGCGTAAAATTTATTTTAGTTTGTCTAATAGAAGAAATTTAAGATTTTCTGGTCATCTGAAAATTTTCCTTGGAAAAAAAAGTAGATATCTACCAAGTGGAGGAATGAAAACATAATTCTATACATCTAGTATGAGGCTGGGCTGATTCGCTCTGAATTGGATCAGCAACGAGTAATTGATATACATAGACCAGAATGGGAAATTAATGCTATCACCAAGATAATTCCTTGAATTAATCTTCTATTCTTATTAATCAAAATGTGTTTCTATTTTATGTCTCACGTATCTTATATATATTGAAGTTACACGTTAAACAATAAAATCGAATAGAGTTCCCCCAAACAAAAAAGATTCTTTTGGCCTATTCAAAGTCTTCAATATCTGAAAAAGAAGAGAGAGAAAAAAAACTCAACCTGAGAATTTTATTTATTCTACGAAAGGAAAATAAAAGGAAAATGGGTAATGAAAGGTAATCCGGTATTATATGGTTCATGTTATATATTTATGTATGTATGAATTAAGGTATATCTAGAAATTGATTAGTTCAAGACGTGTGTTCTATACATACAAAAATTCTATTATTGGAAGAAAAGCTATTAAGGTGACATAAAGAAGGTAGTTTTTCTTTTACAAAAAGATCTTAAATGAAAAAATTCAATGTTGGTACTAGGGTCCATTATGTATCTCTACAAGCTCACTTATCCACATTGTATTTTAAAAGCAAAAACTTGTTTACATTCTAACTAATTTCTTTAAAAACACAACGTTCGATTAATGTTAGTAAAATGTATGAGTGTGCAACATATTTGTTTGGAGAATAACCCTAACAATTGTGATTAACAAGCTTTTCCAATACATCCCCTATCAATTATGTCAAAAGACTTAGTGATACTTATACAAAATGTAAAAATGACAATTACAGAAAAATAAATGACCGAGAATCGAACCCTGAAGTTACATAGGACTCTGGTCGATTTTCTTTCATACAAAGAACTAACGCGATAAATTCACTGTTTCCTGTTCTTTTATTGACAGATTTTTTTTATGTTAAACAATAGTAAAGTAATGCTTCGAACTAAATCCTGACTAAAAATCTGATCTGATAACCATCCTGTATCTGTCCTGGAAAAAAAACCTGCTCTACCGTTTTTACCTTTGGCGTTGGTTTAAGTAAACTGATATATTTGATAAAATATATAAATTACTGAATATATTTGTACATAATTGGCGTAAGTCTGATAAATAAAATATTGAAAATAATTTTTAAATAAATAAAACAAAAAATATGCAAACTTCAGCCTTGTGGTGTCCCATAGAATACCCAAAACTATATTGATTGTTATTTAAGACATATGCTGTGAGGAAAACAAAATGGCAACATAATACCCTAGACACACGGGACATATCAATGATCATTCGTTCAATTACGTAATTGGACCAATGATCATTCCGGTTTTGGGGTGGCACACGGCAATGACGGTCTTCACGTAATTAAATTTGACAGACTAGATTTGACCCATTAAATGTGTTACTTATGCATACTGGCGATTACTCCCATATCCTTAAATATCTCAGACATATCCGCGTATATGTGCCTATTTCTTCGTGCCTTTCCCAGATCTTTTATATAAATGCGCTACAGCTCGCACAACTTATAATTTTCAGCAGTTTTCCACAATCTTGCTTTTTTCTTCGTCTCTTTTTCTATTTATAACGAATGAAATTTTCTTAAAGAATTCAATAATTTGGAAAACACGCAAAATATACTTTGAAAAATGTATCAACCAATTTCACAAATGACATCTGACAGTGATGGCTGGAAAATCAGATGATTTTTCCAATAATTTGCAGTTCCTCATCAGTAAAAGTGCGCTAATCGCTAAAAGAAATGACAAGCAATGCATAATTGCAAACGAATGTGCATGTGGGGGCGTAATTGATGCAATGACGAAACGAATGACCATTGCGCCAATGATGCAGTGACACACGAGCTATGCAATGATCATTGCTACTTCAATGATCATTGATATGTCCCGTGTGTCTACGGTATAAATTATAGAATGACATTTAAAACCCAAGGAAAATACCTGTCAAACTTTGTCAATCTCTTCGAAATACATATATACAGAAAATGGTAAGTAAGCATGAAGTACGGAGCATCGAAGACTATTAGAAAGCAACAA
The DNA here is from genome assembly GCA_963930735.1 of Dioctria linearis. Taxonomy (NCBI): domain Eukaryota; kingdom Metazoa; phylum Arthropoda; class Insecta; order Diptera; family Asilidae; genus Dioctria; species Dioctria linearis. Next base: position 7,297,958 of record OZ005744.1, read on the forward strand.
AAAACTAAAAAAAATCAGTAATACAATATATTTTTCGAAGGAAGCAGAAAATACGAATTATAGTCGTAGTTTAACTACGATGAACTTAAAATTATGTCTACAAGATTGAACTATGTCAAAGCGATGCGACCTAATTGCGCTAACTTCGTAACGACTGATACCTACTAATATTAAAATTACTTCCATATAACTATAAATACCAAATAAATTTATTCAATTGGAAAGGTCCTAATGCAATGGGGATGACCTGCCAAAATGTGAATATTGCACGCAATAATTTTCCATAAAGAAGAAAATCCAACAACAACAACCAATAATAATCTTTACATTGATATCAATATTTATATGTACGACTTGGATTCAAGCCTATGTATGTCTATATATAGAATATCAAAATATACGAGCATATCTAGATTTGAAAGCCATTCACTATCCAATCTTTCCCTAGGGCGACTGTTAATCCATTACGTGATATCCTTAAAATATATCGAAATTTATGGCAAGCCGTTGGCATTTATATGATTATCCTATGATTCCCGTACAAGTATTTTTTTTTTTGTATAGATATTTGATGGTGTTAAAGTACAGGTTTCTTCTACACAATTTCTTCCTTTTTGTCGATATACATACATATATGTTATATTTATATACATATATATATAGGTCTGCCTTGTATGAACGTATATTGGATATTGCGTGCTATGCTTATACAGCTTCCTATTGGAATTTTTCACAAAGAATTTTCACAATTCAATAAAAACGGAGAGTTTGAAGTATAAAAGATTCTTTAATATTGAAAATAGAAAGATTTTTTGCTTCATAACTTTTAAGATTGATAAAACTAAATGGATTGGAAATTTTTTGTATTGAAAAAAAAATGTGTTACATATTTGTATTTATCTATGTATATAATATGTAGATATGTATATAAATAGCAAAACTTCTCTACTTCCCAAACATATTAAGTGTAGAATTTTGATATAGATAGGTATATAATTTAAGTATTCTGTTCGTAAGAGAAAGTTATTTTCTATAAAAAAACCTATCTAAAAAAAGAAAAGGTATCCAGGGAATACTTTCCCAGCAGATCATTTTAAAAGTGCGTATATTTTCATCCAGCATTTCATCGATGAAAACCATACAAAACTGATGCGAAGAAAAATATGTGAATTTAGAAATGATACTTGATACTTGGTGCTAAGACCGAAAGAGTCAGCAGTCTGCAGTGTATTTCTATGTACATGTCAGTGGTTATGTCATCAAGTCGAGGCATCGTCTATTATATATTCGAGGGAGACGTTAATGGTTTTTGTTCTACTTTCCCAGTCTTGTTTATATGTTATTAGATTGTCTAAGGTTCTGCCTTGACGCGTGAGTGCACGTGCTTGGCAGTTCTTTGTGAGTTTTACAACTCAACAAAAAAGTAGTTGCGCTAGAGATTGGGTCTACTTTTCTACGAAGAGTTAGATATTTGTAGGTACTTAATACCAAGTATTACTGAAAACAATAAATAAATTAGTTGATTCGTCGAAATGCATGACTTTAAATTATTCATTTAGGGTTATTACTGATAAAAACTGTTTTACCAGAGACAATATATTCATTAGATATACGCAGAAAAAATTCTAGATGTTTTATTAAAATCACTTTCCGAGATGCGTACTCACTTTTTAGACTTCCCGCCAATGATTTTTTGATTGTTGGCACCGACGCAAGAACTCTTTTGACACAAGTAGTTGTGCCACGGGAAATTAGAAAGTACGCAGTTCATATTATATACATATGTACGTCAGTTGACATAACCAAGGGTAAGCAAGCAATGCCTCGCTCCAATATAAAATCAACGATGCCTCGACCTGATGTAGGGAAGGCCCCAATTTCTTCTTAGAAATTTACTGGAAATTTTTTCCTTAGAATTGTTATGCATTAATTGGAGGCGATAATGGGTACTTGGGCGGACCTGTAATAGTTTTTATGAGTGTAGCAATGAGAGGTGAAAGTTTTACTTTATCAGCAGCGTCGAGAACTATAAAAAAAAACTATAAATAGTAGCCACTGTTTACTATACATATTATAGTTTTCAAAAGGTATTTATTTATTAATATCTATTAACTGAACTCGATAAATTTTATTATATCACTGCCAACGTATAGAGATTCTAAAAAAGTACTTCAAAAAGTACTTCAAATAGTACTCAGTACTTTTTATAGACTTAGTACTTAGTACTCAGGCCTTCGCTAGTTGTACTTGTACTTAAGTACTTTTTCTTTGGTACTTGCCCAGCTCCGCATCCCATCGTAATTATCAATAAAAAACAACTAAAAAGCTAGAATTGACACTAAGACCAATTCCTAGATGTAACCGTAACCTAACCGCATCACCACTGGAGACCGCTCGGCCAGGTGGTCAGGTAAAATTATTCGAACCGAACCGAAATGATTGCAGTTGCAAAATTGTAAAAATATCACAGATTTCAAATTTACGCCTAGATATCTTTTCCGATTCTTTATCACTTGACAAATGACACGTGTATTTCCAAGGACGTTTTGTGCGGCGGTTTTTACGGCGTTTTTGTCCTGCCGCCTACATTGTGTTTTAGCCTTTACATTAGTATGTTTACGAAAATATCAATTATTTTCTATTGATGACATTTAGAACGTTTTTGTTTTTTTCTTTGTTTACATTAGCTAAAAATATAGAAGCGTAGTAAGGGCATTGCTATACAGAAAGAAGATTAATCGTCTTACCTTCTTCGATTTAAATTACAAAACAAAAAAAAAACAAAATTAAAAACATTGTTGTTGGTTATAGTATTCTTCGAAAAAAGAAATCTAGTTTTGGTCCTCTAGCGATCATCATTTTATAACTTTTTTTAATTTTATTTTGAACTTATGTAGCCGTCGGTCGACATCCAAGGTATCGCAGATTGATTCGACTTGGATTTTAATATTTTTTTTTAATTTATGAATTCACTATGTCAACGTTTATTTTAACATTCCCCAGATGTTTTGTGTAAGTTACCTGGCTGAGCACTGGGTGACAGCTTTAATTAGTTCAACAACAAATATTATGGTAGGTGTAGATACCTCCACTTCCCGGTAACTTGGAATTGAAGATATTAAAACAAAAATGTGCATGGAATTAATAAGATCTGGGTAGTATGAGGTAAGTGAATAACAAAATGTGTTCTTTTTTTAATGAAACGTTATCACCCAGTTGCAGAGCACTATATAAGTATAAGTTAAAATGTCAGAAATTAACTAAAGAATCTCAGTTTATTTGATTTTGAGAAAATATGTACTTCTAATTAAGAACAATTCAACATGATGAAAAAAAACATGCCTCAGATTATATAGTAGCTCTGGCCTCAAATTTACACACAAAATTATCCAAGCTACAATTTTACAGCTTTAACTCAATTTTCCTATACCAAACGTATCCTATTATTATTTTTTTTTTAATGCTAAAAATGTTCACAATTTTTCTTTCAAAGAAGGTGCTATAATTTGCATAATTGATTTGGTGATGCCACACACAGTCTGTCACCTCCTCGTCGTTTACGTGACTGATATTAAAAAACAAAATATGAATGTTGAAAAACAAGGTGAGTTTTGACAGAATTCTGTGGTAGCATATCCCCCAAATACAGACACTCACAAATATTTCTTCATGCAAAATGCTTTAGAAGCTGTGCCCTGTCCAACAAAAACACAAGAAGAAAGGGTCGGACCAGTCCTTTAATAAGGAAAAATACAAAATTTTCTGAGTTCGAAAAAATATTGAATGTGAGTTTCTAAGAAAAAGGGGGGACTAGCTCCTCAAAGCACCCACAGGATTTATTTGCATTTATATTAAGTTAAAAAGATGACAAAGTATGGGAAGGATTTTGTACGATTTTTTCGATGTGACTTTGTTTTCTTTCTTTTTTTTTTTCTTTTTTTTTATTTACGAGTATTGACAGGTATTAAACGAAATAATTTATAGTTATAAAAATCATAAATTCGTTTTTTTTTTTTGTAACTTGGAGTTTTTTCTTTACGGTTTTTTTAAGCATTCAAGAGCGTTTACAATGACAGAGCACAATGATTTTAAATATTGCTGGAATAGCGTGTATACATAAGTCGAGAGTGAGCATACTTCGAGTTTTAGTATATTTCACTCCACTTTTTTCATGAAATTCAGAATTTAAAAAAAAAATAAGCATGGTCCTTATGATATCCTACTAAGTTTTATGGTTAGGCTATTGCTTACAATGTGCTAGTTTTGAAAATATTTTTTTCTGATGTTTTGCCTCTTTTTATGTCTCGACTGCTTTTAGAAATAAAAAAACAATTGTTTTCTGTGCTTTTAATCCATGCAGTCAAAATTTCAAAGACGCATTTGACATGGGAACAGTGCTAACAAAAGTCAACAGGATTATTTTACTTTCCTTGAGCAGTGAACTGTAGAACGGTTGTGTGTAAGATACGAGCAAGAGATTACATCATTTTCTATCAGGATAATGTACCAATACACACCACATATCAAGTTCATGAAAGGAATTGATAAAATATTTGCTCTACAGTTCGGACTTGGGACTTCTATTCATTCTCTTTCATAAAGGAAGATAATCAGCATTAAACGGCTCTCTATCGGCGATAGAAATAATGAAAAACTTGTTTTTATATGTTACTGTGGAACGATAGCCTTAAAGGCTTCAAAAAATAAGTTTGAGTGTATGCAAAAGTGTGTTGAATTGAATAGAATGGCGGTTATTTCGAAAAAAAAATTATGTATGTAGAATCCTTTATAGTTATGTTACAAGACTGTTAACTAACTGAGAGCTTTTTGAATAATTTTCCCGAAGCTTTTTCTGCTCGAGCCTACCTCTTATATACTAATTATATCAAGTATAAAATAATGTAAAATACACGTTCTCGATTATAACAGCAAAAGTATCGTTCCATTTATAATCATAAGTAGAGTACAACTTACGGCCTCAACTCTAATCAGTTCAACAGTTGAGCTCTACAAGGACTTCCCAAATATTTTATAGTTATCCTAAAGAGTAGCTTTATTTGGACTTTCAGTTCAGATAAAATAATTGAAGCGATCCTTTCAGTTAATCTAGTCTAGAAATATATTGGACTCCAAACTGATTAGAGGTAGGTATTTATTTCGTAGACATAAGGATTTAGGTTGGACGGGAATGTGGATATAGTCTGAATAGGAAGAGTAAATAAAACTACTCGCGCAGAAATTATAAGCTTTGGAGGTTAAGCCTTAGAAGAGTCAGTTGCTCTTATCATCGGCATAGAAATGCGTAACATCATTTCTGTTACAGAAGTTTCAAAATCATAAAATATTTTATTACACATAAAATGCTTAAAACATTTTTCCTGTGTGGAGTGTTATCATTAAACCACATGCATTTGATTGTGCCATTGATTAGAGAATAAAGAAATTAATTAGTCGAACTACCACCAGCAGGAGTTTAATAATTTAATCATATTTTAAAATATGTGACTTTATGCTGAGTAAGCCTTATAACCTATCTAGGATGGAATTTAAATTCACATTGAATCACAAGCTATAGTGCAGGTACATATGTATATCTATTAGTCAGGAAATCGTCGACGCCATTCTTTTTCATAATTGAATTTTAATTTCAATTTGTTTAAAACTATTTTACACACTTTTATCTCATCGTTAAGTTGTTAAGCAATTTTCGAAATTGCCTCCATTTAACTTTTCATTTCCAGACAAACAAAAAAAAATTAATTTCATTCCTTGAATTTTAAACCAATTAACGATTCATAGTGTTTCCAATTACAAGTGGATATCAACATACATACGCATATCAATGTATATTTGTAATTTAGCAAATTTACAAATTAAAAATATTTCATCCCTGACCGTAGGTATTTTGCTATAAATTCGATTTAATTAAATTCTTTAGGTAATCTATGGAGTATGCATCAGAGATAAATATTGCACCTACTCCTCTTTCAGGTGATTTTTATAAAAAAAAAAAACTGTTTTTTCTTATAATTTATTTTTTCATATTACTATAATTTTTTATATATTATTTTTTATGAATTTTACACATGGGTATAATGAGTGTGAATGCGGCAGAAATTTTACATATAAAAACAATCTCATTTTAAATTGCAGATTTTTCCTAACTAGTGATACGTGTGTCAACAGATGGCACTAGTAGTATGAAAACTAGCACTTACTCAGGTAAGAAAAAATTTCAGATGCATTTAAATATATATTTTGGTATTCACTAGTTTACATGCCATAGGAAATTTTCATAATCATTCCATTCTATTGCGAAAACCTTTCCCTTGGCTAGAGACTCAACGGCCATACCTATTTTTTGTTTTGTTTTGTTTTTTTTTTTTTTTTTATTTGAAGTATATGCTTTTAATAATCGATTTCGTGATAACAATTTCTCAGCTTAAAACTGGTACTTTTACTTTTGGGTTTTCCCCGTTAATAAGAATTTTACCAAAATACTCTCTGTATTATGGGGTCTTTGTGAATTCGGATTAATGATTGATTTGTAGCATAGTTATTATTAATATCATAAAACTTTGCTAATCCTATTCCATTTTTTCATATTTTTTCAACGTCGATCATGCCTGACATGGTCTGATAAACTGAATTTAAGTCTAAAAGAGACCAAAAGGAGAAGAAAAGCTCCAAAGAAAGTCACTATTGAGTTTATTGCAAAATCTTTCCATTTTGCAATTACTTTAGTTCATTTTAATGATTCTAGGTGGCATTTTTACTGCAGTTTCACTATATGGTGTAAATTTTGTTCCATTTAAAATTGAAACGGAAAATGGCTCCTGGATGGATTTAATGTGTATGACACATTGCACATTTGACTCCATTAAATTAATGATTAAATCATTATGGAGACAGTTTGTCTAGGGTATTAGGAATGCATAATTATGCCCAGTGACTTAAGTTGGCCTTTAAGCAGCTCAAACCTATTATTCCCGCTTACGTAGACTTTCTACTTGTTACGCGACTAAAGACGAACATCCGATTTTGACTAAGGCCCATCTAGTCCATTGTGACTGTCAGTCATGGACTGAGGACCATATGAGATGGCTGTTATACGTAAGGGTAGCTGAGAAGATTTTTTAAGATAATTGAAAAGCTTACCGCCCAATATACATATAGTTGTCATTTCATTTTAGACACCTGAATTGTACGGAAAATATGATTGACTACCACATATTGGGTGGAAATTTCTTTTCCCACTACTTAGGTAGAATTTATCACACCAAAATTTCTGACAGATCGGAGTGTCTGTCTTGCCAGAAAGGCAGCAATTGAACAGATTTGATGTGCTTGTCTGTGCTTTTCCCGGTAGAGACGGATACTCTGCGGTCTACTTTCTATCTGCGGATGAGTTGAGAAATATATTTCACCTTGACCTGTTGTGCTTCATTATGAAGACAGTATGGTTTCGATGATCGGTCTTTTCTTTCTAGCAGGTTAGCACAATGGACGGTCTTGACCACCGCGCTTGGAATTTTGGCCCATTTGCCTCGAAATAAAACAAAATAAGAAATAATACTTCATAATGACTATGTCACACAACTCCTCTATTATCACTACTTCCATTTCTAATCCCGGCGGTAGTGTTAAAACCCATATTCAAATATTGAAAACAATTCAAATTTTTCCTAATTCTATTTTCCAGTTGAGTACGTCATATTTCTAAAAACTTGATCCCAATAACCTTTGCACAGGTAGATAGATACTTGAACATCAACACTAATAGGTTTACACAGTGGATGAACATTAAATAAAAACGCTTCGAAGAATAAAATAAATTTCCTACACTTTGGAAAACTATAATCGCGTGAGAGGTTTCGTTTTCATTTAAAAGCACCCTAGTGTGCTGTAAAGTGCTACCAATAAACTATTGCCAAGAGATACTTATCTATATTGAAGAATCCCTGGTGAAATCCGAATGTGAATTGGCGACGTTCTATGTATGCATGGTTATACATGCACACATATATTGTAAATTCTTGGACATATGTATAAAGTGAATGAGATAAGACCTAGAACAAATTCTATCCGCCTGATAAACACGTTGAACTCTTGCCAAATGTGAATTTCCATTTTCATCTCTTGTTACCAATGGTAACCATAAAAGAATTCTTCGTCTGTCTAATATTATTCTGTCTCATATTTTGCCTGAGTGACTTCTGTTTTCCCTATCTACCCTACCCTCTAGGATGAGGGGTGAATCACAAAATTTTCTATCTTTGAAATTCTCTTAAATGCACCCAACTGCAAATATGTAAAGGCGTCAATCATTTTGAATTGAAATTTACAAAATATTTCCTTAAATTGCAAGACCATTTCCTATTCTGTACATGACAAGAGGAATGGATGTAAGATATTTGCATTGTTTTACAGAACTTTAGAAAATACGATTTGAGAAGAGAGTTTTGTATGTAGTAAAGAAAAGGGTGAACACATTTCATACAAATTTTTAATTATAATGGACAAATGCCAGCTGACGCTAAAATACAAATACAGACCTATTTTGGCGGATGAACACAGTGACATAAAGTAATTTTTAGTTGATGGGGCGATAATTGTGCACAATTTACTTGAAATTATATATTTTTTTTAATATTTGAATATTCAATATATAAAATCAATATATACAACTTTTTGTCTTAAACAGGGCTTTGCAACTTGTCCTTCTACCACCATTATTTAAGAGAAGAAAACCGCATGTAATATTTTAAGAAATTATAAGATCCTCCAACAACAAAGCACTACAAATTAGTAGACCTAGAATTGAGAACAACATATTCATTAATTACCTAAAATGATGCTAGAGATAGCGAAGATAGAAAGAAAATTCCCATAAAAAAATATTTCCAATCCGAATCCTCGCATCGCGTAAGCTTATCGTATGCGTCACCTCATATGGAATGGCCGTCCATTCCATAATGAAGGTAGTCTGAATGTACACAAAACGGCAAAGTCGCGTAATCGGTAAAATTTATAAAGGGATTTTCGCACCCCTCACTTCGGACCGGCTTATTAAGTATGTCGCTCCTAAAAAATTCTCTCGAAAATGGGAATTTTTTCCACAGATTAATTATACAAATTCCCAAAATATTTTCCTCGGTACCAAAAAGTGTAAGAAATACAACAAAAGGAATAGTATAGTTTAGAAAAAAAAAAAGGTAGTGCTGGGTAAGGTTGAGTAGGCCAGGTAGGGTAGGGAAGGGTAGGGTAGGGCAGTGTTGGTCAGGGTTGGGTAGGTAAATAGGGTTGGTTTTCTTTGGTCTGGTTTGGTTTGGTTTAGTCTGGTTTGTTGTGGATTGGTTTAGGCTAGGTTTGATTCAGGGTTAGGGTTAGAGTTCGGCTTAGAGTTAAGGCTCGTGTTCGGGTTGGAATAAGAGTTCAGGTCGGGTTAGGGTTCGAGTTAGTGTTCAAGCTAAGTTTAGAATTAGAAATAGGGGAGAAACCATCATACAAAACAAAACAGATAGGGTCATTAGATAATATAATACCAAGTTTAACTTTTTTCATTCACCGGAAGCAATTATAATAATAATTATGTTGGAGTGATTCAAATTACATAGATCATAATTTTTTTGCATTACATATGAGATCCAGGATTTTCCAACATTAAAAAAGTAAAAAGGTAAGCAAAAAATAAAAAACAAATTAAACATTGAAAATTGCGCTGGAGCCCTAATGAGAAGAACACAGAAATACGTACAAATCAGTGGATCAAGGCTCAAATCCAGATCGCTTGTGGTAAAAAAAAAACAGTTTTTCCCACACACATTGCATTAAACACTTCAATTCTAATATTGTAAAGGAAAATTCTGCCTCGCCGGCCTTAAATATCCCGATTAAATTCCAGTGTATCTGGTAAAGATATACACATATAACCAAATCAGTAAGATTGAGTTTAATTTTTTTTAGATTATGATATATCCTGAAAAGTGTTAAATCGTCATTGAGCTATGGAAAATGTACGTTAAATAATACAATTTCCTTAAACTGTGTATATAGATATCACATACTATTACCATTCTCCGTTTCACGTTCAGACCAACAAATAAATATCAATAAAAGTTTTATAGAAGGACATTCATCTATTGCTGTTTGAAAGAAAGCAATGTTTCTTAAGTAAAAGTCTTTGTGTATATTACTTGTGTCATATACATACTACATACATATGTATGTATGTACAAGGATCCAATAAAATAAGAAAAATGATTTTTCATTATTAAGAAAGTGAGAAATATCTCCCTTTCTCAGAGTAATAATAAGTTATAGCTCCTGGCAGACTCCTTGTTGGTGTGTGTTTATTCATAGAATAAAATGTTGTGTTGTTTCTTTTCCATAAATCGGCGCCAGATTTATATTCTTTTAGTTTTTATTCCTATAAATGTTGCCGACATTCCCAGAAAATCTAAGTAGCCCAGACGATGGATTAAATTAAATGGGAAAAAATAAAATTGTCTGAATTCTGTAAGGATATATTGCTTTCCTTTTATTCTGTGAAAGAGAATTAAGGAATAATGGAGACTGACGGTGAGTATAAAGGTAGATAACAATTAGTTAAAACTATGTTAAAGGTACATACCAGGGGTGAGACATGTAAACGTGGGAAACGTGGCTAAGTGGTTTAATGGAAATATATAAACTGTTATAGTAGCTGCTGATTTAATTTTGTTCGGTTTAATGGAAAACATCTTTTAGGTACATATTTATCATCCAAGATGGATTGAATGGATAATGTTTGGAATGCTTACGATATTTTCTATCGATTCGGTAACATACTAAATACTACAGATATTTTGAATGCTCAACTTAACAGTGAACGAGAATAGTGTAGACTGAAGATTCTGGCAACAAATTGAAAAACTTCTAAGCTTGACAGTAGTGTATGTATGTATGACATGTTAGTAAAATAACTTCCCCTAAAAAAAAACAGTAGGAACAAGAAAGAAGGAAGAAAACTCAAATTTTTAAATAAAACAAAATCCTGTGGGTGCTTGCGTTCATCTATTTTTGGCTAGTAAATCTGCAAAAACAATTTTCACGAAGGAAAAGATTTTTTTTTAAATCAATTAAAACGATTTTGATATATATATACATTTTTTTTGTTCTTTTTTTTTAGAATATATGGGGAAACAATTTTATTCTATTTAAACGTACAAAACGTTCGCCTCCAAAGAGGTTAAGATTTTGTTCATGTAAGGAGGAATTAAAAGGTATATAGGATGACGGATCAAGACCTAATGTCTTTTTTTTTCTTCTGAACACTGGAACCGTTTTCTCCATAACCCTTGGGAAACCGCAGATATTTCGAAACTTTTTGAAGAGAATTAACCATGCTGTCCCTTCAGTCAAGCTCAAGGTTCTAGACTCTATCATACTATCTTCGATTATAAGTTTCTTTTCTAACGACTTAAATTTTTGTTTTATATAATATTATGTCAGAAAGCCAAGCTCACGCGATACGCTATTATGCATAGTATGGTAGGAAGGAGATAGGGAAAGGATTAGGGGACATGAGGAGAATGGCAGTCGGAGGTGCTGAAGTATGTCGCCCTTAAACTTTCCCGGAATGTATGCCGGAAGAAAGACAGGAGATGGTAGACTGTTCCACATTCACACAGTTCGGGACAAAACTTTAACTGACTATACTGAAAAAAAAATGTACTACGCCAGTTTGGCAAGTAACTTTAAAAGTTGACGCATTTAATAAGGATTTTAAAATGGTTTAACACTTCCTACAGTAATTCTTAGATTCCGGGAAAAAAATGTTTCTTCCAAGAAACCCAGTTTCGAAAAATTTATTTTTACCTACTAAAAATAATTCTAGTGTACCCAAAGCTTGTCTTAGGACCGTAACTTTAAGATTCTAGTTTGACTGATACGGGGAATTATTCCATGAAGTGTGAGTGAGATAGATAGTATTATACCATTTTGGAATCCTTATTAAATGCGTCAACTTTTAAAGTTACTTGCGAAACTGGCGTGGTACATTTTTTTTTCAGTATAGTCAGTTAAAGTTGGGTGAAGTATTAATTTGCTATTCTTGGTTCGGCAAAATGTGACATTTTCTTCCAAGCCGGAGCAGTTGGATTACAATTTAAAGCAACAGGTTACATAAACACTATTCGGAAATACATAAGAAAAATAAACTTGAAAAAAAGTACCATCACAGGATGTACGTTTTCTCGAAAAAAAAGAAATGCCTATAATGTAAAAAATACATGACTTAGATTTTTTTATATTTTTCTGGTAATTATTATGATTTGGTCTATCACTCGATTTCGGCTTGACGTCGACTTCCGGGAATCCTTGTATAATATAAATGCCGGCGTACCTTAAGGCTTTGTTTTTTCTTTGATGATATTTATTAAAAATAAACTGCCTTCCACTTTCAATTCTATCTTTATCTTTGTAGACGACAACATTCCTGATTGGGCTTATTCATTTATCTCTGCTACATAGTTTCCCTTCCATCGATATCATTTAGTGATCTAACGACGATTTGAATAAAATTCTCATAAAGCGCACACCGTGTCGTATTTAATATTTCAATAATCCAGAGTGTTCTGCAATTTCTAAATCACTCCCAAAAAAAACATTTGACCTATGTTTTACGTATAATTCTCACATCCGAGCAACGGCAGAATGCACTAGTAGTAGTTGCAATGTCCAAAAAAATCCTAAGCGATGCAATGTAACACTCTGAAGCATCCAGCGAATGTTGGATATCTTTCAAACTTCTACTACTATTTGTAAGGATTTTTCCTACTAATTCCCTAAAAAAACTGACGCTTCATTCATCCGTACTGTTTCCCTTCTATATAGAACTTTACGATTTTAATTGAAATGTACATTGGTGTTTTTTTTCATTACACCTCACTTTCCTCACCTTTCATTTGAGGACCTTGCCAAACCTATGCTCAGCATAATTGCGTATTGCGTGAGTGTTAGGATAACTACATATAAAAAGACAACATTGTTCAAAATATAGTTAGATGTATGATAGTCAAGTTTTAGCCAGATTTCAGAAATGCAAAACCTATAACCAAAACGCTTCTAGCATCTCATCCGTGGTATGTCATACGTTGTATGCTGTACATTAAAATCAAGTCAAGTCGTACTCTATAGCACACCTAGGTATATGGTATGTATCCCCTTTTCATAGCTGCCGTCGTTACATATGAAATTGCAGGTTGTATCTACTATGTGACAAATGTCCTTTGTCGTATGTCGCTTGTCGTATTTTATTATATCGTCGTATATCTTACTATGAATCGAATTTGTTTTTCGTCTCACAATATTTTCCTTTATACATTTAAAGAAACTCTATTTAATTTCTTTGTTTTTTTTTTTATTCTAAAAACTCTGCTCTCCAATGTCTTTAAAACGATAACACCAAAAATATTTGAAAAATGCAATTTAAGGATTGTTTACTCTCCACAACAAACATTTCACCTAGATATCTGTGAATATTTCAAACCGAATTGAAAAACAAAAATTCTCAAAAATTTCACCTACATATTTCCAATCCTCTGTCCAATCCTCTGTCCAATCCTCTATGTTTACTTTTGCATACTTTTAAGCTAGCTAGTAAACAAACACTGGAATTATGTACAGAAAAAAAAATTTGCATTTGTCACCGAAACTTGTATCCTCTGACAATAGCAGACGACACAAGAGAAAAATAATATTTTTTTTTTTTAGTTTTGAAATTGAACATCCGGTACATTACGATGTGACAATTTTTGTTTTTTTTTATAATTTATGGTATATTTATGTGGACTGGTAGGACTATTTCAAAAGGATTTTTGAGAAAGTCTATTCTATTATTGATGGAAATTTTTTTAGTTTTCCAATGCAAGTGTGTGTGCAGAATATGCATTGACATTTCTTTTCTTTGATTATTTCCATATATATATTATTTAATCTATGTACACAGGTATAGGTACCTAATAAATCTAGTTTGAAGAAAATTTTCTTCGAACCATACATATCTTAGCCATATTCGTATATACATACATATATACCAATCCGGGTTAAACTTATTCTTAGTTAAGCGCAACAAAACTATTTTGTGCTGCTGCACACTTGCTGTTTCCCAGTGCCCCCTTAATGACATAGAAATGATGACAAGGCAAAGAATTTCAAAGTTTAAGTGAGAGAAATGTTGGAAGCAGGGATTTTACCTTAACTCTTAAAACTCTTTACGACAAAAGTTTAGGGTTGGCGTAATTTTAGCTCAGTGAAGGTGAAATATGAACCAGAACGAAAGAGTATAGCACAAGGATCTTTTCGATTGTTGTAAGAACTTGAAAATTGCTGGAAGAATTTTTCTTTTATAAAACTTTTGTTACTTCCACATCGTTCAAATTTAATGCTGAGTAATTTTCAATGGAAAGTTTAGAGCGCGTATTGTATAGTATGTACATACAGACATTCACTAACACGTAGAAATACATGCATACATACCTACTACTAGCAGCTGTTTTGCTCATATTTCAAATTTGGCTGGCGGGAATCATGCATCATTCAAAGATCCTTACACCACCTGAAACTGAACTCTTAAACATTTCGTCGTTAATTTTTCTTGCTTCACAGCATTTGCAAGAGTTTCTTCAATAAAATGACCAAGTTGTGAGAATGTTAACCTTAATAACGAAGAAGAGGGAAGAGGAAGGATGGATGGGGGGGGGGTGGAAGGATAATAATAATTCTCTACTGCTATAGTGCCATTAGTACTGACTTCGTCACAAGTACTTAACATGCCGCCTCCTTGCGGCAGTACTTGGTAACAAACTTTTGATAAATGTCAAAGTTTTGACTTTTCTAATAGGGACACTATTTCGACAATAGAATGGGAGAATTGGGAAACTAGATGAAGTCCTTAGAGAAATGAACCGATATAATATTGTGATTTTTGAACTTAGCGAAGCTACATATATAGCCGCAATACAGCGGAACAAATTTATTCAGGTGAGGGTAAATTTCTTATATTCTAGGTAGAAATCGAATTGAATAATTTAAGGATGTTATTTGTATATTCTTCATTTAAAAATAAACTAGGTCCAGCCTCATTAGCTGCTTACCATTTATCATAATCTGTTGAGGGATATAGAGTGAAAAAAGTCGTTGGAATAGTGAACCTTGACAACATGGAGGTACATTTGTGAAAGCTCTTCATCCGATATGGTAGACTTGGCCTTACCAGCACTTCCAAGCCTACCATGATCTATAGTTAGGTTAACGGGTGGGGGGTTAGCGTGCTTCGGCCTATTTGAGAGAAGGTTTCGTGATAAGCGTTTGCTATGAGTGCATAAGGTGATCGTTTGTTGTCTAGTGTCTAGTGTCTGAGTGAACTGGATATCTAGAGATATGAGCATTACCTTAAGTGTGTTCAAACAGACTGATTAATATGCTGAGGATATGTCTACAAAAAGTATGATTGTCTTGAGTTTTCTATGACCATTAGTGGAAATCAGATGCCCTACTAGCCATAAACAGCTCCATACACAAAGACTGGGATGAAGAATTCACCCGCATGTCTACCTCCTCTGGGTCCTTCTATAAAAATTATTTCACTCTCCCCAGAAAACCCCCTGACTTGACTGGCACTTTTCTCCCAAAGAGACCAGATTTAATAACAGACTGTATGTTGGTCATAGGTACGACGCCAAACTTTTTGAGATTATAGAGCACAGCATTCTGGTGTGCACTCAGTTCAATTCTATCAAAAGTGGCTTCCCCACTATTATAGGCGCCAGTTCTCTGGAGAGCCTGTGAGTTCGGAAGGAAATAACGCGCTTTGCTGCAGTTTCTGGACTGCTGCAGGTATAAATGAGTGTCTAACTCAGCAATTAATTCAAATCAAGCTAGTTTACTCAATATTCACTGATTCCTTTTAATAACAAACTGCTAATAGACCTTTCTACTGCCCCCCCCCCTGCACACTGCTATTGCCAATGTCTATAATATCAAGTCTGATAGGTACTTGATCACCCCACGTTCCTGAGGTTACAGGTTTTACAGCTCTCGCAGATAGCGAAAAATGCTGTGAAAGTTGATGGTATTTTGGAGCACCAGTGTTCAATTTTTTGTTTGGTTGTTTTCGTCATCTCAATCCCTGTTGGCCTTTTTGAATGTAACCGAAATTTATTTCCGACTAAGTCAACCTCTTTCGGCTAATTGTATTGATTTGTGTGCTCTTCTCTGATTCGATCCAAAGCTTGAATTTGTAGGGTAAAAATATGTTAATCGATTTTCCAAACCCATAGAAAAATTATTGTTTGGCTTGTTTCTCATAAGTTCGCTTCTACTGTATAAGTCCAATGCCTTTTCACTTAATTGAAGAGAAATGATATTAGTCTTAAGGGCGAGATAATTCTGTTTCCAGCTACCTATATCATGATTTTTGAAATCACAGCAATTTTCACATCTCTACCCACTTCTTTCTGTTTATTCTTTTTTTGTTTCTTGTGTTTTTTTTTTATCCATTAAAACTAGTTCGTCCTGAAATAATTGATCATCACACACATAACGATACAACTTAGACTTAACGACAAATCATGAAGGTCTTTAGAATAATTTTTTCTTACTGCTTCTTCCAAATAAAGGTAAATCTTAGCTTAGCTTCTCATATATATACATACCTACATATGTTCAGAAACTTATATTTCAGAGATTTTCATCAATTATTCACAGAGCTCCTTAGGGGGAGGAAAAACGACATAAGTGAAACAATTAAGTTGAGAGAACACAATAAGATATTTAGCGTTTGCATTTCTTAGAGCTTTTTAAACATTTTATAGTACACTCATTCGTAGGACTTTGCTACATTTAATTTCTTCTCTTGAAATATATGCTTCCGTGTATGAATGTCAGATAATGTGTCCTTATGTATGTGTGTATGTTTCATATAATCATTTGCATGTATGTCACATTAAAGTATGTTCATTAAAGATTTATTGTGAAGATATGGCAAAAAGTTTTTGTTCAAGCTCATTTTATTTGTACATTTGTAGGTGCCCTTTATTTGTAAGTTTATTTTTGTTTGAAAGTTTTTTTAACCTTGGAGGAAATCAAATTTTTAAACTTACCGCAAGCGTTGGAGTTGTAGTAGTATATATAATCTCTATAGAGATTTTTTTTTTAAATGGCAAATATCTAGCCTACAATAAAACCGACAGTTTTTAGTTAATCTCCGAGATTATTTTAGATCTTGAATGTCACAATTTCAATCACAATCAGTCTTAGGTCTTTTAGTTAGCTGTGTATCATACACCATAATACACCACCATATAATGACCATTTTTTACGGACATAATTGTCTGACATACCTGAGTGTCTGTTCTATACAGTAGACCCTACATGAAATTATTTCATATTTTTTTACAATTATTTTACTTTTGCCATCATTTCCAGGAGGAATTTGCTTTTTTTTAAATTCCCTATTTTGTCTCGTTTTAGTGTTTCGATTCAATTTCAGGTTGCAGGTTTAGCTCCTTTTCCGCTGTTTGGGACGGAAACTTTTAATAATTATACAGGGTGTTTCCTCCATGGCGATCCAGAGAGCGGGAGGTGATAGTACTCACCCACCAGCCCAACAAAAAATTGTATTGCCGGGATGGTGGGGTGGGGGGGGGGGGGGGGGGGCGGGGGGGTCATATCACCCGTTTTGGAGTTACGGGTGATATTAAGAAAATATGCTAGGTTTTCAAAACAATACCCTGTATCTGAAAAACTGCGAAGAACTGAAGGGTCACCATCAAGAGCTCATTCTATGCAGAACTTCAAGACATTTCCAACGACTGCTCAACCAGCCACATATTCTTCTCCTTTCAGGATTTATGATGATGTAAACTACAAATTTCATTTTTTTTTTAACTTATATGATTTCAACGACTTTGACTTATCATGTCATATAATAAATGCGTAGTGGTGGTCTACAAACTAAATTCTTTTTCTATTGGATACGAATCGTTTTTTTTTACCGTAGTTTCGAAAATCTGAAAAGTACGCTTGCATTTGCAGTAGATAAGTATTCAATTTATACCCGTTTTGACCTTAAGTTGTCTTTAATAATGTTCAATTATCCCACCCTATTGTGGATGATTGTGCATCTTCAAGAGCGTGCACTAACAATGTATAAGAGGAGAGTGCTCTTTCATTTTTTTCTAAATGAAATTTTATGGCCAGTCAAGAACTATCGGATACTGAAAAGGACAAAAACCGATCAAGTGAAAATGCAGCTACTACTCGTCGACAACACCCGAACAACGGTTGGGAAATTACAAAAAGCCTTCTATTAATATAGCAAATTGTTACCTTTCCTTTTTCGATTACACCGGTAACACATTTATTCAAATTCCATCTGGCTACAATTTATTGGAAAATATGTATATAGGTGCACAAGGTTGGTGACTCTAAATTGGTGACCATAACGCTAAATATAACTCAGATGATACTTGTAATATTATATGTATATTGTTATTATATATTACTTATGAGATAGATACATGATTTTATACAAATTAAATAGCAACTTATTTTCACTTTTATAAGATTTATTTGGATACTCGTTTTAACTTGGTATACTACCCAGTGCAGTTCCTCTATATTTACTCCAATAAAATCTCCGATCTTAGGTGTCCTTACAGATTATACCGATCAGACCTCTCTGATCGCTAGGTCGAAAAGTTCAATAATTTTTTTTTGCACTTAAATTGCATTTTGTAAATTTATTGAAATTATTTTCAATAAATTTCAGTCTGTTAAGACGTGAAATCTCCTTCATGTAATTTCTACTTAGTTTATTCATATGCCGCCTAGCAAAAAAGGGGGAACAATCACCCAATTCCAAAGTGCAATGAGAAATCTTGCCACCATATAATTCATACATACTTTTTATAAAAAGTATTTATTGGTGTGACCTCCATCATTGAACTTCTATGGTAGGCGATCAGTGATAACCATACCGATGTAACCTCTCTGATCACTGGGTCGAAAAGTTCAATCATTTTTTTTTGCTCTTAAAATGCATTTTGTAAATTTATTGAAATTATTTTCAATAAATTTCAGTCTGTTAAGACGAGAACTCTCCTTCATATTATTACCTTCAGATAGCCGAAAAGTTTTCCTTATTTTCACTTTATATAAAATCAACTATAAAACAAAAAAATGCGATTTCTTTTCTAAGAAAATCAAAATCGAAATTCGAAATGCAAAAAAATTCTGGTATTATTCAACTTCTTCATCCAATACCATATTTAATTGAAATTTTCAACAATAAATCATGGTTAAACCCATTTCCTTAGATGTCAATGCCATCCTCTTACAAGAAAGGCCAATTTATTTGAATTGTAATGCGGACCAATTTCTGGACTTTCCCTTCGTTAGATTCCTTCTGTTTTCTGCCAACGATTCGCCAATATATCTTGTTTTATGGAGAAATTGGTAGCTTGCACACAGCTTATCCACTTTTCGATACTACCATACTCACTACCATAAAGCCAAGGCACAAGAAGAAGTAGAATGGAACAGGAAAACTACATACATATATGTAAGTAATACGTCGATATGAAGGGAAAATGTTTCTTCATTGAGGGGACACAAAAGGTCGAAAGTTTCCATCTTTTATGAGAACCGACGATAAATTAATTCGAGCTACAACACACATCTCATTTTCTTGGACATGTACAAAGTATGTACTGATGTATATTACGTAATGTACATAACTACATATGAGAGTACCCACCTATGCGCATTTATGATATTTAGGGAAAAAATTAAATTGAAAAATTTTTTGATTATTTTTTTTTTTTAAATACAAAGAGAGAAAAGCTTTTTACTTTATCGACATATTATTTGTTTTTTTTGTTTTTCCTGTCTTCAATAAAGTAATCGAAATCTTTTAAACCTTCAATAATTCTACCGCAAGTTGATAATATCACTAATAATAAAAAAGAGGAAATTCTTTATAACCCTTATCCCTATACCCCAATGTAATCGTTTTGCCGCAATTATTACATAAACTTCACATGAACCTCAATGTAAACTAGAAAGTGTTTGTTAATGTGTGTGTGTGTGTGTGTGTGTGTGTGTTTCTGCTTTCATAATTGTGATTTCAGCGAAATGAAAAGTTTTGAATAAAACATGAACGTTGAACCAAATAAAACTCCATTCGACTGAAGCATGTTATTTATGGGGCATCGGTTTACATTAATCTTGACCCGGAAAAGCCGCAATATGTTTATTTCCATTTCTAGGATCTGAAATTGAAAGTTCCATACTCATACACTATGGAGAGAAGTTTTTTAATTGAAAAAGTTTACACCGAGTGTAAAATCTACATACATATAATGTATATGTAATTTTGAATGCTGTACCAGACAACTTAAAATTAACAATAGTAATATTAAATTTATAAATTAGAAACAGATGAACGGAGATTTGCATATTATTTATGTTAAATTGAAATTTGTTTGGCTTTACCCTTGGTCTGATGCGGACAAATGGATCTACTACCAAAATTCAATTTCTTTTTCGCTTTCAGTCTAGGTCTAGTACTCCAAATACTATAGTGACTGTAATAACTGATAAAGCACCTGGAGGGTAACGAAAATGTCCATTCAACGACAAAGTTGGTATTTTGTGGGAAACAATCTCAGCGACAGATAAAATGTTATAATGGTAGTGCGGTTTCTGAATATCAAAACGAAAGAAATGCAGAGCCCGATATATCAAACAAAATAGATTTTTCATTTTTAATGCCAACATGTTCAAACTGTGGTGAAAAATATGATGCAAATACATAGTAAAATCAATATGTTCATTTCATTACTATACAAGGTCAATGCAAAACCCAAAACAAAATTTAAATTTTTAACATATCAAGTTATTCCATAGTACCAGAGAATTTAGAACATTTGCTCACTCAAATAAAATTTGAGAATGATAAACGTAAGCTGATGTAATGGAAGCATTGCTAAAATATTATGAACAGAATATAAACTTCTTCACAAAAGAGGAATAAATTAATTTATACAAATGCAACACCCAACAAGGATGAAATTTATAACATAGAACAACAAAAAAACCATGGCTTTCTATGTATGCGGATGTAATGTGTGGACAGCCCTTATTTATTTATTTATTTATTCATATGTCTACCGATAAGATTATCTTACAGACTAGCACATTTAATTTACAAAGTACAAAATTATTAAATAGCATATTTATAAGCAAAACAATAATAAAATTTGCTTGATGATAATAATTCAAAAATTAAACTAAGCGACTAGCATTCTCATAAAAAGAGTTGATTTAAATATTTTCCTAGGCATTGTAAAATCAATAAATGCAGAAAATGAATTAAAGAGTAAAATAAAATTTGAAATAGGTTCATGCATGCCATAGTTTGTGTTCTATGTTGTGGAGCATACAGCAAATTTCGTGAGCGAATTGAGATTAAGGACAAAAGTTCAGAAGAATTAATTCTATAAGATAAAATATCTCTTACAAAAGTAGCACAGTTCACTTCACATCTGAACTGAAGAGTTGATAAACTCAAAAGCAAGCTTCTTACACGGTAACGTGGCATATTGTCACGATTATAATTTAATTTATATAAAGCAAAACGAGTAAACGACTTTTGTACAGATTCGATACGATTAATATGAACATCATAAAAGTGGCACCACATGACAGACGCGTATTCAAGAACAGATCTTACAAGCGAATAATACCAGAACTTTAAGTGTGAATATATCGTTAAAATCATTGGAATTACGCTTTAAGAAACCTAGATTTCGGAATGCTTTAGAAACAATTAGTTCAACATTTGAAGCGAAAGATAGTTTTGGATCAAATATTACTCCGATAGGTCTTTGACCTCTGAAACTCTAGGAATGAGAATATCATTGATTGTGTAATTAAACCTAAATATATCGAATTATCTAGTGAAACTCATAATTTTTCATTTGAAAATATTTACTTCTAATTTGTTCATGGAGCACCACGTAAATAATCGATTAAGATCAGCTTGAAGTGAAAAGCAATCGTTCAAGGAATCGATTTTTGGATAAAGTTTAAGATCATCAGCAAATATTAAATAATTCGCGAAGTAAAAATTCTTAACTATGTCATTAATGAAGAGCAAAAAAAGTAAGGGTGCTAAATGACTGCCTTGAGGAACACCAGACGTAACGGATATGACTCTAGAAATAAAATTGCCAATTTTCACATATTGCTTACGGTTGCTTAAATAAGATTCAACCCATTTCAAGATAGATGAATGAAAGCCAATACATTGCAATTTAAAAACTAGAAGCGAAATATTAACCCTATCGAATGTCTTAGAGAAATCAGTATAGACCACATCTACCTGGGCATCTTCTTCAATATTACTAATCGCAAAATTGGAAAATATTTCCAAATTTGTGGAACAGGACTTACCAGAGCAAAAACCATGCTGTTGGGAGACTATTAACTCATTTACAATAAAGCTAATTTTAGTATTCACTATAGAGTCTACTAATTTCAGAACATTATTCATCACAGACACTCCACGATATTTCTTTATATCATGTTTTAACCCGGATTTAAAAATTTGGTGTAACAAAAGAAATTTTCCAATCATCCACAAAAAACTCCTAACCGAAGGGATTGATTAAAAATGAGATGATAGCGATGTTGAGCAGTGTTTTAAAAACACGGGACATAGTTAATTAGTGTCTTGTTTAGCACTTAAATTAAGATTACATAATGCTTGATATACATCATCATATTCAACCGATAAGAAGCCGATATCTACCGGAGAGGTATCTGGCATTTGACAACAAGTAGTGATGCAGTAATCAGCAAGGGTACCATAGACGGTCTGAAAATAATCGGCAAATAGATCACATCCAGTTTGTAAATCGTGGAATTTAATACCATAATGATAAAGCAAATAAAAAAATTCTGCAGGAGTTGGAGAAGCTATATGGCGGCCTCATATACTCCCAACGAGCTTAAAGAAGAAAGAAAATTAAATAATAGGAAACCATATTACGTTACTTATGAATTTAAAGAGAACATTGATATAATGAAATTAGTAATATTTTCGCTACATATTTAAAATCGACTGATGTTGATCATGTTGACAATAATTCTGTGAACTCTTCTATAAATCATTTACCTATATATAATCCTCTCTCAAGGTTAAGCTGAGGACGTAGAGCATATTATTTTATATATATTTTATTTTATTTTATTTTATTTTATTTGAAAAATTTATACATAATATTGTATATCTACAGCTCAAGTCACAGATATCTAATAACCAGTATGGTACCTTGCGTGGCAAATCTACAGTCATTAATCTATCTATATTCACTAATACTATTGCTGTAGCAGCACTAGTTGAGGCAGAACAAATTTATGCCTTTTATGCTGATATGAGTAAACATTTTGACAAGATTAATCATTCTATTGTGTTTAGAAAGATGCTAAACATGAGTTTTGATAGCAATGATGTTGATTGGTTTAAGTCATACTTAAAAGGGGTAATAAATGGGTTTAAATCAGACTCGATCACCCAATCTTCTGGAGTCCCACAAGGCACTATACTTGGATCTCTAATAGTCTTTATCTATAATAATTTTCCAGATACAATTAGCTCATCTTGCTTGATATAATATGCTGATGACACGAAAATATATAAAATAATAAAGGATCCTCAATATTACATTCAGCTGCAATATAACATTGAGCAGTTTACTTAACTGGTGTAAACATAATTTCCTTTCTTTGAATATCTGCAAGTCCAAATATATTACCTTTACTAGAAAATTGATGGTCATGCACTGACTTTAGTTTAGCTTTAGTTTTAGTATTATATTTCTGATTTACCCTTTGTTTTAATTTAGGTTTAATAGTTTTTTTTATTTTTGATTAAATTTCTTTCGTAAATCTATATTTATCATATAAAATTAAAAATTAAATAAATAAAAAAAAATCGTATATCATAGAAATCTTGTTGTAATTTTACACATACTTCAGTAATATTACACAATGTAGTATTTAAGTTATTCTATCCATTATAATTTTACTCGTTAAATAGAGTGAATTATATGTATAACTTGAGACATAAAGCATGTTTACGCTCACAATTAAAGAAATTATTAAAAATCTAAGTTAATTTACAATGTCTTTTTGCAATTTTAATTTTATACGGCAGAAGTTTGACATTATTTATCGAAGTACGTACATGAAATTACACCTAGAGTGAACTAAATATTGTTACAATTTTGCCTATTTGGTGGACTAAATTCGCCGAGAGGGAGGCTGGATAATTTATGCAGAGATGTAAAGCAACAATGTTGCGGCAGCAATTGTTAGACTGAGCTTATGTGTATATCCGAAACTAGTTTTGAATGTAGGTCAGCAATTGTGGATGTAGGTCAGTAGGTAACTAGTTCAAGAGTCCAAGACAACCGGCTAGCTCGGAGATTAAGTGCTTGGCCTCGGTCCACTTTGTAGCTTTTCACGTGTGGGTCGAGAGAGTTTTGTAGCGTTCTCACTTTTTCCGAGTTGTGCAGATGAATGCGTTTTGTGACGTAAACTTATAACACCGCCTTTACAAATACTGGGAGGGTAACAGCTCGTGGATTGAATGGCGATGAAGCGGATGAGTAGCTAAGGATGAGACTTTTGAAACGCAGTCTATTCCGCAACCTCGTTAGAATCGTGCAAACAAGAATTAATTAAATTCGTGGGAGCTCAGACCGCCCGGGCGAATGCTCTAGGTTATTTTTATTATCGTGCTATCAACAGTGACCTTTTGGTGCAATTTTAGGGAAGAAATGTGTGCCGTTTGGTGTTAGTTAATTTAAAAAAAAAATTGGTTTTTATTTTTCAGTGTTTTGTGATGGTAATAATTACAATACCGTTTGCAGGGAGGCACCTGGCTGAGACGGCGTAAAAAAAAGTGATCAGTCTGCTCGTTGGGTGCTTCTTTATAAGCGGAGGATCCGTCGTGGAAGCAGATCGTATTCCTCGGGGATAGGAATTGGGATGCTGCTGGTAATCACTTAGAGGAAAGATGGCGGACCAAATTTTAGGCTGGTAAGTGTTATAATTACTTTTATTGTGGCTGTTTCAATATTAGTGTAAGTGTCACGTACACCAGTAAATGGCAGATATAATTTAGGAAAAGCTTTCTTGCTTTAGAGGGGAAATGAACTTTTGTCCCAATTTTCTGGGGCTCCACTGGGCCGAATTAATTAGAAATGGCATTTCGTTACAAATAGTGTAAATGACTTTTCTTTAGAACGAGTGTAAAAATTTTGGTGAAATATCTGCCCTTTATTTCCTTTCAAAAGTCCTTGCACTTAATTTTAGAGTCTTATACTCCAGGCAGACGGACAAAATCAATGATCATTCGTTCGTAATTGATTTTTTCAAAAATCAAGTTACCCAAGGTTTTGTTGATTAAAACGAAAGTCCTGTCAATTTTTGTATGTAATTGACAGCACATTTTTAATAATTAAAATTAAAATTCAATGGTAAATCGATTTTTGAAAAATTCAATTACAAGCGAATGATCATTGATTTTGCCCGTCTGCCTAGGGTATTACTCACCTTCGTCCGTCCTGAAAACCTAAAGCCAATAAAAGAAAGGCGCGCAGGATTGAACTTAGCTTCAAAATTAAAATTCACTTTAGATCATTGCCAAAACTGCAAGTGGCGACTCTTCTTTTTTTTTCAAAAAAAAAATCCGTTTTTTCATAGAGGGGAAATTACCTTCCAAGGAATGCGGTCGTTTTTCCTGGACAGATTTAAATTATGAATTTCTCCAAATTCACATTTACTAATTTTCTACCTTCTGATTTTAGATTTATGCTGGAATCAGCCCCAAATCCAGCGATCGTCGCTGCATTGCAGATTTTTGTTATTTGCTAGGTAAGTCCAGATTGGTGTTGGGTCTTCTCTGTGTTTTTATGTTGTGCCGTTTTATTTATTTTATAATTTGTTGCTTAACCGTTTTAGGAATATTGTAACAGTATGCTCAAATTATTTTTATAATTGCGTTATTTTTTACTCTTGTATATGTTTTATTGTGTTACTCTAGTTTTAATGTGATCACTCCAATTGTTTACACAACACAATAATACTTATCACTCTTTCATTACGTAAATAATTTTTATCCCTCTAAAGTACACTCACGCGATGCTTGAATGGTAAAGCAGATGCCAAAATTTGTGTTCAGTTTTTTACATAACAGTAAAATAGCACAACAATCAAGTAAAATGTACATAATACATATAGATTTCGTAATTGTATGAATTTTTGATTTAATCTATAAATCACCAACAGAATTCAATTTTGAAATCGTGTAAATTTACTCTAGCTTGAATAATTCAAATTATCGGCTAAAATATGTACCCTAAAGATGGCAGATCATTTTAACAACGAAAATGATTTAATTGTTATTTGTCAGGAGAAACTTATTTTTTTTTTGTTTAGAAAAAAAAGCCCCACTCTCTCTCACTCGTCTCTTAAGTGACGATAAGGTAGACACATATAATGTAATTTCTCATTATCTGAAGTCATTTCAAATATTTGTTTAAAACAGATATAAAATTCGTTGTAAATTTACTATAATCATTGATGTAACTTTTTCGCCAACTTGCCAACTTTATGCAATCAATCACAGTTACAAGCTTTTCCTCTTATTGCCCATGCCTTATGTATTGCAGTTAATTAGCTCCAAAACTCAAATTTTTCAAAACATGAATTTAGTAAAATATTCCATAACGACCATTTAATATAACATTGCTCGCTCATGTTAAAGCCATATATAGGTACACTTATATAGGTAAAGCTTAATTAAATCCATACATGAGAAATATTCGCTTACCTATTTTTCATTAATTTCCACACCTCACAGCAAATACATAAATACACAGTAAAAAAAAAACTTATGCAAATTTCACAGATTAATAACTATTATGCAGAATTTTTAGAATATTCTAAATCTACTTTGGTCGCATATTCAATTTACACACGATTTTGTCGTTTTATTCCAACAATAATTAGGCAAATATTATGAATATTAATTAGATTGGTTTATAGTTAGTTGCCTAAAATCGCTCTCAATATGGATGCATTTAAATCGTAAAATACACAACGCCCGATTGTCAATGTTTAATGGATTAGGATACACCACCATCTGATGCAACTATATAAACTTGATTAGATGGGACTAATTAGAGAAAACCCAGCCATCCTGGGCCGTTTTAAGTTCAATATGAAATGAAAGCCTTAATATAATATAGAGCAAAATATTCCGTGGCATAACAATTAATTCGCCCACCGCATTGGCATGGCAGCCTAAATTCAACGAACATTTTTCTCTCAGAACGCTGCGTTTGCTCGTGCCAAAGTTTTCGATGAATAACAGATTACCGTATTATTTGGGATATGGGAAAAGTGCCTACCGCTGTGCATCGGCCGTTGCTGCTAACAATTTATTTTCATTTGCAGGAAAGTTAATTATGGTAATTTCTGTTAATTATTTTCGTACTCATAAATTTTGTTTCGTCGTCGCCAGGATATAAAGCTATTGAAATGTGGTAATTGTGTTTGATGAGGTTAATTTTTTTTGGAGTTTCTCTATGGTGGGAGAATAGAGCTGAACTGAAGTGATTTATATTTTTATTGCTTTCTATAAATAAAAAAACAAAAAGCAAAATTTTTCCTTATCATGAGTATTCACTCAATTTTTTTTTTTAAAACTTTTTAATCCATTTCTTAGTAGTTTGTTCTAAGCCCACCCACTAGACGAATATACTCTGACTATGTGACGCCCATTCAAATAATGTTAATAGGTGAAAAATTTCGACCCAAATGTATTAAGGTACAAAAAAAAAAACTCCAATGTGGGTTCCGTTGGGTTTAAGGGTTATACAATTTTGGTTTAGTTTCAAGCCATGAAAAGGACACTTCTCAATATTATTTTTTAGTCACTAGCTGTCACTAGGATGCCTTAAAATGCCGAAATGTTAGATAATCACTTTTTTGTGTAGTTTTTTTTTTTGGAAGGCAACAAAATTTTCTCAATTTCCTTTTCATACACAAAACCACTTATGTTGATACCAGAGTTGATTTGTAATTAGTATCAAGATAAGAAAAGCACCAACAGTTTTATTTGCCCCCTGTGTTTAACACAGTTG
This sequence comes from Dioctria linearis, assembly GCA_963930735.1. NCBI lineage: Eukaryota > Metazoa > Arthropoda > Insecta > Diptera > Asilidae > Dioctria > Dioctria linearis. Next base: position 7,326,220 of record OZ005744.1, read on the forward strand.
TTTTTGTTGTTGTGTTCTATACTCTTACCCTAAGATCGTGCGTAAAAACGTATTCTGTCGAATCATTTTATGCTCAATTTATTCAAGTAACCTGAAAGTAGAATAAAAAGTCTTGACGTACAAATAAATGACTTGCCTTTCATTCATTTGGATTGTCATTAACGTTTTGGAAAGAAGCAGGTGTGATGTGTATTCATAGAAAAATCGGTAATTAACACAGATGAAAAACTACAAGAGGAAATACTTATTTCATTCAATTCAAATTCTAGCTTGGTACATATGAGAAGATGATTTGGAAAAACAAATTACCGGGTGTATTATCTACGGACGCGTATCTCATGATTACTCCTTAACTATTCTACTTAAATGAAGACGTTTGTAAGTTTTCAGCTAGAAAAGAGCACATCATTCTACAGCAACATTATTATAGTCAAACTATTTCACAAATTTTAAATAGTTAATTTACGATAGTAATAGATACATTATTCTCTACTGAACAGCTTTTAAATGATCACCAATAATGTTTACCATTCCAAATGTACTAAATTGACCATTGCGGTGATTTCTTAAACAAATAAAGGACACGTTTTGGGGAGCTCCGAAATTGAATTGATGCATTTACCCTGCTAACCCAATATAGGGCAATTAGTGAACATTCTTAAGATGAAATCATATTGAAATCAGTTTATGAAAAATATATTCTGGAATACATACTTCAATAAGTGATTCGATAATAAATTAAATTTAAACGTACTGGATCAACTCAAAGAGAGAATAGAAGAAATTTTGTTGAATTCTTGAGAGTAACTGAAAAATTGTTCACGAGTAAAAAGTAAACTATCATAAAGACAAGTCACTTTGAATTCAAGTTTCAAATGGTCGGCTGGTATGAATTCCAAATTTTAATTTCTTTCTATAACATTACTCAGCAGACTAAATGAAACCTTAAGGTCTTAAATAAAGAACTCCAGACTAGTCCGAATAGAGCTAGAAAATTTCTGAAAATATAGGTGAACATTTTCATAATTATTAGTTCAAATTTTGCTTACGGTCTACTGGAAATAAGGTTCTACGCTGTACCTACGAAAATTTGATGCTTGATTAATAGAAATGGCACAGGGATATAGACGTGTTTCGTGACTGGCTATAAAAGTTAAATTAATTTTAATTTTGTTGAGTGATATGAAATACCTGTTGTTGAAATCTGTGTTCTATTAAGTGCCAAAAATATAGTTAATTCTGATTTAAAAGAATTGATTAGTAGTTTGATTTATCTAAATACATAGCGTACATAACAATTATTACATGGAAATGATCAGCATATTTACAAATTGCTGAAGAAATATCATTCATACAAATTAAAAATAAATGCGGGCCTTATATGGAACCCTCTGAGACACCAATTACATTTCTAAAAACAAGTTGTAGTCAGACAGTGAGCTTTTCACATCCGATCTGGAAGATATTATCAATTTAGAAGCCTAGTTTGCATCAATTCAAATTTTCTAGTCTAGTTTTTTAGTGACGTCATCACAAAAAAAGCAAAAATCTAGAACTAATATAAATTTTAGTATATTGATGTTGTAATGCAATATCGTCATACATCTAAATTTAGGATTAATATTCTGATCAGCATGAATATAAAAGAAGGATTCATAGAAAATGAAGAGCAACGACCCTAAAATGGATGTTTATAGTTTAACGCCATGAACCAATTAGTAAGGGGTTTTTTTTTTAATTTTTACAGGCTTTGCAACGACGAATGAATATTTAATTAATGTCATCACGATCTTTTGAGATCACCCTTCGACTTACGTGTCTCTAACAATAAATTTTGGATCTATTTTATAAACTAACGCATAATTACTAGTTAAAGTTTCAATTACAAAATCAAATTTTAGATGGCAGAGTCACTTTTAATTCTCCTGTATAAATAAACAAGAAAGATGCTGAGGAATTTCAGAAGTAAAAAAAAATGTATTCGAAATTGGTATTCAAGGACAGCAATGGTTGAGGTTATCTTCTTTAGATTAACAAAATTTAACTATGCAAAAGAGATTATATTCCATGCAATGCTTCATTTTCAATTTGATAGACATGTCTTAAAACATTTAAAAGTTTTTAAATGAATGCAACGAGAAAATGTGTCATTAAAAAAAGCAAAGAAAACAAAAACAAATACGTATACACATTAATCTTCCAATAAAATTCTGCTAGAAATTCCAAAGTTAAGAACAATAACAACAATACCATAAAATCGTTCGTCTTGAAAATAAATCAAAAGCATAGGGTTGCGTCAGTCCTTAAAGGCACTCTTAATATACTTTTAATGCCTGAAGACTGTTTTAGTGCCTCTTTCATGAACATATTATCATGTGAATATAAAGCCGGCAATATCCTTTAAAAGTCATTCAAACGATTTTATTAATCATAAAGGAGTCAGCAAAGTATTCAAGGAAAAAAAATTTCTTTTTTTTTTTTTTTGGGGTTAATGGTATTCATAAAACTGGCTTGTCTAAGCAATTTCAAAACTTTTTCCTCCAACCCCATACAGAAAAGTGTCAAAGGGTTAGAATGGATGTGCTTCATTTTGATATGATTCAATTTAAATCTACATACATAGATATCTATCTATGACAAAAGTTATAAAAAGGGTGCCCAAATACAGGGTGTAAATATTTGAATTTTGTTGTTATACTAAAAAAAAGGGTAACATTCGCATATACTCAGAAATTCAATTTTTATAATAAATGGTAAAGATAGGAAAGTGTAATATCATTTCATACACAACACTACCAACAATGAAGAAGACACAAACAGAATAAAAAAATTATAATGAAAAATATTACAAAATCATTTATGGTATAAAAAATGAATTGAATTGGACCCAGAATTGAACCCTGTGGTACACTTTATGTAATATGTATGTATATCCAGAAATAAGAAAAAAGTGAATATAACTACTAAATATACCAATGATGATTTTCAACGGACTGCTCAATCTCTTTCGCATTATACTTACATACATATAACGTACTAAGACTATTTTCAGTAATTAAAATTCCATCATAATCAATATCTATAACAATTCGACATTACTTTTTGTTCATTAACCTTAATACGTACAAACTTGTGCCACACAAATTTATCTCAATTTGTCTCAAATCTACTTTCTCTAATCCGGTATGAAATCCTTGCATCAAAATGCAAGATACCTTGATAAATTTTAATACAATGAGCTTGAGCATGACTGCTTTTAGATTTCGTCCTTCACAAATGAATCACTTCACGAAAGTTTATTATTCATGTAATCAGCGCAATACCATTATCTTGAGGGGAATATTCCATTAAATACTTGTCAGTCTGTCACTCTTGTGGACTTCTGGTTAACATCTTTGAATAAGCTGACAGGAGTACAAGTCATTCAGACCTTGATGAAAACCACAAACTTTAATATTCAAAATCCTGTAATTGTTTGGTTTAAATTTTTTATGTATACCTACATTTCCATTTTTTTTTTTTTGTATTTATTTAGTTTGAACTTTGAAAAATCACTTGTTGAAACACTTAAAACTATTTATATCTTTCAATTGTTTCGTATATTTTAAATTTTTTCAACACTAAAAAAAATCTCCAGATTCTCCAGTCCTATGACATTAAATATAGAAAGTAGTTGACAGCAACAACACTTCTGATTCGTATATACGTAAATAGTTGTAGGGCAAAAGTTAAATTGTTTTTCAGGACTTCATCCCAGAGGCTTTTCTTGTTTCAATATAAAAGTTATCTTAAGTATTCATGTTAGCGAAAATTTCCTGCTTTTTAATGTGTACTGTGACAGAATAAATTTAAAAAAAATAAAATTTCAGGGATGTGTCCAGTTGGTTGGTTTGTATGTGATGAGTGTCCGGGTTGAGTTATTCACATTCGAAAAGATGAGAAGTCTTCAGGGAAAACTAATGTTGAAACTTTTGTTTTTAGAACTTTCTGTACAGAAATGTTTTAAATTTACATTTAGTTTTTGTTCTTGTTAATGTTAACACATGTACCCTACTAGTAAAATGTGTTGATTTAAGGACCTGTCTTTTTCCCAGGAGTGGAATGATAATAGAATATGTTGTATATGAGGTACGATGTCGGCCGGTTGAAGGACGATTCTACAGAAATTACGTAAAAATTATTTAAAAGGAAATATTAATAAAGTTAATTACATTTTATAGTTATATTCAGAAAAAAAAGCATCCTTGTTGTAGAAGGTCTGCCTCAATCTTACGGTAATATAGAAGCATAAAATTCAATATATGTACATACATGTGGAGATGGGGAGGATGCTTGCAAAGAGCGTTTTTGTATCATTTTAAATCTTCTAGGCAAAATATCAAGTTTAAATCGCGTCGCTCCGTAGTTATATGATGAGAAAACTGCAATATGTTGAGCATACTCTATCCCTTATGTAACTTTCGAAGAGTTGACTGAAAAGCACCCACGAATCCATTCCCTTATTAATCGGTACTTGCATTTTTTTTTTGTATAATTGACAAGCGATTTATTAAACGAAACAATATCTTTATGACGGAGTCTATGCGTGCAAGATCTGTTTGTACATTTTAAGAATGAACCATTTTTTAACCAGCTCGTTATGGTAGCCAAACCGTACCAGTTAAATTGACAATGTTTCATTAAACACTTCCTTTATACATACGGGGTTCCTTAAGGGTCCATTATAGATCCTTTGTTATTCAATATATTTACCTTGAAGAGACAGGGATAATATTATGAATTTGTATGACCAAGCAAATGATTGTGAGGACGAAATCGACTAACAAGAACAGTAGTATGCTTAGTTGTGCATAAAAAGAGACGCATTTGAGTATAAAAAATAATAATCTAACCTCAATTCGTAAAAATCGTTTTTTATGCAAACCATTAGAAATGCATTGTGTCGCCTTTGAATTTCTACTCAAATATTGAAGACACTCCCGGATCACTTGCATATATTATGTTTCCAAATTCAGGCTTTTTTTCATGCATGCGATCACGTACATTTGAATGCATTCCTATTCACATGCTTGGCAATTTTCTTGTACTAATGAAATAAAAATTTCCAAAAGAAGCCACTGTCCGAAGGAAGGATAAAACTTTATATACAGATTTCTGTTCTAGAGGAATTCTTTATATACCTTGTGCTTCCTCCAAGCACACCTCCACCTGCATATTTATTCAAAACATTTATTTGTCCACGTATTCGCACTATGTTCATGCTTTTCTACTCGTTCAGTGTTCACGGTCCTGTAGCATGAGTCAATCTAGAACCATTTTGAATCGTTGTCAGCTACCATATTACAATCACTGCCTACTGTGTAAATACATCCAGTGCAACTCATATCCAGGTTCCATATAGCAGTCCATCCAGAAGATACTTCCTATTCTGCTATACCGATACTGTTCTAATTTCAAAGAATTTTTGTAATCTAGGCAGTCTTATTTTATTTAATGTTTTTGATGGAAGCTATTCAGCTGTTTGAGCGGCTAGAAATTTGTATGAGTGACATTAACTTTCTTATGAATTTTTAAAAAAAAAAAATTCTTCAGAATATACTGCAGAGGCATATTCACTACAATGAGCTAGAAATTCTTATTCCCGTTTTACTCTCGATGATAAATTCAATTTGCATTTGAATCTCGATATTCAGTTCTCTCTTAACGTCGATCCCCACTTATAATAAAAATTTCTCCACTAGATATGGAAGGAAAGAAGCTGGTGAGTTTTTTTGTTGTTTATTACTCTGCATTCAAAGGTTTTGTAACTACCACTATATCCGTATATCTATACCAAAAAACAAGAACCTTCTCATATCTAAACCCAGCCTAAAATTTCTACTGCACTAATATATTGTTTATACTTAAAGAGGACACTATCTAAAATACTCTACGAAAATTATGTACAACTTTTAATCGCGCTATACCCTAACTTTGGAATGACTTCGTTATAAATATTCTTTACATTTAAATCATATTACAGCACACACATACACACACACAAATATATAAATAACAAGTCAATTTGTATAAATTTTCGGTGTAATAAATTATATCAGACTTGATGTAAAGAAGAATTCAATATTTTCTAAGTTAAGACTCATATCAATATTATTTTGCCATCTATTCTTGGTCTATTTTTCACACTGAATACTTCATTCGACCCCGTACTGAAAGACTATTTGATTTAAATATTGCTTCATCATAGAATGGTAAATGGGGGAGAATGGATCCTAGTCATTCGAATTTCATTAATCAACAAAGTTTAAGGCTGTCCAGTGATGCTTGTAATATAGAAATTTATCGGTTATATCATACTTTTCCGAGGAAAAGAATGATTTCAAAATGCTTTCAAATTTTTACCAGAATAAGAGAGATAAATTTATTGGCTGATCGATCATATTGAGTGAAATTTAACTTTTAAATTAGGCAAATACATTTTTTGTTATTTATAAATATTACAAATTTAGGCGACATGTGAATTAGTTTTTGGTGTTTTAGATTGTTTTCTAGACTTTGCAGACGTGCCAGTAATAGAATAAATATATTTAACGCATACCACATGTGATACAGAACAGGATAGCTTCACATTCAACTGCACTTTTAAAATAGCTGCGATAACATTAGCTATATAATAACAGAGGCATTTAGTGCCGTTTATTTAACTGAACACTCAGAAGAAGAAAAAATACTAAAATCTTCCTCATACGATCTTTTCTTTAAAGCTACATAAATAGGCCCGGAATTTGGATAAACTTTATAAGCCAAAAAATTTCAAGCACTAAATATCTGCCATGAGTCTGAGATAGCTGAGATAGGTGACATTTTCCAAGGCAAGTGCCCTTGAACTGTTGTGTTAAGCTAATAACTTCACACTTTGATAATATTTAAAATCATAGATTTATTTCTAACAACAAGTATAGAAGTTAGTGAAATCATTAGAACCTTACAATCAGAACAGGTATTAGATAGGCTTACAAAATAAACTTTGACATTAATATAAGACGAAAAAGAAAAAAAAAAAGAAAAATGTTAGGGTGCTTATCCTGCGGCATTCTAGACATTTTTTCTGCATACAATTCCTCTAAACATTTATAAAATACCAAATATATATGTTATGAGAATTATATAAGTTTATTCTGGTGCAATGAAATTTAAATTTGAGAACAAAAGAAGTTTTGAAATTGTGTAACTTGATTACTTTTCAGTAAAGAAGATGTAAAATTGTAAAATGTTACACTAATACTAGTGTAAAATTACTTAAGACACATAAGAAATTTTAAGCATCAAATCTGCACGGATGGTGTGTACATATTTACTTTAAATCAATTGTAAAACTTCTATTTGAGATATAACTTTACAAATATCCATCAGATAACGGGAGCATATGTTAGCATATAAATCAATATCATATCCTTGTACATAGATAAAGTTTTGCTTAATATCTCCTTCCAATTAAGACGAAGTTCACAAGTTGATTTACTCTTCATATCGAACTTTCTCGGTTCTATCTTATATACTCACCCAATTAGTCGCTATATATAATCGGTATGCCTAATTTTCTTCACTTTAATTCCCAAAACACAGTAAGTGTGTGTGTATGTCTACTACTGGCAATTAGAATAATATATCAATACCTAGTATTTTTTTTCTTTTTAATTCTACCCTGCTATCAAAATTAACAAAGTGGAAAATTTGTGTAGGTATAAATGAGTCCGGGAAAAATTATTACTCTCCTAACTATGCTTTGTTGAGTTTTTTCCTTGCAGAAAATTCATTTGAGCACTTACCCTCCCTCAAAAATTTCCTTTTGAGAATTCTCGGAGTTTCCTTTTCACTACATTTCAAGCATTAAATTTGCCGTCTGGCTTATGTCACATAATCGCAAGAATTTCTTCTTAAAAAACTAAAAAAAAAAAATATCTGAAAAGGCTTTTGCGATAAATTTCGTGAATAGTTAGTATACATTTTATGTACATACCTATATATATATTATATGCATAACCATTCGAATTTAGGGGAAGGAAGAAATATTTTAAATTAAATAGAAGTTATATTGCGCGTTGAGAGTAGTCTGCAGTTTTTAAATAAAAAAGAGAAAAAAGTTTTAATTTGCTTCTTAGTGGTACTAGTGTGATCCTTAATTTTCAATGGAAATCTTTGAAATTAAGTTTCTGAAAGAGTTTTTCAACATAAGTTTTCTGTGGTTAGTCATTATGAATAACTACTTTAATTCGCAAATGACTTGAATTTATCCTTTTATATGTATTGCCATAGCTAACTAATGGTGTATCCTATTTAGGTATGTATTTGAAAAATTTTTTTTTTTTACTAAAAATAAGTTCTTAGAGCAGCTCGGTACATTTTTGAACAATCCCATTCGTTGAGTCTGAGATTTATGAGCGATCATAGGAAATTGAATTAAAAATGGCAAAAATAATAACGGTTATAATTACTTACGAATAGAAAATTTTTAATTTAATTTTTGTCTTACGACTTGAAATCTTTATTAAGAATGGTAATGAATTTACAAAAAAATTAATCAATTTTTATTTATTTTTTATTTAACTAACAAAAAAAAATTATCAGATTATTTTTTTTTATGAGTAATAATAGTTATGATAAATGCATTTTTGTATTTTATACGACCGTTTTTAATTCATTAAAGATTTATTTAGTTTTTCTAATCAATAATAAAAGTTAATTTCGGGTTCTTATTTCATAATTTTAAAACTAAACATTTCTCAATTTTTCAGGTATATACGAACGACGTAATACATTTAATTTGACTAGCTAGAAATAGAAGAACATTAAAAGACACCTTAAAAGAAAAAAAAATTTAACAAGTCTTGAAAATTACCAAAACTTTTTGTTTCAACAAAAGTTTTAATGCTTTACAATACTTTTATGTCAATTCCTAGCTAAAAACAAACACTTCATAAAAAATTAAGACAAATTCAGCGAAGTTATCGAAATTCATGAATTTGGATTTTGTAGGGTTTGAATCCACATCTAAAGATAAGGTACTATTTTTACATATGGATCTAAGGTGACTACATATATAGAAGCGAGAGTATCATATAGGCTGCCGGACAAATGTAGTGCTTTTCCGGCAAAATTAGTTGCATTTCACTAAGCGATCCAGCTGATATCTATATGTGTAAACAGTCGAATTTAAGCGGCCCTATAATATGTACTAACAACCAAACTGCCATTAAGAAGTTGGACGTTGTGGTGATCAAATTAAAGCTAGTGCAGTTAAGTAAGGATTTAGGCTATGGATGGTTGGCAATAGAAATATCAAGGGTAAGACAATAGCAGATGAGCTAGAAAAACGATGTCTGAAATGATGAGCTCCGATGGAATATCGTACATGAGCATCCCGATCGGAATTCTAAAAGCCGACATCATCAGCAATAGCTACAAGAAAGCAAATCATCAATGGTTCAATCGGGATAACTGCTGTATTGCGAGGCAAATATGGTTTGTATACAACAGAAGGAGAATAATGGAAGTCCTTAGGGGGATTAGAGTCAACGATAGAAACTTTGTACGGGGTTTAAAGGAGTGTCATTGCAATTTACAGAGCTTAGGTACATCATGAGATTCCTTAGTGTAGTGGGATATAAATCATCTTAGTGGCACCCCCTCTAACTTAATGTAATATACGTCAAATCTATATATATATCTAGTGTGCAATAAATAATTACTATTATAAATAAATTTCCTAATGTGTAAAGAAGATATTTATATGCAGAAATCCTGCTCGAGTTGTGTAAATTCTAGAAATAAGACAGTCCATTTGGTTCTTTAATGATAACGTGCTATTGATATAAATTGCAACGTCTGAATACTTATATAATGGAATCCTCACATTATCTTTTTCAACATAGGGTAAACAGTAGTAGTAGCTATAAAACCTTGAATTAAAAAAAAAAACAGCCGCAAGAGCAATTAAGAGAATTAGATAAGTACCACCAAAAATCATCATACGAATAATATATGGAATATTTATAATAACTGATAACGTCGAAAAGTTTATTAATAAAACATAACAAACAAAACAATGAGCCCTGTGGTACTCCACTCGAAGAGGACTCTCTCTGTTTTCTCTTTTAATTAGAACTATAATTATATATAGGAATATAATTATGAATTCTTTTATTTCTTTTTTATAGTTTTTTTTAATTTAAAAAAAAACGTGCTAGAATTCGCACGCGTTACAGAAAGAGTGTCGGCTTTTCTTCATTTTATATTGAGCTTCTGAAACTGCATAGTAATAATATAAAAAAATCAATTGCAAAATATTATTATGTATACTATTTGTACCATTATCTGCGCAAATAATTCAACATAAACAAAACCAATACCACGAAACTCTTATTGCCTTGGTTGACAATTTCTTTTATCTATATACGAAAAATCCTGACCGACGCGACCCTGACTTTTTTCAACTATGAATATAAAGATCTTAAGTGTTTTATAAGGGTGAATACCAAGCAAACCATATGTACCTTTTTCATCTATTCAAGCCTTTTCACTACTACACGTTCTATTCTTCTAGGTTATCCATACAATGCAATACCCAACCACCCATACTATATGTATGTATCAACATATATACATAAATAAGTACGCTTGGTTCATATAAAGAATTTCACAAACTGCGGAGCACTACAAAATTAAATTGACATGAAACTATCGAGCAAGTGCACATAAGAAAAATATAATAGAACCACTGAGTAACTTCAAAAGCTGCCTATTGTGTACTTATGTTGGGTGGTAAAGGATTTATTCACTTTGCTTTCTCTTCTTGCGGAATTTTGTGTGGAGTAATATTTAGTTGTGTAGTCGGTAAAAGAAAACTCAATGAACGCTTCTGCATTATTAAATTTCATTTCAACTCAATTCTAGACTCAAAAATTTAAGGAACTCTTGCAAAGCGTTATTGGAAAAACGAATTTCATTCAAACGAGTATGACCTACATGCTCTTTCTTTTCAGCGAAGCTATAACATAATATGGTAAGACTTTTTTTATAATTTACTTTTTTTATTAGAAAGTGCGATCAACTCGAATTAGGCACATTAATTGGAGTCTTTAGTTCACTTATCAAGCTCTCTCAAATAGAAAAAATGTAGGTAACAATTTTCACTAAATATTAGTTGCATTTTTTCTTTTAAAATCATTCGCATCTATTTTTCGGTTTGTACGGGTATTCAGTTGAACATGTCATTTGGCAAGCTAAAAGATATTGGCGAAAATTTATTCTGAATTTTAGCGAGAGCGGAACTAAGGTCAACGCGCTAAATTTGTCTTTGGGGTTTGATTAGAGATGGCACCACCAGTAAGTCTCCAAAAAATTTAGCTTGAATTTATCCGCCCGGGCCGTTCTTTAGCGAGCTAAAAATATTTTTTGTCAGAATTCTGCGATTTGATAAATTTATTGACCGGATTTTAGTAGTTAACGTAGTTTTGTACGTCTTTGCTGTAAGTACTGATGAATTGGATTTCTTCTCTTAATTTGTTTTTTTTATTGTACCTATACATTATGCATATTATTTTAATATTTTTAATATTTCCAAATAATTTGAACTACCTGTTTTTAGTCCGCGCGTTGTTTTTCAGTAAAAAAATTGCAAAATGCTTCTTCTTCTTCTTATTTATAATATATCTTTTCTCTGAGTGCACGCTGTCATATTTTAGCTGCTAAAGAACGGCCCGATATTGGAGACCCGCTAAAATTTAGCTTAGCGCGGACCTTAGTACTAGGCTTAAGGCTGGTAGGATTTTCAAGCTAATGACTAGATGAAGGTGGAGGATAGAACATGACTTGTTTCTCTGCTAAAACGCTTGAAAAAAAAAATTCAATTATTGTTTCGATCCGACCGTTTATGAAGGTTCACTGGTGGGTTATAGATATATTTATTTGAAAAAAGTTTTTCTTTAATTCAAAAACTGTTTTCGTTCAATTTGAAAATGCATTTATGTGATTCGAATATGGTTTCATTTAAACCAAAAATATAATAACCTAGAATCTTCAAGTCTGCAGTTTTATTAGAAAATTTCTAAAATTCCATACAAAACCGGAGATTTGGTAACGCTACATGTGACATATACTTTCACCTACGTGTTTTGAATTCAGTTTCTTATTCCGACAATTCAAATTTTGTGTTTCAATCTACTTTCAGCCATGAGCAAGGACGACAAAATTTATCATAATATATTGCTCCCCAGCCCAGGATGATTTTCTTCATATGGACATTATTTCCAGTAACTTACTCCAAGTTTCTCACCAAATTTACATAATTTGTTAATTTCTGCAATTAAATGTTACTGAAGAATCGCCTTTTAAAAAAATTACTCCAAATAATATTTCAATTTAAACTGCGTAAGTATGTGTAAATGCATAAATATGTGTTGACCGTGATTCACAACTAATTAATATTAATGAGTTCCTTAAAAAATGCTGCAAACCTTTATCGAGGGAATTTATGCTTGGTCTACCTCACTCTCTCCTTCTCTCACTCTCTCTCTCTATCTCTCTCTATCTCTCCACTTAATGACCTATTTGTAGACAAATTGCTGTAGTATTTACAAGAATGCATCAATTTGTGCTGACAGAAATGATGATAAAATAAATACGTGGAGACATTTAACATGATCTTTGATGAGGGTTAATAGCGGGTAAAACCGCAATTTAACGATAAAAGTGTCACATAAAATTGCGTAGCCATATATATATATACCATATATAGTATGTATGTACCTACAAATAAACGAGTATGTACATATGTGAATATCTACAGACGTGCTACATATTTTCAGGGCAGGTGAAAGTTGTCATGAAATTTATTTTACTTACCACCCTCATCCAAAAACTTGTTGTCGAGTTGTTTGGCTTTGTATTGTATTTTAGTTAAATTCAGTGAAGGTAAGATTTTGTTAATAAGTTTTGATTAGAAAGATAAAAGGAAGGAAATTTTATTGATTAGTCTTAAACTGAGGACTAACTTTTACTACTACATAGGTACATATTGTGTATGAATAGAAACCAAGATATTTATCTTAGGAAAATATATTCTCTTAAGAGAATCATGAGGAAAACAACTTTGCCCTTTGAGCCCTTTTCAAACTTTGATGCTTCAAACTTATCTCAAGGAAGCAAAACAATTAAAATAATTGAAAATATCTCTCCTTTATAATTTACTTTGTAAATTGCAAAAAAAATTTCCAATTGTTAAGTACCAATATTAATTAAAAACAATATGATAATATGCCAAGAATAAAATAAACTTCCCGAACTACTCCGTTAAGTTTTTCACATGAACCGGTAGGAAACAAGTTCGTCTGCCGACACATTTTAATTCTTGGTCATAAAAATCTGTACATATTTTTTGATGAAGTAGAGTTGAGAGAAGATAAACTCGCTATATGGACTTGAGTGCTACACTAACGTTAAGTCGTTCCTCTAATTGAAAAGTAAAATCCCGGCCGATAAAAACCCAAATACGAATATTTGTAAATTTTTTGCAAAACGTCCGATTCCAGTGTTTTCGAAAATTTTGTCTTCACGGATTTTATTTTTGAACAAGCTCAATTGGTGTTTGAAAATATTATCAAACATAATTGTAAATTATAAGAATATGCCCAGATTTAGTATACATACTAGATAATTACAGGCAATCAGACAATCAAAAATATTCCTACTAGAACTAAACAGTAATTGTAAGTTAATTAGAATTAGAACTAATTCTAAATTACAAAGAAAATAAAAAGACTGTAAAGAGAATTATCTGAAAAAATGTATATCTGAAAATGACCGACCTTACTTAAAAAAATTTTAAGTATAGATATTGAAAAATACTTTTAATCAAAATAATTTTACAAAATTACATGAAAACATATTGCTCCGAAATACCTCATGAGATAGAAAATAAGACCGCATAACGGATATTTGATAAAATTTCGAAAATCACAGAACAAAGCGAAGTTTTTTATCATCTGCATACCCCTGACTATTTATTACCAATCCGACTAGGAATTCACAATTTAGACACATTCATTTTTGAAGGTCTCTAATAAGTTTTTAAATATTTCAACCGAACTTAGACGCTTCATGATAGCTCACAAATTGATTCAATTATTCGGACACCACGAACGAACTTACAATAGTCTTCTTGATAGAGTTTTAGAAATTAGGACTTGCTAAAATTATTCTAGCGTGATAGACTAAAAAAATCTATTCATGTTGCCAGAATAGATAATTTTATGTTGACGATAATAAACTTTATGTTTTAAAAAATCACTTCGGTAACAACCCAAGAAATTATCACGAAATTAAGAAATCAAAGCTGGTTAGACCATATATAAATTGTAAGCACTATTTCAAGATGTCCTTCATTCAATATTTACTGAAATTTCAGTGAGGAAATAGCAAGGAAAAGAAAAGGAATAGCGATAGTCACTGAATTGTAAGTTAGTAGAGAAAATATTTTCCGATAGTTAAGAACGACGAATACATGTAGACCTGTGCTAATTCGTGATTGCTTGTTCCCTTGCTACTCTAGTGACTTTTCATTTGATATTGGCCACCCTAAGATTACTTCTTTTTTTACATTTACCTACTATTTTTATAAAGGGTCAAATTATTAATAAAACTAACGCACCCGACTCCTCTCCAATTGTGACGATACGATACGGTGAAAGAAGCGTATTCGATCCGAAATTTTTAAGGAAAGAAAAAATAGGTTAAGAAATCTCCTACTTAATATGAATAAATCGTCCAAGCCATTTTGGAAGATTACCAAGGAAATCAAAAACAAAAGCAGATCTCTTCCGGTAGTTAAATACCAAGATAAGCATTATGTTATACGCAAAGAAAAATCAGATCTATTTGCACATAAATTCGATGAAAACAATTTAATTGCTCAAGACCTTAGCATTCGGAATACTATCACTGAAATTAGGCAAGTAGTCGACAGCTTCCTTGCAACAAATATTGAACGGGAAATGATCACATATGTTAAACCGAAACAGATCCGTGTGCTACTTAAAATTATGAAGCAGCGCAAGTATCCCGGATTAGATAAAATTCCCAAATGATGTGTTAAAAAATTGCCACGATCCGCAATTGCATAGTTAACGATCAATATAAACTCATCTCTAAAACTTCAATACTTCCCAGCAAACTGGAAAGTGACAAAAGCAATACCTATCCTGAAACCGGGGAAATCGGCAGACAACCCAACAAGTCTACTTACCTCATTAGGGAAGTTATTAGAAAAGGTCCTGAAGGCTAGGATTATAAACTTCATTGACAATAATGAAATTCTACCGCATTTTTTTAATTTGGTTTCAGAAGTGAGCATTGCACCATGTATTCGGCAGCCAGGTTAACTCAATGTATTAAGAATAACATTTCCTTGAAAAAGTCAACGGGATTAGTCTTGTTAGATGTACAGGCAGCTTTCGACTCAGTTTAGCAACAGGGCCTAATATACAATATTTAACGCTATTCATATACAACTTCCTTAAGGACAGATACTTTAAAATGTATATTGGCTCTGAGTGCACGGAAGCACGTAGAGTCACAGCAGCGGTTCCGCAGGGCTCTGTGCTCGGGCCCATCCTGTATAGCATATTTATAGCAGACTTTCCTGTGTTAGACAACTGCAATGCTTCCATCTTTGCTGATGATACAGCCATTTTCACCGCTGTAAACTCTGCAGATATTATATCAAAGCTATAATCTAGAATGAATATCCTATCTCAGTATTTCCATAAATGGAACATTAAACGGCAATTGGGGGGCAGCAAGCCCAATCTTCAGGGAGTCGTCCTTACACCCGTCGGGGGGTAATCTCTAAAATTGTAATGTTCTTAAAATCGCCTAGCGAAATTCAATTATTTTCATATACTTTTCAATTGTAATACTTTCTGAATCGCCTCGCGAAGTTCAAATATTTCTCATATTTTTTTAGAGATAAGTTTTGTAAATCGTAATATTCTTTAAATTGCCCCGCTAATATACAATACTCTTGTGCTTTTCAATTGTTTTATAAAATATAGTAGTGAAATACTTGTGTTACATTTTCTTGTGCCCTAATTTCCTATCCGATCTATTCTTCCTATAACACACACAGTGTCTTCCAAATATTAGACGTTAAAAAAATAAAAAAAATAAACTTTCATAAAGCCTTAAAATTTACATGGACTAAATTCTTTACATTCATCAATGACGGCAATAATACTCTAATACCAATGATGGTAGACTTTTAAATCTCCACCAATTCTCACTTACAGTGAATAAAACACCACCCAAAATTTTCACAGAAAAATTATATTAATCTAAATATATATTTATATATATAAAACAACATGCGTATAAATTCCAAGATATCATATGTAGCTTCGTATAAATACCTACTGTTGGTTTATTATTGAAAATAAAACTCCAATATCTACCCTTCTCAAATATTAAAATCATCATCTGGGTACGATTTTCATTTAAATTTTTTATAGAAATGTCGAATTTACAAATGTCCATCAAATTCGTTTACAATCACTAACAAAAAAAAAAATTAAATCAAATGAAAATTGGAAAGCTGAGACAGACAAAGAATATAGGAATATTTAAATTTGGATTGATGCTGGTAGAGGATACCTTTTATGCCACTGCCTATTGCGTCCATCTAAATATTTGACGAGGGTCTCTCTTTATCGAATGTGAAATTGTTCTATAGTACAAAACATGGAGAAATTTAATTTTATTGATGTATATTTTTTTGTTCTTGAATAATTTATTAACAGGTGTTTTGTGCCATGTCACTTTAACGTATACTTATGTATATAAATTTAAAAAGAATTTTGATGCAAATTAACTCCCTGTCAATTTAAATGTCATATATAGTAATTAATAATAATTAATGGAGAATAGAATAATAATTCGAATCGGAGTATATATGTATGTTGCATCTCAGAATCACCCGCATCCCTTAATTTTGTAAGAGTTGAAGGCGATCCTTTATATCGTTCAAACTTGCATACAGGAGGATCGACCAATATGAAAAATGTGGCAAGACTAATGCGTTATATAACATTAAGGTATTTTTTAAATTTAGAGCCGGTCGTATTCTTTTCAGGAATCCTGTTTTTTTAGCTATTTTTTTACAAATATAGTCCGAATGCTCTTTAAACTTTAGTTTAGTATCTATTATCACCCCGAAATATTTAAGGCTTTCCACGCACTCAATACTTGTGCCATCAATACACACTGAGATATTGTCCACTGAGTTCAACTTAATACATTTGGTGTTAGAAAAATTTAATTTTAATTTGTTTGCTTTCAACCATTTACTCATGTTTTCAAGGTCCTCATTTAACTGTTTACACATAATATTCATATCCCTTCCACTTATATATATTAAAGTGTCGTCAGCAAACAACGCGACTTTACTGAACTGAATTGCACTTTTAATATCATTAATGTAGATAAGAAAGAGAATGACTCCTAACACTGATCCTTGTGGTACGCCAATATCCACTGTCAATGGGTCTGATAATATGTTATTAACTTTTGTTCTCTGCGACCTTTCCTCCAAATACGATCTAAACCATTTAAGTTCCACTCCTCGCACACCGTACATATTTAAAATTTTTTTAACAAAATTCCTCTGTCCACAGTTTCAAAAGCGCGTTTAAAATCTAGGAATATAGCCACCACAGCATTGCCATCATCTATTTCCTTTTTCCATTCAAATATTAAATTTAAAGCTGTTTCGCATGAAGGTCCACCCCTGAATCCTGACTGCTCCTCTATCAGCAATTGGTTAACTTATATGTACTCTACTAGTTGATTCGCCACATGGCGTTCCAAAATCATTTCATCCACAGGAAGCATATTAATTGGTCGAAACTCTTCGCAGCTTATTGTATTATTCACTTTCTCAATTGGAATAACTGTCGACTCTATCCAACATCTAGGAAAAATCCCTGTTTGTATAGATAGGTTTATGATTTTCATTAGGATAGGGCCTCTTATTAAACCACTCGCATCTTTCTTGTTATTGCACCTTTTAATTATATCACAGATTGTAAATTCATCACAGTAATGTATTTGAAATCTAGCAGTTAATGTGGTAGTCGGTAACGAACATTGCGTAGAAGAAATGGAACCGTGCAAATCTTTGATGCTGTTCACAAAATAGCAATTTAACTTATTTGCTATATCAAATGAGTCGTACACATACTCCTGGGCAAACTGCATGACTGAAATTTCGTTTGTTTTATGCGCATTAAGTACTAGATCTTTAATAACTTTCCATAAACTTCTTTGATCACCTGACCTAGCATCTATCTGCCTCGCTATAAAATTATTTTTTTCCTTATATATCGCACTCTTATAACAATTTCGTAGGTGTCTGTAAGGACTCCACTGATTCTCATTCCCACTGTAAACAGCTTCCCTGTAGGCATTTAGATTTTCCCTTTTTTTGTCTCAAACTCAGGTGTATACCAGTTACAATTCCCACTTCGCTGTAGTACCTTGTTGATTGTAGAACGATTTGCAGAAAGATATTCCAAAAGGATTCCTAATAGGACTTTTACTATAAATATAATATTAACATTTTTGCAAGTACCTAGTTTGCAAGATATAGGTACAATGTTATATCTATTATATGTTATTCCAACGATCAGCACCAGCATCCCAATCAATAGAAACAGGACATTTTGTTTCGATAACATAAAAATAATTGACATGAAAAATATTGTAACCTGTATTCCACTGTGTTTATTTATTATTATTATTAAAATCATTTATACGTATAGTAGACCAGAAGGTACTTGTATAATATTACTCTGCTTTATTAATAAAACTTTTTATAAACTTATGTTACAATTTTATTTAGAGCTTCTAAAGACGGGTCGCACTTGGACCCGAGACGTTGCGCAAATGGAAATAAAATCATATTGTTTATAATGAAATGATTGGTGTTTTTTGGAAAAATAAAATTCAAAATCCCTTATACAAATAAACTTATATGTAATAGAACGCAGTATAAAGCAGTTGTACGATCAGGATTTTTATAGGAACAACAATTCTCTGAAAATATTACTTATTAATCATCTCTGAAGAAAAAAAAACCCTGTACCACTATAAAAATATCATTAACTTTTCTCAATTTATAATAATAATAAATAAGAACTTCCACAAAAGTAATTTAAATTTGTTTAATTTTTCTCGTTTCTTTTCAATCAGTATAAAGTAATTCAATAGTTTTTATACAGCTAGAGTTTTTAAAACTCCATTAATCTCCATATAAAATAATTTCGAAAATTATTATTTACATAAATTTCGAATTTTCGAAAATCATGAATTTCATTCAGAATACTTTGAAATTTTTATTGCTTTTCATGTATGAATGCTCTCTTCCTCAAATCAATTCGAAGTTACAACTCCGTAAGTTGAATTTTATAAATAATATTCTATTCATATTTCGAAAACTAGATTTGCATCATATATCATTCATGTTATGCAGGCTTAACTTTAAGTGACGAATTAAATTACTATTCTTCGAAAACTACACTTATTTGAAAATCACAAAGTATGTGTATGTGTTATATATTTTTAGGTAAATACTTTAGTTTGGAAAGATCTGTAGGTAGTCATAAGCCCCTGTAAGATAAAGAATGTACACTCGAAGTTACATATGTATGTATATTATATATACATTCTAAGAATATGTTTAAGCATTCTAGGTTTATTCAATATAAACTGCATAAATCTCTGCTCTCCTCTCCCCTCTCCACAAGACCCAAACACCCTAATCTTTGTCAATACCAAACAGCTCCTACAGAACATAGCTTCCTCTAAATGTGCAATGGTAATGTTGCCACCATTCACATTGTCATTAAACGAGACACTTTTGCTTGTGAAAGGCATACAAAATTTATTATTCACCGAGTCGAGCGGGGGGTTCACGGACCATTTAAATAGATCTTTCTCGGAGTATTTTTTTCTATTTCTGGTGAGTCCACCATTTTCTTTTTCCTTTCAATTAGTCATGAAGTCTGTTGTGAACAGTCATCAGACAAGAAGAAAAATATCGTCTAAATGGAAATAAACGTGGAAAAAGTCAAGAATTAGATGGCATAAGTAATCCTTGCACATTACACAAATGAAATTGTACACGAGAAAAATAAAAAAAAGAGGTTCAAGAGGTGCATTCTTTATAGGGTACATATATGAGGTGAGAAATTAGATTTTCCTTTTAAGCCAATTAAGTGCAGATGTAAAGATACGTTTTATTGCTATGAAATGGCGTTAAGTGTTCAAGAAGAACACTTCTTTATACAAGTTTTTATGTATGTGTAGCTGTAGAAAATTACGTTTTCAATTTGTATTTATCTCAATGATAAAGGTGGGTGGGTCAAAACGGTAAAAACATGTTATGCTTCAATAGTTTGATTTCGATTAGGGATTGGATGAAATGTTTCTTTTTCGCTATACAGGGTGTTTCCCACTAGGAAGTCAATAGAGCGGGAGGTTATAGTACTCACCTAGATGAACCAAAAATTGTATGGCAGGGAGTGGGCAATATCAACCATTTAGGACTTACAGGGTGATTAAGAAAAAAACTAATTGAACTTTTTGAGCCATTTTCACTGGATATGTGCAAGAAAAAGTGCAAAAACCGAAGAAAGGATCACATTTTGTGTACAGAGTAGGTAATTTTAAAGCGATGCTTTTGAGCTTCTTGAGTGAAATTTGAAAAATTGGACTTGATGACTTATTTTATTATAAAAGTAGTAGTTAAATAAAAAAAAACGAATAAAAGTTCCGAAATTTCAACTTTGTTGAGTCATAACTTCAAAACGGAGCGAATAAGAGGACTATAGACTACTGGAGAGGTCCAACGATTATCAATCGAAATTTTAAATCATAATTACAGGGTGTAACGTTCATAAGTTACAAGATGTTTGATAAAAACATACCCAAATATATATATAATATATAAGTCCCGTTATCTCCGCAACCGTTAAGATTCAACCCCAGCCCCCCCCCCCCCGACCAACCATACAAATTTTTTCTTACCACCCTGTGTAGATGAAGTAGGACTGCATCAGTAACCCAACCATAGCTTTCGGATGCCAGACCACTCACGGGCACCCTGTATACATAAAGTAGGACTGCATCGTTAAAGTTGAAGACGTAGCCGTTTTCTTGGAAGTATTACAAGAGATGAGAACATTTCCAGGTTTTCTGTCATTTTCTCAGTTTGCTTCGGTATAATTTCTTTCAGCTTCAGATGTTGATGACCCCTTATCAATATTTCGAAATTAATTTTACATTATATAGATGTAATCGATCATGTAATCGCAAGCATAGGTCCGAGCTCTTCATCAATAATATATTTGCATGGCCTGAAAAGGACAATATCGACTGACACTTCTTGAAATTTTAAATGACGCAATTCAATATTTATATTGCAAAATAATTATGGCTTCTCTGAATTTCAAAGAACATAAAAAACTATTAAGAGAAATATTCAGAATCATGATTCTCAGTGTATTCTTCCACAAGGGAAGCATCAAGAGCCTTTGATGTGTCTTCAATGGCGAATTCTTACTTTTTCAAAAGGCATGTCAGAGCAAGTCAGGGCACTTCAGGGTAATTCAGGGTAAGTTAATAGGATCGTCTTCATTTTGTCGGGAAAACGTGGATCCTTTTCGAAAATTTCTTCAGATATAATTTAGTTTGAAGGTCCTGCGTTAAAAGAATCCTATTCCGTTTAGTTCAATAACAAAAAAAAAATTTTGCAAAAAATATGACAAGACAGATACCTACATGAAGATTAAATAAAATTAGCTAAATTTTTGAATTGATTTTGACGGGGCATGGTTCGAAAGAAGTGGAAGAATTCAAGGATCATAAATATAAAATATTTTCGAAAAAGGCTCTCACTGTTTCCGAAAGAAACCCAAGACGGGGTAGTATAATTAACTAAAAATGCAAGGATCGTCTTCTGTCATTTTGTCGGGAAAACGTGGATCCTTTTCGAGAATTTCTTCAAATATATTTTAGATTGAAGGTCCTGCGTCAAAAGAATCCTGCTCCGGTTAGTTCAGTCACAAAAATTCAAAGATCGTCTCTGCCAATTTGTCGGGAAAACGTGGATCCTTTTCGAAAATTTCTTCAAATACAATTATAGTTTGAAGGTCCTGCGTCAAAAGAATCCTGTTCCGTTTAGAGTTGAATAGAGTTGAGTAGAGTTGACTAGAGTTGAGTAGAGTTGAATAGAGTTGAATGGAGTTGAATAGAGTTGAGTAGAGTTGAGTAGAGTTGAGTAGAGTTGAGTAGAGTTGGGTAGGGTTGTGTTGGGTTGTGTTGGGTTGAGTAGAGTTGAATAGAGTTGAATAGAATTGAATAGTTAATACTTAAGTAGAGTTGAGTAGAGTAGAGTTGATTTGAGTTGAATACAGTTGAGTAGAGTTGAGTGGAGTTGAATAGAGTTGAGTAGAGTTGAGAATTATTACTTTTTCAATTTTCCTTCTTTGTGTACTTTTAGAAATGTTTCTCTTCTGAAAACATGATTTCCTGGTTTTTCCTTTCTTTTTATATATGTATATTATTAAGCAATGAAAATGTGACAAATTAGGTACATCAAAAGAAATTATGTAGGAATAACGTCCTTGTAATATGTGACTTTAAGATGCAAAAACAGTCATTGAAATAACAAATTGTAGTTGAAAACTCTGAGCTAATTCCTTACTATACATAAATCATTCAAAATAAATTCAAAAATTTATCAAGGCTATTTCTAAAGGAATTTAATGCAAAAAAAAAATACTTCCACATTTGAAATTTACCTGCACCTAATAAATCAAAAAAAAAAAAAAAAAACATCAATTGAAAAACAAATCTTCCTCCATAAAAAAAAATCCTTCCAGAAAAAAAAGCAGCGTAATTTGTTTAAGTTTAAAAATTCCAGCCACACAATCGCAACAGCATATAAAATAAAGTTTGATTTGAATCTGGGTTGAATGAAAAAGGAGGCAATAGCCACCGCATATACGAACGAGAGATAAGATTCTGGGAAAGGAAAAAGATTTGAATATATCGATATGGAACTGTTGATGTCCTCCATTTGCCGTTGTCTGAATTTATTTGAATATCATTTTATAGAGACCACACAAGTCCTCCTCCCAATAATGGATTTGGGGCTCCTGTCTTTCATTCAGACAACTGAGATTTTTATGTGTATTTTTTATTCATCCTACATACACATATAGCCTTAAGGGACGTTGATGGTTGTCTCTCTACTGATATCAGAAAGCAAAGTATGAAATAATTCAGGAGTTTAATATGAATTTCCTCTATATTAGATGTTTTGGTATTTAAGTGGTGTTTATTGATGGACATGAATTTTTATTTTTAGATAATAAAAGTTATGATTACAATTTGGTAAGGAAACAACTGATTTTTTTTTTAAGTTTTCATACTACGCACGAAGGATCAAGACCATAAATGAAATCGAATGAATATTTTTGATCATTTCGACATTTTTTTATCGATCTGTAATGCTTAAATGTCCGATGAACAATTATCTTTTTTTACTGTGAACAAGAACTTAACTGAATTGCAAGGCAATTAAAATAACTCCTAGACATTTGAATTATCGAATGAACATACAGATTATGGTCGAATTACCTTGACTGTAGTAAAATAAAAGTATTGTAAGTGAAACCCAATTAAAATGTAATAAAACAATTATTGATGCTAGTACAGAGTATTTCAAAATGTTATCTTCCTATTTGTTTTTCTTTTATTTTTATTTTTTATTTTTATTTATTTTTTATTTTATTTTATTTGTTTTTATTATTTATTGCAAATTATTTTCGACCAACTGATGAAGTTGTGAGGTGAATTATACTTATTTTTTACTGCTTGTTTCATCTCTTTAATTTTTAATCTTTTACTTTTATTTTTATCTTATTTTTATATTTTCTTATAACTTACTTTTTAATTTCTTCTTATTTTCTTTGTTTTATATGTAGGTTTACTTTTAGTTATTAAATCGGTTTTATTTTATCTTTTGTATTAATTATAAGAATCAAAATACTTTGTGTAGGTACACTTAAACTAAAATAAATAAATTGAATTGAATTGAATTACTCAAATTCCTAAATAAATAACAAAAGATCGCTGCTCAAATTATTCGGCAGTTATTGGATCGATTTAAGGAGATGATATTCAATAGAGGTCACGGGCATGGAGGGAGAATCTGAAATAATTCATATTTTTAAAATATTACGCTCGTTGCTAAAAATGTAGAAGACTTTAATCAAACATTTTGCATCAAAATTATTGATACCGAACGAAACTTACTTTAAGCTAAATGGGTTGATTGAAAAGTAAAATTTCTCAATTTTAGGAATGAATTCGAGAACCCTAGGGTTATCTATTATAGTCCATTTCATTACCTTAATGCAACAGATTGATATATGGATTGACGCCCAGAGATATTCTAGGGAAACATCAGGATATACAGAATATCATATGTAAATATTGTCACACAGTACTATGAGGACTATTTGATTAACCAGTGTATTTGAATCGTAAGAACTTTTCTTTTGTACCAATGTTGGATTTAATTTTCATGTTATCTCTTTTCAACTCAATTTACTATGTCAAAAGATTTACCAAGCCTTCCAAAAAAATCGATTTCTCGAACTCTGCAGAATAGGCGTTCGCTTCAACAATTATCTGCTTGCTTCCTGTGATGTTTTTTTTTAATCGAGGAATTTCTGAAAATGTATGAAAAAGGCAAAGTTGCATGGACCAAATCTTGAGCAAAATCTTTAAGCCATACTCATTGACCGAGGTTATCTAATGAATAAGACTAACGTCATTTTACAGAAAAAAAATATTTTTACGAGGTCAATAAATTGACCTTAAATCCAAATTTTCCAAAAAGTTTTTAAATGAATTTCTTATCGCACGCCCTAGATATGTACATAGTAGTTTTCTAAGCACATTAATTATAAAATTTTCTTCTATGTAGCTTTATTTAAACTTATCAGATTTGCCTTTGAACTTTTAGAACAGTGCTGGAACAAAGCTTACAATTTAAATCCGTTTCAGTTCTTCTTTACTTCTACTTAAATTCTGCCCTTGTTTTCACTTCTAGGCGGCCAACGATTTATTGTTTCCTTCCGCAATGTTTTCCTTCCTCGATAATCGCCCATTTATATTAAGTTTATCTAAATTGTAAAGATTTATTTCATTTCTCAATTACCTAGCAAAGTTCGTCTTGTCTATTTTTGGATTTATACACAGTGTTTGTCTCAATATCTGCTATCAATGTTTTCTCAATTGACGCGATAGGAGCAAATCGGAAAGACGAAAATTTAACAAAATGAAAAAGTTTCAATTTGATTTATATGGTATTTGGTATATCCACAGGCTTACAATTCACAGGGAGCGGGGGCTTAAATGTATTAATTATTGTTGTCCAAGGATTTTTCTGATAATAGAATTTACAGAGAATTAACTTTTGTGGTTTAAAATGTTTGGTGATGGATTTGTAAAGAAATTAAATGGTTTAATACTGTTTTTTGTATATTTATGAAATAAGTTAGTTTTTCATAGTATTTCCAATTATAAAAAAATCCTTTGGCATTAACAGCTTGACTAACTAGCATACAAGAATGAAAATACTCTGTGAGAAATTTTTTGTAATTATGTAAAATACTTTAGTTCTTCGAATGATCAAACAAATTTCGAAATTCGAAGAAATTTCTATTTTCGAAAAAATCCGATATTTACAACAATTGGTATGTACAAGTACAGAGCAGACCTGTAAAATTCCAAGTACAAGTACCAGTACTGTACCAGTACCTGGACTTGAAATATTTTAAGTACAAGTCCCGGTACTGGAACTTAAAAAAATTTCAAGTACAAGTCCCGCTACTGGTACTTTAAAATTTTTCAAGTACAAGTCCCGGTACTGGTACTGTTACTAGTACTTAAGTACCAATGTACTTAAGGTCTGGTACAGAGTACACGATATGGAGCATCTTTTAGTTTTATCTATTTTGTGGAGAGAGTTTCACACCTAATCTTTGGGGAATAACACCACTACCCACCCTACCCGGATTCGATGGTAATTCTAGATGTGAGTATTTATGTAAGAAAGTGTAGAATTGGCACTATTAAAGAAATTTGAAAGAATTCGAAGGTACTATCCTTCATCTGACTCAAAGGACCAAATACACTAAATCCACCCCAACACTGTTCATCCAATTTTTTAAACAAATTTATTATTATTATTACTTTTTTTTTTAATAATAAATAATAGCTAAATATATAATTTCATACCAATAAAACTAGATTTCTAAAACGTGGATTAAATACTGGATTTGATTTTAACTTATGAAAACATCAAAATGCCCAGTGTATGTATACCTAATTCAGTGTTAATTGTATACAATTCTGATTACATCGAATATATGCATGGACTATAGAGGCCTAATACCAAAAACTGAAATTGAGGTTACCAAAAGCAATTAACTCCGGTTCGTACAACATTAAATTGTATATCGTCACAGGTGCAAGCATAGTATCTCTTTGACCGTTCATGGTACGGAATTTCATTATGCAAAACATTCTACTGTGACATAAAAAGCTCTTAATTTTGAGGATTTTGAATTAATTTTATCCCGAAAGCAAAATTTCAACCCCTCGATTTTCGCTTTTATCTAAACCCAACTCTTTGGTTGGTTGATTAAATCCTGATTCTGACACTGAGATTAAAAGTCATAAAGTGAAACTAGATTGCTTTCTAATTGAGAGAAAAGTTGAGTTCTTGCAAAAGCAACATTTTCATACATTTCTGTTGAATAACATTCATAGCCAGGACAGAGTATGAGATGAGGGAGAAGATAATAGGACTGCAAGCAAGAATACAATTTTGCTGAGACCGCAAGTCCCTTGTCATGTTTATAGAAAGGACAATTTTATGGAGAACAGTTTTGAAAGCGGTCAAGGGTATTATAATAACAGCACGTACACCCACGCACACACATACAATACAAAAGAAAAAATACATAAAAGTTATGACTTTGAAATATATTTTTAAGAATTTCATTTTATACATATATATAGTTGTAAAAATAACATAAAACGGTACTGTCACTGTACTTAATTGCTCAGCTTCCCCAGTTTTGTATTTCCAGTTAATCAGGAAAACGAGCGAGATATTAAACTCTTCATTAAAAACGCGCAAAGCCTTCAGATCTACAAGAATACTAGCTACAGCCTGAAGTATTGTTTCTTGACAAATACATCAGTAAAGGGTTGAGATTTCCCTCAAGTGTAATACTTCCTCTTTCTTTCATTTTTACTTCCTTAGGTTTTCTAATAAAAACCCCGGGTTTCAATTATTTTTCAAGGATACTGTGTTGTGGGCGGTTAGTTGATTTTCATTTTCACAGAAGACAAAATTTGGTTAGATTTTTACGAGGGTGAAAAGCATAAGGTAGGATTCATGACCAAAACTGTTCTTGTCAGTGGTGTCCTTTACTAAAAAAAGGAAGGTCAAGCCAATTTGTATATCCCCTTGCGGAGAATCATTGCTCCTTTTTCCTATTCGTATCGAATAAAATTCTGGTTGCTATTGTTTTCAGTATAATAGACTATTCGATTGGGAGCTCAGACTGAGAACAAAAAAACAAACGAAATAAAATAAAAACAAATAAAATGGATAAAAATGTCAGCAGGGAATTTGTGGTTGTAAACTAAATGGATTTAGGGTAACAAGTCGTCACCGCTGCTCCTTCTATGAAAATGTTTCACTAGAAAATTTACCATCATAATAAACTCAATATTGCAGTAATATTTTGAAAGGATACTTTTAAACAGTTTTGTTAGTCAAATATTTACTGTTACTAAAGCAAAAAAAAAAAAACGTAGAAGAGAAAAAATGCCTTAATTAGCTTCTCGTCCTTTGAAGACTTTGCACTATTTAACAAGAATAATCAGTCGTAATTACCAAAACGTGAATAATTAAGGAGTTACTGTTGGTCTTGTGTCCTTCCCAGCGTATCCGCAGGGACATTTAAAAGTTTCACAGCCATTCTTGTGTTCTCTCAGGTTTTTCAAAAATTTTATCTTTATCTTTTTATTCCGCGCATTTTTCTTGTTGGTTTTCCTACGTTTATCTCAGCGGTTCTGTCAGGAAATAAATTTGATTAATAGTCATGTCCCTCCCTAACTTTTATGTGCTCTAATGGATGTTTGGGAAAGGATTGGCGCAGAAAGGAGTTTTAGAGCTTTCACACAATCTATTTTTTTATTATATACACATACGAGTACCTACATATAAAAATATAACTGAATTTATTATGTGCTAGAATATTTTATTTAATTGTCCTTATACCTCAGGTGATTCGATGTCAGCATAGTCGCATAAAAACTATTAAGCTAATTCTTAAATTTTGTGTGTGGGGTTGGTGCAGAAATGTATCCCTCCCATAATGGATTTAAAGACTGAGTGTTACATATAAGCAATAGACAAGTAGATTTCTTCAGTTAAAAATACAAAAAGGCATCTGAGAAAATTATGAACGATGATCGGACTGCAAACATCGCCAGAACGTCTAACACGAATTGGCATGTTATACAATTATCATGATAAGAGGTGTACAGTATAATATCAATGCGACACATTATAATTTTGTTGATGAATTTGATATGTTAATAGAATATGTCAAATCAGACCATCGCAGCACTGAAAATGCAATGAAAGCATTTACACAATTACGATGAAAATAGTCAACAAATCTTTTACAGAAAAGTTTTGAAATCCTTGCTCGTAGTTCGTTCAATTAATGAATTTTATTTACAAATTATCACAAAAAAATGATTTATCAATCTTTGTCAAATCATTTCATGACATCAGGCTATAGAAAATATGAAGAAACCTGTCTGAGAGTTTTGGTCACAAATATACAACAATAATTCTACCACAGATCTACATAGAAGGTATCAGACAAAATACGAAAGAGAAATCATTTGTGAATATCTAGGGAGCATCCTCTAAGATTAGTCGACGGAATACGAGTCTAAGCAATACATATTACAACATTAAACGATGAAAACGAAACTACATTCAACAACTTGCATTCACTAATTTAGTTGAACTGTCATATAACCATTTTATTACCCATCGAAACAGAATATTAATTTTAATTGATAATGGCATATGAAAGTATTGTAAACAGGGTATGTACTTATAAATTTAGACAAGTATTTTTATAAACTGATGATCTAAACTTCTTGTATTGAAAGTCTTACTGATATAATAGAAATAATAGTAAGGCCAAATATATAAAGGAAGATTGTAATTACCAACAAAATATAATGAATCATGTGTCCTGACATATTAATCGCATTACTATTAAAATTACAAACTGGCATTATTTGATAATCATAATGAAAAATTCTGAATATGATTAGGTACTTTATGAAATGAAATGAATTGATAATTACTTTTAAGATTATTAAAAATAATTAAATGTAACCACCCAATAAAGTAATTACTTTTAATTACTTCAAATAATTAAAAGTTATGATTAAAATAATACATAAAACTTCAGTATTATTTTGTTATATTAATTAAAACATCTTACTATAATACTTAACACTGCCCTGACTTCATCAGGACAAATAGAGCCTATTTAGGATTGAATTACTTCTGCTAGCATAGTCCAGATTGAGTTGGATCATTTTTTGTGCATTTGATTTTTTGTTTTTTATTACAATATGTAATTAAATTTTATTTAAAATTACTATTATAGAATAATCGTAAATGTAATAAAAACTTCTAATTCTTATGAAATCATTATCAAAATTGTACGTGATCTTTTTGAGTACACCAATCTTAATAAATAGCTCCTGTATCAAAATATCAATTCAATCCTTTAATTACATATCTTATTTCCGATTTCATCACAACAAAATTATTATTATTAGGCAAAAACAAAACAAATGATTAAATTCCTAGACCCGAAAAAAAAACAATAATTATATACATAACAATTCTGGATGTCTGGAATTTGTCGGTAATGTCTACATATAATCCGATTATTTCATTCAAATCAAGACTTTATATTATTATTGGCCTTTATTCCACAAACAAATCATGTATACAAAAAGACTAATCTTTAAACTGAAATTTCCTTGAACTCTTGATTGGTATTTAGAAGTCAAGTCATAATACAGACAAAGGAGGAGTCTGGTTCTAATCGAACTGGAATAAAAATAGCCTTGAATGATATGAGAAACGAAAACACTTCAACGAGAAATTTAATAAAAATCTTTAGTGACTTAACGAAAACCTTATCCTTAATTTCGTATAAATGTGTCTAGACTCACACTTGAATAAGAGTCTCTGCCGCGTTTACCACTTCTTATTATTCAATGGCGGACCAATTTTACGGAAAGTAAGTTGCTCATTAACTTTAATGACCAAGCGATTATTTGGATTTTCCGAGTATGATTCTGTAATTAATGAGAACATCATGATTTGGAAATTCTGAGAAAACTGATGACTGATGGTGTGTGCTGTGGTATACTAAGTATGTATATTTTTGTGGAAAATATGTTGTTTTTTTTAATATGTTAGTTTTTGTTGTGATATGTCCTTACTGTCGGTCATATAAAAAAAAAAATTTATTCTTTGGATTAAATTTGAAGATGTATGTAGTTCATTTAAGCTATATATATTTATGCTGAATTTGTATACAATATAAGACGAGGAAAGAAGAGTAATATACGAGTATATGGTTTCTGATATATTTAAACAATTTTTTCGGTAAAAGGAAAAAAGAAGTAACAGAAGATCAAGGGGACTGAGGTACACTGGAGAACATCACCTTAAATCTTATATTTTTGGAAAAGATGTAACCATTGAGATTTGTATTGAATATGTATAAGTACTTATTGAAGCTACTGATTAAAAAATCAAAATTAGAGGGGAATATGCTAGTAATAGTAAGGCATAGAATGTGAATAGATTGTAATATATGAGAATTCAAAACCCGTGGTGAGGTAAAATTTTTGCAGATTTCCACAATATGTGAATTGAAAAAACCTCACAAGGAGGAGATAATAAAAGGAATCAAGGTTTCACTTTTTGAAAAGTAAAATCAGAAGTCAATAACACTAGTGATGGTGGCTCCAATTGGTGAGGCGTAGACTTTAAAATATTATTTATGCAGATTTAACTCTTACCATTGATCAAAGCGTCGAGAAGGAGGAAAAACGGCTTAAATTATTTTCATGAGAACTGCTGCAAAAGCTTTGAAGCTAAACCCTGACTAACATCGAATAATCCTAATCAATCTCAATGAAAATGGTAGAAACTCTGTTAAACAGAGTATTTTGATAAAGGATAGAAAAATCATTATACAATGATCAGAATAAAAGCTGTATGAATTCCTTTAACCTAATGGAACTATAATTTCCTCGTATTGTTGCGACCAATTATAGAATCAACAACCGAAGTAATCGTTTCGTGAAAATAATTTAGAATTATTTTCATATTCTCCTTTTTTTGGTCTTGATATAAATTAACCAGAAATAAATTGAATTGAAAAGGAAAGGAATTAAATGTCTACCTCAATTTAGAAAGAACTCCGTAAATAAAAAATTATCTGAGAAAATATCAATTTATAAAAATGTTTTTGTACAGAACCATTCTGAAATACTTATGTATTCAATGTTTTGAAAAATCTGTCCCACATTTTCATACATACATATATAATACCCGCTTACACACACGCACGCACTTGAACAAAATTTCCATAGCAAACACTATATTATATATTAGTGTTCGATATGTACCTATATATTCCATAAATTGATGTATTTATTGTACCTGGGTTGACTTGTTGCTTCATGAGCCATAAATTTATTGCTTAGTCAATTGTGTTTTATCATGGGTTAATTAACATTTTCTTTGTATCGAATTAATGAAAGGATCCTAAATAATTTTCAATTGTTTTGCTCATTGATGTGATGTGCACCTGAGCGTATTAAATTAGACTAATATCTGACTACTATAGTTAGTAACTATAAATTCGAGCATTTTGAATTAAACATTTTGTTGATAATTTAATTTAATGTACTTACGTTGAAATTAACATGATAAAGAAAAAAAAAATTTTAATTAAAACATTTTATTAATAAAGTGAAAGGGAGTGTTGTCCTAAAAAAAAATTATACTTTTAATTTTATAAACGTATAAAATAAATATAAGAAAAAAGTTTGTAAAAATATCATTGCAGTTTATTTTTGTTAATGGAAAAGGGGTTTTTGTAGACCTATCGAGGCCACTTTTATATTTAAAATCGGTTTTACTCCAAAGTATTTTTGTACAAAATTTCAGATTTCTACGATCTCAGTTGACTTAAACGCTATACATCATGCATTAAAAGTAAAAAAATTGTTCGTTCTTTCAATCAATCAAAATTAACGATTCGAAGAAGAATCTACATTCAAATGAGTATTTCTTTGCATCTTACTAGATGTGAGTTAGTGCTGACATCATACTCACTATCAAACTTAAGCTTAAATAATACTATGATTGGACTTAGCCGGTATTCTAGACAAAGCCCCGATCGGTGGTTTATAACAACGACAGCAAATTCAGTGACGGATCTATTTAAAGGAGGTTGAGTTCGCCTGAGGGAGAACCCTAGAACGTAGGCCAGTGTTATATCAAAGGGTGAAGCACAGAGCGTACTTCCCATTTCTCCCTAGATGGGGTTTTCGTTTTAAACTTGGTAATCAGCATGGTCTCGATGAGGTGGTCACTCTTCCTGTCGGTGTCAGGTCCAATGGACCGCACAAAATCAAGGATGCATTCGTGTGAAACCATGGTTCCTGAATGAATCCAGCTCTGATTCAGGTGCGGCATCAGCGTTGCAATAGCGGCCCCCTTCTTAATATGTATCTGCACAGGGTGTATATTGAGGATAACCTCAAGAGCCCGAGTGCTAGTAGACTTGAATGCGCCGGTTACTCCGAGTAGGCACAATCTTGGAATCTTTTCTAATATATTACGATGATTGGCATACTCCATCGCCTTCCACCACACCACAGAGCCGTAGGTTAACATGGCTCGAATGACGCTAGTATACATCCATAAGATCATCCGCGGTTTGAGTCCCTACTTTTTTCCTATAGTTCTGCGGCACATTGCGAACGCTCTAAGAGCTTTGTTCACTTAGTCCTCAAGGTGTAGTTTGCAGTTCAGCTTTTTATATAGTATAATGTCTAGATAATTAACCCTCTCCTTAAGCTCTAACCGTGTAGAGCTGATGGATGGCAAGTTCAATTTTGGAATGTTCCTTTTTTGGTGAAAAGGCACAAATCGGTTTTCGAAAGATTGATGCACACTCCGAAATCCTTAGCCCAGTCCTCGACTAGTCGGATTGCATTATGCACCAGTCCGCAGAGTTCCGATTCATAATTTCCGGTGACTAAAATCACCAGGTCGCCTGCGTAGCATACCATTATGTATCCCATCTGGATGAGACTTAGCAAAAAATCGTCCATAATGTGCACTCACAGTAAAAGTGGGGTGCCGCTACTTTTTTCTCTCGACTTACCCCACCCAGACCGACGAAGTCGGTTCTATTGTTCAACATGCGTGCAATCTAGTTTATCAGGGACTGGTTAACGCCAGCGTTTCACTAAGCTTATGTAGAAGAACATTGTTAAAGGCTCCTTCTACATCGATGAAAACAGCTCGCGTAGATTGTTTAAAGTGGAAGCCCTTTTCAATTGAATGCATGACCTCATGAAGAGCAGTCTCAACGGACCTCCCCTTTAAGTACGCGTGCTGATTTTGTGACAACCTGCTTCTGGAAATGGAATACCGCTCTTTCCAATCGTAAATGCGTTCTAAAGTTTTTAGTAGCAAGAAAGTCAAACTTATTGGTCTATATGCCTTAGCTTTTGAGTAATCTACCCGGCCAGCCTTGGACATAAACACAACGCGGGCTTTTTGCCATAGCTTCGGTGTGTAGCCGAACTTGATGCATGCCCTTAAGAGATGGACTAGGTTATTTGTCAATAAGTCTCCCGAATGTTGAAAAAGGGCCGGAAAAATTCCGTCCTTACCAGGAGACTTAAATGATTTGAACGAGTTCACCTCCCATACAATCAACTCATCCCTTTTTGAAGGTTACGTCTTTATCCCCGAAGGCAATCTCACTACGAAAAGCTTCGGCTTGCAGAATTCAGTAGAATTCAGTGATGAACTGTCTCGTTTTTTTCTATCTAATTAAAAGTGGAAGCTTTTTTATAAATCTGATGATGGATGTCGGAGCGTAATGTCGTTTTGTTCAAATTGTAGTTAAGTTAGAGAAATTTCCAAGCGTAACAACAATGTAAATTGGTTCTTCCTTATCAAGTGAATCTCGGATGTTATGTTTCACCCCGATCACGGACTCGGAGTTTTTTTGCGATATAAGTCCAGATTGGATGTGAGATGGTCTAAATATTTTTATACAATACTAGTTAAACAAGGAATATTTTCTGTATAGCCTTTTTGTATACAGAAACTCTTTTATTCTAATCACTAGTATTTATTGTTTTATTTTGCCAGTTACTGGGTAGATGTGAAATGAATTTCAAAGCAGTTTAATCTATTCTTCTTATACTGTACATTTTAGAGTTAACATTATTCCTTTGTTCCACAACTAACATTATACACTACACCAACAACGGTATTCTGTTTAGTGCCATGCATCGAAGTAGGACATTCGACTTGACCTTTAGATTATTTCAAAAAAATACCTAATTCATCTTGGCCTTAAATGAAAACTATTCCTTGGAGATTCTAAAATTCCCATTATATAGTTGCAATAGTTGTGCTTTTTTTTGTAAGAAAACAAAAACTGCAACAAAATTATAAACAACAACAAAAAATCAAAATCTTTTCATTTTTCAAGAGCGAGATGGGTAATTAATTAGTTGATGTTTGTCCTATGTATAGTCAAATTCAAAAATGTCTTCAACAGTTTTTAAGCATATTATATAAGGAATTCCATGATATGAAGTAAATACGTTTTACCGGGGGTCACCCTGTATACTCGTACGTCTCATATATGGCACCAAGGTCTACTTTACAGATAAATACTATAGCATAAACCAAGGGTGTAAAATAATGAATTACAATTATAATTAATTATCGATTCATTATATCGTAATAAATTTTATCATTGCCATTACAATCACATGGTACCAACTACTTGTAATTAAAATTTTTGCTTAGATACAATTACTTGATAATGGTAATTAAAACATCGGGAATTAAGATTAAGTAATTAAGTATTTCAATAACTTTTCATTCATTTTAAGTATTTTTGAGTCGTTTTCAATATTAGTTATCTTCCAACCAATATTACCATACTCTCACCAGTACCTACATATGTATATGTATATGAAAAAATAATAGCGCAATCCAACATTTTCCCCTTGTTTTCAACATTGATTGAAATAAGGAACGACTTCTATATATGTAATAATCATCACATGATCTTTAAAATAAATATGAAAAATTAATTAATTATGCTTTTAACAAGAACAAAGTGATACACGTGTGACATTATCATACATCTCCTTATGAGATAAATGTATGTTAGCTAAAATTCAGGCATATGATATCCGTGTTTAATTTTCCCATCCTCTATGTCCTTTTAATTAACACAAACACACCAACCAACCCAGTCAGTAGCTACTTGATGTGAAGACAAAAATGACAGCGTCTTTAGCAGCTTAGATACAGAGCTTATATTTAAAGGTATGAAATTTAGTTTATGAGATAAAAACAAACTCACCTCACCTGGTATACTTAAGAGTACCTCAAAAGGCATCCAACACCCCCAGGTAAACACTGAAGTTACACCTGATGTCTGCTTTTATTTACCCCCCCCCCCCTCCTAAAAAGACACTTTGATGGCACCCCTTATACATATAGCTGGATACATTTTCGTGTGCAAATTCCAGTGGCAGGAGAATTTTGTAAAATTATCCTTATTTCGCATTTTATTTCGTGTTGAAGGATATACATACAGTATAGGGTGGGTGATACTGCTCTGTTGTTGTTTTTTGCTCTTATTGTTGTTGGGACAATATCCTTTTATTACACATTTCTTTTTGTGTTAATGAGCAATTATAGCACATCTAAAGTTGTGAAAAGTGGGAAAAATAACGACAATACATAAAATAAGATAAGTTAAGAAAATATGGTTGTTTTTTTATACTTAAATCTCTTAAAGTTTGTTGATTAAAATTTTGTGCTTTTAAAGTAAAAAAAAAAACAAATTTATTTATGTGACGAGTGTACATTATGGTGTTTCCTTTTTGCAACAACAAATATAATTTAATAAGAAAATGCAAAATATTTTTTAATGTATCTGAAACAGTACTCAAACACTGGCTGGAAAGCAAGTTATAGAGTGAAGAAATTATCGATTATCCCTAGATAGGCTCATAGGATATAATAATTTTATCATTCTATTTAATTCATATGTAGAAGTCATTATAGTACAGCAAAAATAGATTGGTAATTCACGCATAATATTGAGAAACATTACTTTTTCCAGACTCGTCTGCCTAGAACGTGTAGTCTTACGTAGTTCAAATTTTGTACACGACTGATTCATATAACTGTCATACAAATACATATATATTTTGGATATACATATATTTGGGCACTACTTGAAAATACTTGAACTCAGAAAGCTCTGAAATTTTCAGTATTAAAAAAAAACTAATATATCGCCCATAATTTTTGATCACCCTGTAAATAACAGAAAATTAAAGCTAATGTCGAATTATTTTCAAACAGTTCTACAGTTTCGAAGGATGGAAGTTTTGCACAGCAATGATTCGACTTAAGATTTTTCAAGGCATTTACAATTTTATTGAAACTCTCATCGATAACAATTATTAACCAAATTGAATTAATAATTTTTGCAGAGATTTATAATGAACAAATTTTATCATCTCTGCTTAACTTTGTCGTCCAAATCGATGAATATTAAAAATACATCATTAATCCCAAAATTAGCATTGCATGATTGCATTTTTAAACCCAATTTGATTGATTTATGGTGAAAAAACTTGCCGAGAAACCCAACTAAAATCGGAATTTTAATAAACCGTAAATAGTAGATAGAGGAATTTTTGTATCGAAAAACTTTATAAATGTAAAAAAACAAGAGACTAACTAGTTTCAGTGAAGCGGCAATATATCGCGATTACTTTCAGATGGTTGAAGCCGTGTTGTATTAGTTATACGCATCTAAAAAGTTTCAAAAGCATGAAAAACTTTTCAGTTCGTCAGTTTATTTGAGTATCTAAAAGTTTCGTATTATTCAACTTTCTGTTTTTTTTTGTTTTTTTTTTTTATTTTATTTTAGCATACCCCCTCTCACATTCCCACTGAGCCAAAAAATAACTACACCACTGATAGAAATATTCTATTTTTATTTTTTTTATGATTTTCGTAGAAAAATAAATTCAAGCTAAAAAAAATATTATTCTATTACAAAAAAATATATATAAAACAAAATTCTTGTCCCTCTTTAAGACCAAACCATACACTACTCCACAATTTTCAGTATCAATATTCAAAAGTAAAATAATTTCCTCTCGTCCAAATTATACCTATAAAGAAATACAATCTTTCAGAAACAAACGAAATGGGTTCACGTCCACCCTTTTATCTAAAGTGCAAAGATACTACTTTAAATGATTTCCTAACAGTGTTGTACATAGAGCTTTTGCCCAAAGGATCAAAGTCAGCACAAATAAATGGTAAAAGTTTTCATTTATCTTAATGTTAACTGCAGGGAAACTTCTTCTGTTTTGCGCTCTCGGTAAGGATGCACCTTTTCTACACAGTCAGAAAACTCCTTAAAAGTAGAAATGTAAGAAGATAGTTAACCTCCTGTACTTTTCCTTTTTCTTGTATATATGTATATATAGATAGCATATTTAAACATGGCTGTGTAAGGATAGAAAAATATTCAGGTTACAAAAATTGCCCAGAAAATCAAGAAAACTGCTATTTACGAGAGTATAGAAGTAGTGTGTAGGTAATACAATATTTCAAACGAAAAGTACTACAAGTATAGTGATAAAGATATATTGTTCGAAAATATTTACTCTAAGTTGAGGTCGAGGGTGATAAACATGACACACCCACTGGTAACGAAAATGTTGCGGTGAAATAAAATATCATGAAAAGAAAAGGGGTGGATAAAGTTTTCAGAAAAAGTAGCTATCTAGATGCTGTGGCTGTCAACGGCATCAGGCACATACACACCATATATAAGAGAACAAGAAGATTATATAAGATTCATTTGTCTCCAAAGATCTGCTTAAGTATTTTTGTAGTTTCTGCAGATATTTAAGACTAGATTTTTTTTTTTTTTTATTATTATGTGAGAGTAGAAATTCTTGCGATAAATATGAATTTAACATATCAAATATTTGATTGACTCTCACAATCAATTCAAGAGGTGATTGAGGTATGTAGAGGGTCTCCAAAATTTATGTATATATATATATATATATATATATTTCTCTTCTCCAGAGATATACATATGCAATTAATTCAACAGTAAACTTTTATTACATATTTCGTATGTAACTACAAAGTTTTCACTAAATTATTATGTGCGAGAATTTCCAAACAAAAACAATTTTCCACACTTCAGTGTGTCACTGACATATTATACAATGCCCACGTAAACCACAATTCTAAACCGAAAACGATCA
Organism: Dioctria linearis; assembly: GCA_963930735.1. Taxonomy (NCBI): domain Eukaryota; kingdom Metazoa; phylum Arthropoda; class Insecta; order Diptera; family Asilidae; genus Dioctria; species Dioctria linearis. The sequence continues at coordinate 7,365,121 of OZ005744.1, forward strand.
ATAAAATTTTGTACTGAACGCAGACATCACTAATTCACACGCTTTTCCACAAAGGAACATTGGTAATCCGGTATTTATCTCAGCGTTTCTGGATGTAACCGGGACGCTTTATATATATATAAATACATAGTAGGTATAGCTAGCTAGTTCGCTCTGTTTCGTATTCTGTTCAATTTCAAACAATGTATTTAGTATGTCGAAAACAAACATTCCAAAACTGCTGTCAGACCTAGTTATGTATGTGTGTATGTATGTGAAAATTAATTGAAGAGGAAGACATAAATTTAATCGTATCATCTAATCCAATTTCAGTTGGTTTCGGTTGAACTACTAGGAATATAAAGGGATTGCGTTTAGAACATTTTCTGGTCTCGTTATTTGATACAGGAACAAACGTTTTTGGTGGACAAATATAGAGTTTTTGATGTACTTAGCTTTTGGATTATATTCGAGTATATATGTGTATGTATGTATATATTATGCACTTTTGTAAATGCACGTGTTACAAGGATTTATCTAGCATAAATAAAGATCACAGCAAAACGGTACCATATGAAGAAGAATTGTTCGAATTAATTTTCAGTTATAAACCCATCATCATTCCAAACATTATCACTTATCACAATCAGTTACAAAAAATATTCAGTTAAAATTCTGTCAAAATCATAAGCTCAGATAAGAGTAAGCGGAATGCATTCAGAATAAAATTAAAATTTTGAATATTCCCTATATGCACTCCACGAGTGCTATCCAACAAACACTCCAAGAGTGCTTCTCTACAAGCGCTCCAAGATCGCTTTCCAAGAATCTGCAAACTGAGCGCTTCCCTCTACAGACATGCTCACCCCAGTGGGAAAAATAAAAGCGCTTCCAGAAAAAGCGGAGATAATGCACCTTTAGCTTGTATTCGACAGAGGTGCTGCAGAAGCGCTTTTCTTAATCACGGATAAGTTTCGGGCTTTCGGCTTTTATTCGTTGCGTGCTGTTATGTTGCTACCATGAACAAGTGCAAAATAGACTTGGAACGCATAAGTAATTATTTATTTGAAAGTACAGTATGAAGGAAATATACAGAGTTATTTTTATGGTGATAATAATTTTATAATTGATTGAAGTTTTTTTCTATAATAATATAAGTAAAAAGTGCACTGCCTTTTTCTGAGAGCGTTTTTAAGAAGCTAGAAAAGAACGCTCTTGAGAAGCTAGAAAAAAGCACTCTTGGGATTGTTTTAATTATATAAGAACTAGTAGAACAAAAATATGTAACGCCTCGCTCAAATATAAAATCGACGATGTCTTGACGATGCTCGACTTGCTGACTTAACCAAAAGATAAGCCAGCAATGCCACACTTCAATATAAAATCAATGATGCCTCGAAATAATATAAAGAAGCCCTCAATTTTTGTTTTTTAGAAACTTACATGGCATTTTTTCTTTAGAATTTGTATACATTATTGGAGGCCGACAATGGGTGCTTGAGCTGCTAATAATTTTTATGAGCGACACGTAAATGAGCAATAAGCATTAATTTATTTTTAAAAATTTACAGAAGATGTGAATAATTTTAATTCACGTTGCTTTATTATCAGACACAATACTTTCATGTGTGCCGTTGTCGGCCTCCAATATGCATAACAATTCTAAGATACAATCTTTCAGTATATTCCCAAGAAAAATTTTAGCTCTTCTCTATATCAGGTCAAGGCATCGTCGAATTTATAGCATTTCAAGAACTTTCTTTTCAATATCAAAACGTTAACAAAATCCATCAGAAAATGACTATAATTCTGAAAAAAAAACATAAATCTAAATCTCTTTAATTACAATATTATGTTTGCTCTTTATTGCTTCCAACTTCTATCTTGTCCGCTCATTACATTTTCATGCTATAAAAAAAAATCACATTTACCGTACAAAAAAAAAAACCTATATAAATTTCCATCTCAAGTATAGTTCTGCAACATTTTCTTTTATCCTTTTTATTATCTTTGTTTCAGCTCGTTGCATTTATACAGTTTGAAAATTTTACGTAAGTTTTCCAACTAATCAGTGGAAATAAAGGAGATAAGTTGGAAAGTAAAATAACGAAACTCACCTTAGACGATGTTATGTTTTCCAACTTTACCGGGTGCTCTTTCATTTCAATAGAGATGATGAAGGTTTCATAAATTGCTAATAAAGTCTAAGAAACACAATTTTCGTATTTTATTAAATTACTTCTCAATTTTAGCAGATAAGAGAAAATTAGAGAGATGAACTTTGTCGGCATAGAGCTGGGAATATGAACCTGCGTAAGCTTGTATAACCAGAAACAAAAAAAAAAAAAGCAAAAAAAAAACGGCCAAGGCAGAAGGATGGAAATTGGAGGCCGATAATTGACGAAGCTTCAGGATGATATCTAATTGCAAATGGAGTGAGTGAATTGAAGTGGGCGGGCGAGTAGGACAGACTGATTTGAAAGGAGTGATAAGAAGTAAAAGTTTATTATTAGAAATGTAAACTTAGACACTTCTTTTAAACAAGCTGCTGTAGAACTAAAAGGTAAATCTCATTACGTATACTCTCTCGTAAGATTTTCTCGTTGTGATATAAGAAAAGTTTAAGGTAGAAAATGTCACTTAGTAATTTATAGAAAACAAAGTCACGTTTTGTGATAATTTGTTGTCTTTTTTTTCATCTTTTCTCTTTGTTTGTTTTTTCTTTAGCAATTGCATAATAAGAAAAACGGTGAATTAAAAGAAAAATAATTGGCAACTCTACAACCTGCGATTAAGAAATTTATCAGTGTCAAAAGCACCCTGGAATATGGGAAGAATTGAATATATGGCATTGCTGTTTAATTGATAATATTGCATGTCTATAATAAATTGATAGTATGCAGTATACAGCAAATTGTAGTGACCTTTAATCACTTAATCGCCAACTTTCATCCCATATAGGAACACAACCACTCCCTCAGGATTTCTAGAGTATAAATATTGAACACGCTATATCACTTCATATCTAGCAATTGATAACATTTATTAGTTTGACACCAGTATTTTATATTATTATTTCACATATTACTTATCAGGGTTCTATGGCATTCCTAAGAAATTTTTAAGAAGTTATCGAAGTCATTTACATGAAAAAATTTTATATGGTATTTTGAGAAAATCGGGTGTGTTTTACAAATGCTAAGCAAAGTTGACTTTAAAAGGTTCCTCAAAGTAAGAGTTGAGTCATCATTAATAACCTCCAGCACTACATCTTTTAAAAGTCGATGCTTTCCAATTCTTTGATGATGGAAAACTATATGAATTAATTTCCTCCAATCTATACATTTGGCTAATCAATTTACAGATGGGTATTTATAGTTTTTAATTCTTCTTTTCACGACCTCTACTATAACAATAAAAATCACCTCAGATAGTAGATATATGGAGTCCTCCATTCCGTATAAAATCTAAATTCTTGATGAAAGTTTACGAAATCTATATTTCATTCCAGACTTAAGTAAAAAATGATTATTCAGATATTTGTAGATTTACCATTTTTTATAATATTCGAAAATCTGCTGGTAAATATTCAACAGTTTGTAAATTGTAGTGAGTTTGCATCAACAGGGAATGGCAATAGTTAAGGAATTCCTTTCCAGACTTTAGGATTGAACAGTCTGATAACAATTTTTTTTTTCACTATGTTAACTTTGTGCATGAATGCATTTTTTTACTGAAAAATTAAATTGATATATTAAATCATTGTAGGCCGCAATTTCCTACATACTGGGAAAAGAAAAATACCGTCCGAATCTATTATTAAACGAGCTACAAAAGTCTAAACTTCTTATAACGGATTCGGGACAACTGATTTTTTAAACGTGGAAATGTCCATTTCTGTAATAATTTAAAAATTTTTACGTTAGTTTGTTTTCAAAAAGATATTCCACATCATCGAAACTATAAAAAGGTGTAGGTGGCAAGGGCGCACCGAGAGGGGGGACGAACGGGACCGGTCCCCCTCCAGAATGTCAGTTTTCTGAAATTTATAAATTACGTATAAAATGTGGTCTGCATATTATTATAAAGTCCGATAAAATAAAATAAAACCTTTTAATCTACAATAGCGGTCCTTAAGTGCTCAGATGGGTGCAGGACGCGACTTTAGAGCCCTATTTTTCCGTCTTGTTAGGACTTGGAACACCTATGCGCCCCCCCCCCCCCCCAAGCCAAATCCTGGGTGCGTTACTGGTAGTTGGGGTGGGAAATTTTAAGTGTTTTAATAGATCAACCCGTAATTCTAACTAACTAATATGGCTTAAGTTTTATTCAATATAAAGTACTCTGAGCCACCTTCAATTGAGTGATTAACTATTTCTATACCGCATTTTTGGTATATTTATATGCTTCAAAACAATGTTTTTTTTGCAAAAATATTAGCTATTCTCTTAGACATTATTAGATAAATTAAGCCTTATCATTTTTTAATACAATCGGAAACCAATTAGCGAAAGTACACGTAGGACATTTGCTGAACAAAGTAAAATCAAGGTGTGTTAAATATAATGGTCCCCATGTAATGGCATTGTGACGATATATTATAATTTACCTTAGAAGAAATTAGAAAATGTTTTTAATTTTTCTTTCCCTGGCTATGTATATTTTAACTTACTTTCCAACACTCGATAATAGGACGGAGTAGGTGGGACTTGAAATTCAACCGACAGCAATAATGACCCAATGTTCTTCCTTAGGCGCATTATTGATAAATTACAGGAACAAAAAAACAGAAAAAAAAATTTATATCTTACTATTGCAGTACGAAATGATCGATAACAATCTGAGCGGCAATCAAACTAATTTCCTATACGACCTTTATAAAATAACCTCCAAATTATATCCAAAAACAGCTGACATTCAACATTCGAAATCGTAATATCATTCTCCCTGTAGCTCCTCCAAAGAATAAATTTCTGAAAAGGTAGCATGGAATAGAAAACCCAAAAACCTTCTTTTACTATTGAATTAAGAAATACGTGAGCATCAAGTACACCACACGATTATTAGATTTCTTCTTTGACGAAAATGAAGCAATTGAAATAGAAAGTAATCATCTCGTAGAAATGTAGATACCCACCTACAATAAACCGAAGAAAATTTCTCAATAAAACTCAAATTACAGCCTTTCAGTTCGAATATAATATATACCTAAGTAAAGTAAATACATGTATACGTCCTTGTATATATATATATATATATATACACCACATATATGACCTATATTAATTTATCGGAAACGTGATTTAACCTCCAATAATGTCACGAAGGAATTTCTCCTGACTCAGGTTCTCTTTATCGACATTATTGATTGGGAGTTCTTGTTGTACCTACTATAGAAAAGGGAATGACTCGGCCAGAATATAAAAGCCTAAAGCCCGTACGTATGTATGTATGTACGTACGTATAGCTTCTCTGCTTAACAACAACCTTATTATTATGTTAATTTATATTTAATGAACTGAGCCCTGTATGAAAGCTGAATAATGTCAAAATCCAGAATAGGCGTATACTGTCATATTAACGTGGCATAATAGGATGATATTGAAGGCAAAGGTTTATACAACAATTTACACACACACATGCATAAATACATATATACCAAAACTGAATATGTATATGTATCCCAAAATATAATAATTCTCATGGAAGGCGTAATAAATTTTGAACTGGCTTGCACCATTTTACATTTCAATGTGATTGAAAGTTCTAGCAAAATTTATAGGTGAAATTTTTTTTTTTTTTTTTACATACAGTTAATTTTGTTGAAACGGTCACATCATTCCACTTTAAGAAAACTTTTATTAGACTATCATACGTCAAAGATAGGTACATTAGCTAAGCAACTAGAACCTCAATATAAAGGGAATATAATGCCCACACAAGAGTTGCATAGTATATTTGTAATTAAAGCAATATTATCAGATGTCGTAAGGTTACAGCATCTCAAATAACTGTCCACCTGGCAAGAATGAAAATGTGCACATGCTGTTTGATAACCCACAAACAAATATCAGTCAGGGATCACATTTCACAAAAACACATGACCTGTGTGTACAGAAATTCAGAAACCATAAACCCTTTTCCTGGATCCGACAGGATTCCCCAAATAAATTAATATAAGGGGTGCGGTTCAGCTTTCTTGCATGCTGCTTATGATTCGGTATAGAATGAGGAAATAATTTCGACTTAATTAGAAGGAGTTTTTAGTTTTTTTTTTTAGTTTCCTTATCTATAGAGAGGGTGATATGGAGATATTCAGAAATATTCTGACTTAAGAACGTATATAAATTCGTGTCGTACATAACCACTGGCCAGTTCAAATTTTATCGGGAAAAAATCCCTCAGACACAGATGGAAAATCAGTTAACGTATATCACTACGCCAAATAATGCAATAATTATATTAAGAGATCACGTCCTTCATAAATTTTAATGATACGAATGACAGTATCAATATAGGTTTTCATTATCCTCGACTAATCATAAAATTGAGTGATACACAGGCAATAGTCTGTAACACTTCGGAGAAGTTCTCTTACCCACCAAAAGTGTGAAATTCAATGCTCCCTTACGCCGTTGAAATTCTTAACCTTTTCTGTGCCATTTGGCCATAATGTCTACAACGTTGGTTTTCTGTTTGAATTTTCTGTCACTTTCTTATTAGGAATCGTTATCGCTCCTTAAATAAAATCGTATACAAAAAAACTTAACTTAAATTTGTATGTAAGATTTTTTGTGATAAAGATCCAGATGATATCATAGTAGTTTTACTAAGGCTAAACGGGTCTGCTTTGCACTATTAGACTTCGGATCAAAGTCAAGATAATGAGAACCCTAACTATGTACATGCAGCAATCAGACAAAATGATTTTTACATTGAGTGATTGGAATCTTTTGAACAGATTACTTGTGGTGCTTTTCCACTGCAAATCGAACCTCCTCAACCTTCAGTAACTTGGTTGCATTTAAATTGGTTTACTTCAATTAAATTGAAACCAATTTGACTATATTTTTACTGAATTAAATTAAATCTTCGACAAAAACTTTTAACAAACTTTTGCTTTAACAGCTTACAGTTCTTGAAAAGATTTCTTATTTTTATTTTTTATTTTTTATTAAAATAGTTAGAGTCATATTTATCGGGCACGATAGAGGAAGTTTTGTTTAGGCACATGTATATGTAATTAGGTCAATCGAGTGCAATACATCTGTACCTTTATTTTTCAGCATTCCCTAAGGCAGCCATTTAGGCCCTATCTTATTTATTTTATATATCAATAGGTTACGAGACGTTATTAGTCTTATATGATGTTCTTATGTATATAAATTCTAAAGACTATTGAAAATTATATTTATTTTTACGTGCTGTACAATCAGATAAGTATGGTCGACCATTCGCCTCACACATTAAATTCTCCTTCCGAATATAGTCCATATTGATGGTTTTGCTCATTATAAAAACTAAAGTAGTCAAAAGTCTTGCTGACAATCAATAAAGCTAATGTCGGATTAAGTTTTGTAAAGACAGGATCTTCTAATTACGATGAACATTTTACTTTAATGATTCAATACATAACTTTTAAGCTACCCCTTGTCAAGTATATATGTATGTGTGTACTGTTGGCATTTTTTAAATACCTACACAACTAAGATGCTTGGAATCTATACAAAAGAGATTTATTCGCTTCGAACATTGGATATGTCTTCCATGGGATAATTCTTCCATAGGACAATTCACTAATATTTTCCCCTTATAAGAAGAGATTAGTTAGGTATCAAAAATAATTTTTTATGTTGGCCCAGGCACTTTAAGGAGTAACTTGCGTATTCCTCCCTACATGTAAACCTTTTATTATAAGTAGTTACAATGAGGTCTATTTTTTCTATCTTAAGAGCACTAAATGATCACTCAAGACTAATTAAATTTGGCGTAAATCCCATAAAATTGAAAAGTAATCTTTTCAAATTTAATTAACTTCTTGATTTTATTTTTACTTTTCTCTGTATATTTTATTTTTGTGTCTTCCCCTTGTTTTGTATTATTTATTTTTTCATATACGATTTTTGTCTGTTATTTCTTCTTTATTAATATTTTGTTGTTCTTGTTAATTTAATCGAATTTTTATGATAGTTATTTTTTTTTACTTTTCTTTATGTAGGTACATATATTTTCATATTTTAGTTTGGTTTCTTTTGTAATACCAGGTGGATATAAGTATAAATAAATATCATTTAAGAAAAGGTCCATTCTATAAAAAATCGACAATACGTTGAGAATGAAGCACTTTTTATCATATTTGGTATAGTAGTAGGGGGAGGGGGTGTACCTCTAATACTTTAAAAAAAATCCGAGTTTGAATGAGCTTCAACAATTTATATCTGTAGCTTTAACGTGTCGTAGATTAACGAAAATGGCCATGAGGGAAAGAGAATATTATCAGCTTCTTAATATGAATCGAATTTTTTTCTGGGAGAATAATTTTCAAGAATAACGGTTATATCATTCGTCATCATTTTATTTAGGTTTTTTTACGAGTCAAATTTTCTTATCTTTTATTTTTTATACCCTAGTTAAAAATCTATAGGGTATACTAAGTTTGTCACTCCGTTTGTAACACCTCGAAATAATTAATGATGGTAGAGCAAATTTGATTGGACACCCACGCATAATATAAAAAAGTTATTTTGATTTTTGCATGTCCGTCCGTCTGTGCGCACGATAACTCGAGAACGCGTATACTTAGAGAGCTGAGATTTTGCACACGGACTTTATAAAAGTAAAATTAAGTTCGAAAATGAGACAAATCGGGCAACTCCTTCGTGGGATTGCCATACAAAACTTTCGTTTTCCACTATATATTTGGACACTGCCTGAGAGCGCATCGATATAGAGAGCTGATATTTGGTTTGTGATGTTTTCATTGTACTAGCAAATAAAATTTCAAAAATGGACTAAATCGGGCAACTTGTTCTTGGTGTTGCCCTATAAAAATTTAGGTTTTTTACGTATACTGTGAAAACGATCAGTCCAAGACATTTGCATTGTACTAAAAACTTCTTCAGAATACGAAATGCTATAAAATTAGTTATAATCATTTTTTCTGTCCGACAAACCGTTCTAGAAATATATGCGAAAAACCACTTCAAAAATCAAACTTGCATAGATCGGTGATCATACGAAATTTTATACGGGCATTCATCTTCTAGGGTATCATAAGAATTGGTCTTAGACCAATTCTAGCTTTTTTACTTGTTTTAAATAGGATATATAGACTGTTTCTGCGACAAGTGTAAAATTTGTTTCTTTATTGTTGACATTTTTGAAATAAATACGCGTTCAATTTCACCTCTCAAGTCTTTTTTTTTTAACTAAGTTTGATTTTTCATTTTATAGATTATTTCTCCTGTTTTTCTATGCGGACTTGATTAATTTGTAGGCAAAACTACATTTTAGTGGAGGTTTTATAACATCTATAAGCATTCTTTGACCATGATGAAATTTCAGAACTAGTATTATGACTAGAGATATCAAAAATCTTTTGGATTTTTTTATTTGAAAAAATTAAAACTTACCATTTCAAGTTATTCAAAAACGAAGGTAACAAACGTTATTACTGAAAATTATTATTATTATTTTTACCAAAAAAACAAACTCCGATGCATATTTTTTATAAGTAAGAGGATATTCTTCACTTTACAACCTGTTTTGTTTCACTTATCTACGACACATAGACCCCAGAAATATGAATTTTTAAAAATATCATTCAACTCTCAATTTTTTCAAAGTTCATATATGACATATCTCAAGAAGTACAAGTCATATTTAAAAAATACACGAAAATTGTCTTATTCTTTCTATCACATAAAATATCTTCGAACATTAAATAGTCTCGTCGATTTTCACGGAATACCCCAAGAGCAAATGAAATATAACTCATGAAAATACACATATATATACATACATAAATATAATCAAAAATGTCCACACCAGAAATTCTAATAACAACAAACTAGGGACTCATGCTAATCTCAGACTTTGAATGAATACATTCTATGCATAAATATGAATATTTACGCCATTTATATGAAAGGAGAGTAAAACTTTTGCTGCAATTGCAAAATCCAACTCATGTCTCCTGTCGCTTTCATATATTATTGTTGAAATGAAAGATACTATAGCCATGTGGCACGTATTACTAGAACTTTATCCTCCAGGAATTTCATGATTTTTGAATAAAAACTTCGATGAGTACTTCATATAGAAATGTTATATGAGCGTAAAAGCTGTTCATTCGAAATTCAAAATATATTCAACAGCAGGAGATGATTTGTACAATAATGTTTTGAGGGATTTCCGGTAGCTAATTTTGAAGAAGGACTAAAATAAAATGAAGAAGGAAAATGTTTTAAGTTGAAATCAAATTCAAGGATGAAATAGTGAAATAGTGTGTAGGGTTAATAAGATAATAAGATTCATTAAATTTAATTGCAAACGTGCGGTCGACTTTTATATAATGGTACAAATCAAATATTTCTAGCATATACAGGGTGTCCTATAAGTCGACGTCAAACCGAAATCAGGTGATAGACCAAATCATAACAGTTACCAAAAAAATATAAAAAAAATTTAAGTCATGTATTATAGGCATTTCTTTTGTTTTCGAGAAAATGTACATCTTGTGATGGTTTTTTAGCTCTTGTTGCTACAAATCTTTACTTTTTTTCAATTTTATTTTTCTTATGTAATCCCGAGTAGTGCTTATGTAACCTGCTGCTTTAAATTCTAAGTCAACTGCTCCAGCTTGGAAGAAAATGTCACATTTTGCCAAACCAAGAATAGAAAATTAATATTTCACCCAACTTTAACTGACTGTAATGAAGAAAAAAATGTACTACGCCAGTTTGGCAAGTAACTTTAAAAGTTGACGCATTTAATAAGGATTCTAAAATGGTATAACACTTGCTACAGTATTTCTTAGATTACGGCAAAAAAAATGTTTTCTTCAAGAAACACAGTTTCAAAAATTTCTTTTCACTTACTAAACATGATTCTAGTGTACCCAAAGCTTGCCGTAAGACCGTAACTTACAGATTTTAGTATGAGTGAGACGGAGAGCCATTACATGAAGTGTGAGTGAGCAAGGTTTCAAGGTTTCGTATTTGAAATTGTCGAATGAATTTTGATCAAATTCTTCTTCTAAAATGTAAACCCGTTTTAGTTTTTTTTTCGAACTATTATCTACACAGAAGACAATTACATCGGTAATCGGATCACCAAAATTGTTCTTTGGATATTTTTACGTAATTTTATTGTAACGTAGCGTCGACACACGTGAAGAAACTTTAACGTGCCTTTGAAATCCTCTTTTTCTCTATGATGTTGTTTTCAAATAATAAACAACAACAAATAACAATTTTGTTGAGTCAAACAACGACATCAATGGACTACACAAATTACGTCAGCTTTCTAGCTTTGTTTTTTTAATAATTTAAAATTACTCACAGCTTAAACGGTTCATATAACCAATTAAATGAACCGTTTTCTTTGAAAGTTGTGCAAATCCATTTGAGTATAGTATTTCTCCACTGTACAAAATGCACAAATTGTTGCCACAAAGCTTAGGTATTTTTCCCTAAACTGTAGGGAATATTCCCTAAAATTTAGAGAATATTCCCTATAATTTAGAGGAATATTCCCTACAATTTAGGGAATATTCTCTACATTTTAGGGAAAAATACTTAAGCTTTGTGGCAACAATAGTGTTAAAAATTTTTACTGGGTATTTTCTTCAGAATTATTTAAGAAACATAATTGGTTAATAATTTTACACAATATTTAACTATTTAAATATTTTTAAATTATTTATTTAAATGAATTAAAATTAAAAAAAAAATGGACTTGCACCAGTTTCAAAGAAAACAGCTCAAATATAAAAATGTCAACATGAAATAAAAAATATTCGAGAACGCCCCGCCATTATTATGATCATGAAATTTGTGTCACAAGCACAAATCTATTTATCTATAAAATATTTCATGCATAGTTTATTAATCTTAGAAAATGTTTGTAGGTGCTTACCGATGAATTTATCCAAGTAGGCAAGCATTCCCATAATTTCCAATTTTACTTTAATCCATTTTAATAAGCCACTTCACTTTTAACAACATTTCACAATCAAAGCCAAACACTAACTGCACGCCCTCCTACACTTTGAATATTTTACTGCAAGTCAACGAAATTCAATTGTGGATTTTCCACTCCATATGCATTTTGCATGGCCCTATACGCCTTCTTTACAGCTCCTTTGGCTATATAGATCGCAAAAACCTATTCAGAGTTACAATTTGTTTATTTGGTATAAATATATGGTAATATTACATCATTAGATCATTCTGACAACTGTTAACGGTTGATCTATTGTGCTGTTATTCTAATTATTATGTTAATGCAACTTCGCAGTCTGCTGGCATAATCATATCATTTTGCTTAAAAGTAATTCAATTTAAAATAAGCAAAAAATGAATGCTTATATAAAATATGAATTATTTTTTTTTTGTGTATTATAGGTACGTATGAAGCGTTTCCTATTAGTGTTGGGATGCGTGCCACAAAAATTGTACATAAAATATGGTAGAATGGAGAATTATCCGAAAAAATATTGCAGGTATTCCTTTATTCTTAGTGCAACATTTTTTGCTTTCAGTGCAACAGAAATTTTATTCCGTATGGGGCCTGCTTAGTTCCTCAGTTGTCATGATCTCTTATCCAGAAAATTAATTTAAAACTTCATCTAATAATTCCACAAATTATTATCCCGGAAAAGTATATTTTGTTATCTTCAGCTGCCTTCAAGTGAGCAAGAATGTACTCAAATAGCTAAAGGATTCAAAGATAAAAAGAAAACTGCATCGGAGCTATGGACTGAAAATATATTTTGTTAAAATGTCCTGAAAATAGTGGAAGCACCTATTATAAAGGCACGTACTGCTTGGAATAGTTATTTCCAATAATTGCTTTCAATATGCCCATATCGGGTAGGCAAGATTTCTGATGTTGGAATTATCCGGCAACTTTTAGTTTACAAAAAGATATCGAAAGAGGATCTAAATTTTTACTGGAAGAAATTTACCTGTGCTAACGAGGCAGCATTCCCATTGACCAAGCATATCATGAGAACTTTTCCAAGAGAACTAGGCGAATTTTTGAAAATTATTTCGGGATATTGTCAGCAGTTTTTCGGGTTGTAAGGAGACCAATATTGAACTTGAGCTACCGGTAGCAGAAAATATGGTCTTGGAATGTATTTATCTACACAACTGTCTAAGAAAGCAATCCTCTTCAAAGTCAGTTTATACTACCACGAGGATCTTTTGACATTGAGAACATAGATTCTGGAGAAATAATTCCGTGGTCATGGAGTGAACAGAGGCAGCGAACAAAATTGGTAACTTCACAAAACTACCAAGACTTGCTCGTAAACCTACTGATGAAGCGAAATTAGTAAGAGACGAATTTATGGATTATTTTTATATCTGATGAAGGAGCAGTTCCATGGAAAACAAAATATTTATTAAACTCTTTTCACACAAAAAAAAAGGTTAGCCACAATCCGTTTATAGGTAGCCGCACTGTTTTTGTTTTTTCTTACAGATTAACCTTACATTGTAAACCCTACTAATAATAAACATCAAAGCTTTGCAGCAAAATATTTATTTATTTGAAATTATTAACTGGATTTCTTTTGTGGTTTATGAGATATTGTTTGGGATGACCGATATCAGAATTCTCCCGGTTCCATCATGCGTAGTAGATATAATTAATTTTTATATGCAAACCAATGCGATTTTTAAATGGTCATTTTCCCCCCGATTTATTGTCTTGCTTTACCCATGGCATGTTCCTTCCGGAAATACGTTCGTAAACTTTTTATTTTGTTTTTCACTTATTTCACTGAGATTTGTCTCCTAATAATTTTAATGCATCACTTCGGATAATTCTATTGCTGTACCTATTTGAAGCCGGTTTCCGGAATATAGTCTTTTCATAAAAGCGCACAAAAAATTACAGGAATAGGCATGCGCTGCGCATGTGTAAAAACGCACCGTGTTAATAAAGGCACATTTAAAATACTCTTCGGTTACAATATTCTCATACCATTAAAATATCTACGATATGCTTTTTTTTAATTTCTGTAAATTCTCGTTAGAGAAGTTATTAGAAGGACAGTATGAGGCAGTAGCAACAAGTCTCTCACTCAATGTAGTTCGTAATTTTCAAACTAATGTATACTAAGCTAGGCTGTTCAGACTTCAACATAATTCGAGGATCATCGAAGATTTAGTAAAAAAGTCACTTACTGAAAAGTCAAGACTTAAAAGACTATGGATAGGCTAAATGTGAAAATACATGAATACATCTTGCCACATATCAAAGAACTCAAGTCTGACACTAAGGCATCTTTCAATAAATTTTTAATAGGAAAATTCCATAGAAACCTTAGAATATTATCTCACTAAAACTGAATATCGATTACGGCTTCATATTGGATCACAATAACTTATTTATCAGATTGGTATTAATTTTTTTCAAAATATCTATATCCCTATAGAAATGTGTAAACACAACAACAGTAGAACTTCATTCTAAATTTATGTAACAATCTTTCAGAAATGTTTACAATAGCATTTCATAAAATATATATAAACTTAACTATTTTCATAGGAAATATTTTACTATTTAATATGAAATTCCAATGAGAGAGAATAGATATTTCAAGCTTTCAAGTCTTTGTGCTCAAGATGAATACAATCTGATTCGGATATAAACTAAAATGAAACTTTGTGTAATTCATTAGCTTTCAAATTGTTATAAATTTCGAAACTTTCGTTATGCAATTCTTTGCCATGCTATATAGAATCCCAAGAAGTTGTTGGTAATATTTTCCGTGACGAATCAAATTACTATTTAACATTTATTGTTACTTATTTGTTGTGTTCCCATTCTTCAATCTTGTGCAAAGGATAAAACCAATTACATGTTTTGAAAGTTTGAACTATTTATGGTTGGCGGAAGGGAGGGCGGGCGATTCTTTGAATAGAATAGATTTGTATGCAGACCAACTATTTCTTCTATTCTCAGATGCAGTCCGATGGTGAGGTCAAGACAAAAAGATTTGTCAAGCATACTAACGCAATATGGTTGGATTCAGGTTAAGGATAAATAAATCACATTAAATTCATGGGAAAGTGAGATAAAGAAGAATTATACAAATTCCCATCTGTAAAACTATTTAATACATGTAGAATAATTATTGTTGTTCGTATCTATATCTAATAACCCAATTCAATTTTAGAATGTAAAATAATAGCTATATATACATGTAATATATAAACGGCTTTGTAATATTTAAAAGATTTTGTAATTTATAAAAGGTGTTCCTAAAACAACGAAAATTTCCTCATTCTAATATAGCTTTCCAAACTTTTCCACTCAAAATTCATATTTTGAAGGATGAACGTCCCAATTTTTAAATTTTTCAAATTTAGCTAGTATCCAGTTCATTTTTGACCCTAATCAGATCATAGATTTAGAGACTTATTCGTCATCTTTTCGGTATAAAATTCACAAAAAAATTCAGTCGGTTTTATTATATATGTGGGTGCACCTTTTACTGATGCATTTTAATGGCTTGTTGGAGGCATATATGTACATATATATGTAGGACTGAGCCTACTATCTAAATTGCTTAATTCTGTATTTTTTTCAATATTTTCATGCTAAAACAATTCTGTTCGATTTACTTGTTCCCACACATGTGATTTAATGTAATGATGGATGGCACAAGAACTAGATGTCGCATGCCATACTAGAGCAGAGTATACAGATTGTGGAATGGGTAGTACATTCTGGAATGGACCATAACATGTTTTAGAACGTGCCGAAAGCAAATATTTTTATAATAGCAGCTTTGTATACATATGATCGACTTCCTCAACACTTCAGATACGAAAAAATATGAATCAGTCGACGTATGCATCATTTCAAATGCTGTGGTCCATTCCGGAATGGACCACCCGGCCATATAAATTTTGTATATTTTCTTGGTGCTGCATGCGACATCTAGTTCTTATGCCATCTATGGTACAGGTCACTGACATGTATAACATAGACTACTTGATCGTCTATTTCATATGGGTCAACTTTTGATGGCAGGGTTGTGAAAACTATCTTAATTTCAAGGTTCATTTTCGCTTTAATTCCAAATATATTCAAAATTATTATTTTTATTTGAAGCTTATCTCAAATATTCCTTAAACTCGATTTTTAAGGAAATAAAATTAAGCAAGTTTTATCTACCTATCCCTAAAAGTAGCTATGTGGGGCAGAAAAAGGATTACAAATGTTGTATTGTCATCTATTTCTATTCTATATATTTATTTGGAAAATCCACTGGACTGAAACTGAACTATGGTGGATTTCGTATAGAACTTATTACTTCAAGTTCAGTGGAATTCAGTCGTTAAACCAAAAAGAGGCAACTTAAGAAAAGTGATCTCATGATAATGTAAGAGATTTCAGTGTTTTCAGCGGCCTATGTTATACATGTCAGTGGTATAGGTAGATAGTGGAATATGTACCTCGGGGTTCTAATTTCGGTCCTTTTTTGTTTTATCCATTGAACGAAGGTAATTTAGTGTATAATAATAGGCAAAATGAAAAACGGCAGCACACATACTCAGAATTGCAGTTGGTACCTACGCATAGCCGCTAATGCACTTTTGTTGCTATGCGTAATTGGAAATTGTTAGATGGTGCCGTGCGGATAGTGGCTAAGGTCAATACACTATTGTTGCTATGCGTAGTGTGTTCAATTCAGAGCCAATATAAGTTGCAGGCCAACTTGAATCTATCTCTTTTTATATCCAGCACTTAGTGATAATACATCGGAATCGATTTGGCTAGTGGTAACAACATGGAATTATTAACAAATTATTTACTTTATTCTGGGTAACGACTAGAATAAAGAGTAGGTTACTAACATAGTAACTTTATCTTGGGTAACGATTGAGATAAAGATATTTATGCTGGGTCTCGACTGGATATAACTTTTACTAACTCAATAACTTTTTCTTGGGTTAGGGGTGAGATAAAGATACATAGTCTGGGTCTCGACTGGAATACATCTTACTAACAAACTCACTTTATCTTGGGTACCGACTGAGATTAGGATATTTATTGTGGGTCTCGACTGTAATAAATTTTGTTAACATAATCACTTTATCTTAGGTCTCGACTGAGATAATGATAGTTATTCTGGGTACCGACTAGAATACTATTAACACAACTTGGCTTTGGGTCTCGACTGAGGTAAGGTATCTTGTTCGGGGAAACGACTAGAAGAAGAATTCCACTAATCAAAATATAACTTTGCTTTGGGTCTCGACTCTTCTCAATAAATAAAGAGTTATTTATGGATTTATTTCTATTAGTTATTGGATAACCCTCATTTCACATTTAAGAGTTATCGATAATAATTTTAATTCTTCTCAATAATAAGAGTTAGGAGAATTTGAATACCGAGCTTGTTTTTAATAAGCAAAAATTTATAAAAATCTCCTAATAAAATTTTTATGACAGAAATCGTGTCAAACAGTGTAATAATTTTTGTGGATCAACCGAAAAAAAACAAATTCAAATTGAGAGAATAGATAACCAATAAAACTAAATCGAGAAATAACTCTTATTTATATGAGGAATTAAAAATGTTATCGATAACTCTTATTTCATAACAAAAAATAAGATATTGTGAAGTAATGAAGTATCGAATAACCCAAAAAAAAACTTAGTCGAAAATTAACCACTAATGTACAATTTTATTTTTACTAGTTAAACTTTTTTAAATTATTCCAGAAATTGAAAGTTCTCCTTATGAGGATAAGGATATGGCTACAACAGATTTACGCTTTACTTATTCGTAATAAATGCAATGTAAAAGCATGTAAATCTTAAGCCTTATCATTTGAAATTCTTTGATAGATTTCTTCATCAAATTATTAGGCATAGCGAAAGTATTTTTTTGTAAAACAGTAAAGTATTTTGATATTATATTCAATGCGACTCTCATGTGGAAAATGAACAGTAAATTAACTTTGTATTTAGAACGCTTTAATTTGAAATTAGTAATTTCCCTTTACTTGCTTTTTTATTATAATAAGTTAACAATTTTGATTTATACATAGATTATCTCATACAACCGTAGTACCATCAACAAAAAACATTGTTTTATTCCAGTTTTGAAAAAAATATTTATCACTATCCAGGTACAGGACAAAGAGTGTAAATTTCAAAACCATTAACTTCTCATGAAATATATCTCAATCACTTCTTCAAACCCGATTACTGATAAATTATTTAAATTAGATTACATGCCATATGTAAACACCTAGCCCTTCTTATCATTTATTTATTATCTGGCACGAAGGTAGGTAAGCAAGCATTAGCATAGCATTAAAACTAAGGTAGGTTTCCTTTAGTATGGTGAGACCTTTAACAATAAAACATACACAGATAAGCATTTTCGTGTTTTGTTTTTTTTTTTAATGCCCATAATATATACCTTAATCTTTATCTTTTTAATGCTTTTCATATGTAAAAAAAAAATCGATGGGTAATAAGGTTAAGGATATATATATATGTATGAAACATTTTCAAATTTATTGGAATGATTTTATTTATGTTATCTAACTTTAATATTATTTTCGGCTAAAGTATCATTTGAATCATCCAAGATTAGTCGGGTAGAATCAAAAGGGCGCTTTAGAGTTCAACAGGCACAGAGCAAATAAATAAAGAACTGTCATGAAATGGAATTAAGACAGAATCTGGCAACAAACAGGTCAATTGCTACATTAAGGGCAATTCAAAATAGCACAAAATAATGATACGTATCCTAATCAAATCAAATTAAAAAAGCAAAAAGCATTAATTAATGTATATGCGTATCCCTGATTATGCAACGGTAAGCACTATACGAAAGTAAAGAGTAGGTTGACAGAGTAACAATATAAGCAAACAAAGAAAAAGAGAAGCAATAAAATCATTATAGAGCTGATAAATAGAGGAAAGGATCAAATGATCCTGTAGATAAATTTGAACAAGTGTAGTAACATAAAAATAAGAATAAAAATAGAAATAAGTATATATACATAGATTTATTTTTGACTTATGATCAGGTTGTCTTGAAAGAGCGCAAGTTTTCCAATTTAAAATTTGTTGATGGGAACGGCTGTGCTTAATGACTCTAGGTATAACTTGTTCCTCTCAAGTTAAGTACGAATCCATAAATTAGTCTTAGGATGTCCATTCTAAAGCTCCTTTGAACATAACTTGGCATTAAGCCTTACTTGGCAATATAGATGATTGCCAATACCCTCCAATCATACATGCACTGCAACGAGCAGGGAAGAGGCATGTCGAGAAGTGAGGTAATAGACACCTAAAATTTAAGATTGATACATGCCTTGAAAGCACACAAAATTTTAGCATCTCCAGTACGAGAATAACTCTATAATATATAATTCCATAAAGATGAGGGGAGACAGCATAGAGCGAATAAGTCCATTATATCACGATCAGCCTAGATTTTTGATATGCTTTGTTGATAGAAAAATGTTATGTTCCTTAAAGAGCTGAGGCGTTAGGAGCTCTTTCTTGACGTCTGGCTTGGGGTTTTCAGGATTAATCCATAGCTAGATAACCAAATGACAATCTCCTGAGAGTTTCATTGATGGTTTCCATAGTTTCATGAAGTCTCTCCGTATGTACGCCAGCATAAATCTCAATATTATCGGTATAGATGTAGAAAATGGCACTGGTATCGTTGGTGTAGGGTGAGAATAGGAGAGGCACCAGGATCGAACCCTAGGGCATACCGGACAAAGAAGTATATAAATGGAGTATCTAGTTTCTCTGCATTAGAAAACTACAGGTAAGCTCATAAGTTATTCTAATCAATCCATGGCATATCTATTAGATGTCGGACACATCATCGGTTATAACTACCCATTTAAGAAAACACCATTAATCAAAAAAGCATTTACAAAAGTCATTTAAATAAAATTCGTTCTTTTGCGAAATACTAATAAGGTTGGAATGTACAAAATATTAAAAAAAAATAGAATATTCCGGAATATAAATGTAGTCACAGTAAACCAACATTAAGCTAATCGTCAATTTTATATCTATTCCAGTTTTTTTTTTGAGTACTGGATTAAAGTTATAAAAACTGAAATTAAATAAATTTACTATGACAACCTCCTTCCATATATCATCATCAGGCACTTTGTCATTAAGGTCCACTATATCTCTCTAAAATTTAAAGTCTCCCCACTAAAAAGAATAAAAATAAAATAAAGCTTATAGCCATCCACAGTGTTTTGAGGTTACAAACTATACAACGTCTTCAACACATAAATTTCCTTCAAGTTCTTTGTCATCAGATAATTTGGTACGCTGCTATCGTGAAAAAGCCACAAAGCATGATATATTCCCATCCTTGGTACCACCACTACCACCACCACCACCACCATAAAGTGCGGACTGCTGAGTAAGCAGTTCAAATTGGAAATCCATTAGGATCATCCTGCTCTTGGCTAGTATCGTCAGTTTCTCTACTACATATCGGTAGATATGGAGTGGGGCGGGGGTAATAAACTTAAATATATATCAGCTTTAAGCAGAAAAGAATTATCCTCCAAAAGGCCACTGTATATGTTATTGGTATTGGTTGCCTGCAGCAGTCTCTTCCGATTCCGGAATACCCCTCTACAAAAAAAAAATAACATTTCCTCGTGTAATCTCTATACGCAGCAATTTGTTTTTTTTTTTTTTTCATTATTCAATATATTTCTACCCATAAGCGCAAATCTGTATTAACACACTGACATACTCTCGTTTGATGGATGGCATTCATCAACACAAATGGACAAGTCCTTTAGTTTTTGTGTCCTATTTCGAATGATCCTTCAGTTACAAGCCCTACAATTTATATATGAAGTGATTTGACCAGAGAGTTTTAGGGCTTGTTGCACGTCGTTACATTATATCTATTTTTTATTGGAGTAGACAAATTCAATTGGAAAATAAAATAGGACTGTTGTGTGGATTTGTTGAAACTTTTGGGAGGTTGAATCGATGTCAATTTGATGGCTAATTAGAAATTTAAAAGAAAAAAAAAGGTGCTTTATTAAATTATGTGTTGTAATTGATGAATTTTTTCTCTATTTAATATGGTGTTTAGAGAAGATTCTTATAAGGTGTATTTCAAGATTTATACATAAAAAAAGGTAGCTGGACAATTCTTCGTGGACAATTCGCATCTCACAGGTAATCGCTAACATAATTTACTACATATATATAGAATATAGAGACAACAGGAAGTGTTGATACCTGTCAAATTCGTGTGCATGAGTATGGCTTTTTTCAGGGTATCGTGAAGTAGGTCAGAATTGTGTTGAAGAAAGAGACAAATGTATTTTCAGCTGTCAAATGAAGTTCCCTAATTTGGAAGAATTTGAAACTGGTGAAAATATATGTGGAAAATCAGTTTTTAGGCAAGTATAGTTATAAAATATTATTTTATACACACATTTTTATAATATATTAAATTGAAATTAATAACAAAAACGATGAATTATCGAAGATTTGTTTACGTTTGTGACAGATGAGAAACTCCCTGGGTATCTTAGCGCAATGGCAGCGACTAAGAGCATTTTCGGTGAGAGCAATCGATGTAAAAAAATACTGATCGATTTTATAAGTTAACTACAATTTTTGAGAAAAAAAAACTGAGTTAAAATTCTGAAATTTTGATTTAATTCAGCTCTAATTACGAAACGGAGGGGAATATGGAATATGTTCGGAAAGCATCAATGATGTTAAAACTTCAGCATTTCCAAAATAAATAAAAATTTGCCACCACTGCGCTATCACTTCACGGCTCTGCTAAATATTATGCACAGTAAATTATCCTAGACCATATACAAAAAACAATTCTCGTTGGAATTTATGTAGATTTTTTATTTTTATTTATTGTCGGGCAATATCCTCACAGTTTTAAAATAATTTTAATATTCATGCGGAGGTATTTACAGAAATTAGTTATTAAATATTTATATAATTAATAATTTATATATTACTTTAGATAATTATTTATATAGTAATTTTATTTAAAACTTTTGAAGCATCCCATATAGAATTAACTTCTTTTAGCAGAATTAGCTTCTTTTATTTATTTGGAATGAGGATATCTAAATTATGGTTGAACCTCAATCTCTTGTAGAACTACCGGGACCCTGATGTATGGATAATGAGCTCCTTTTAACTAAGAGTCTCAACTAATTTAATTCTTCGCCTACATCTACATTTGCTGCATTTACTCACAGAAGCTGTGTAGTTGTAATTCATAGCTCAGATCCCAGCTCTTTTCTGTAATTAAAAGGGGAAGTAAATCTAGCATAAAGCTGGATGTTTGGCATAGTATGCCACCTTATCGAATTTACTAGCTAAAGCTGCGCGCTCTTAAAACGAGACTCCATCTTAAATTTGAAATTTTTTTTTATTTTTTTTTTATTTTATTTTTTTTTTATATAATCTTAACTTTTTCAAATATTTTTTTTTTATTAAAAATAAACCATGCTGCGACTCGAATACGTTACAGACAGACATAGTCTGGGCTTTTCTTAAGTTTATTTTTGTTTGCGTGACACTTAATTGCGGTGCCTGATACATACAGCTACTGCAATTAAATGTCACGTTAAAAATATTCAAATAAATTAAAAAAAATAAAGAAAAAATAAAGAAAAATTTACAAACTTAAGAAGGGCAACTTTAACACTAGCTAAATTACTAAATTAATACTAAAATAAGCAATTGAAAATCCAGAAGAGACAAAATCCAGAAGTGACCAAATCCAGAAGTGCCAAAATCCAGAACGGACAAAATGGCTTCCTCTTGCCTGACCAGTCTCCCCCCTGACAAATGGAGCACTTTTCTGGCACCTGTCAGCGACAGTTCTTGTAATTTTTCTTTTTTTCGTTGGCATAATTTACATTTATGTACACACAATTCAGATTCTAATTACTTTTAAGTATATTTGAAGCATTCTTTTTTAATGTTAATGGATTAGTAGCTCCTTGCTTAGGATTCTTCACCCCCTGCTGCGAAAACAAAAAAACAGGAAACTTATTTATTATTTTATTTATTTTCCTATCAACGACCTTGCATACTTAAAAATCATTATTCCAAATTTTAATCCAGTTGAAGTATCCTTAAAATGTAGAAAACTAGTTCCTCTAAGGATTTATAAGGGAAGTTAATGATGGGAATCATATTCCAATCTGATTTTTCATTCTCAGTAAGGATTGTTAACATTGCGTTGCTTGTGCTCTTGATCTAACCTAATGCTGCCTCTCCCTATTCATCTGTAGGGTTATAACACAGCCTACAAGCAATTGATTGGATTCGTAGTAGATTCTTAGTATTATCTATAGACTTTCTAATGACCTCCATTACCCACTTTGAGGCATATACGACATACATATATACATTCCAATCAACATGTTCACAGAAAGAGCACACACTGAATACTAGGCATGTATGTATATAAATTTTTGAATTTCCTATACATAATTGTGTAACCATTATTTTACATACATGGTATTGCATGAAATTTTAATTTATATCTTCAATTCAACGAAAAACTTTTCACCCATTATTAGAATTTGTACTTTTCTAAGAAACAAAAACTTCATCAAGACCCCATTATAAATGTTTTATCAGAAACTCTGCATTGCATCAACCTCCTTCAAATAATCACAGGAACTTTATACTCCAAAAACTTTACCTGCAATATTTTCAATAGACTTCAGTTGACAGTGAATTGACGCTGAGCACAAGAGTATCAAAGTTTAAGCCGACCAAACCATTATATTACCACAACTTTTGTTGCGGTTGTGTATTCAACATTCCCCTTCCAAATTCCGTTAATTAATAATTAACGAAGTCAGTCAATATTATATCCAATTGAAAATTTCACACGAAAGACGGTTTTGAGAATAGGTGAACTTCATTATTCTCTCTATAGCATCACTGCGCCGACCTAAACGCGAAGGAAGGAGACATTTTCAGAAATTACAAAAGGTGAAAATGTCAAAAGCGAATTGTCTGAAGCTCATTGTCTCGGGAAAATTTATGTAAATTTGTGGTATTTATGTAATTAAAATCAATCTTGTGGTATATGGAAATATTTGGAAGTCTTATCGGTTTTGAAGGTGTTTGCATTTGACATATGTATTACTTTGTGGTAACATATTGCAGAATTATGTTATGACACAATTCAGATTTAATTGTTGTTAATTCTTTGTTCTTATTAAATAGTTTTTCCAATGTAATTTTTGAAGTTTTGTTGTGATTAGTTTTAGATAAACATAGGCGTTTAGATTTGTTACTTAAAATATGATAAGACTGCCTGTACCTAAGTCATTAGATCTTTTAAGGTCTGAAGCCTACATTAATACGTTTGGTAAAGTAACCAGTCGTGACCTTGCACCATATCATTTTGCAAATTGTCTAGTCACTTAAAAGAAAATTAAACTTCAGTGTGGGGTATGGTGTGCGGTGAATATGCTTACTAACTGTTCATAATTTGTTGGCTGAACTTAATTTAAACATATCTTGAAAAGTTAAAAGCTATGAAAATTTCAAAAAATAATTTCATGCTATTCATCCTTTTTAAAGCGACGATTAATTATGGCGAAGTATTTAGTGCTTTCACTTCAAAAGCTAAGTTCATTGCAACCGTCTTTATAAAAAAAAAAAAAACTTCAACGTTATCGCAATGAGATTAATTTAATTAATTTTTCTAAATCTCCTTTGGATCGATCAGTTAAGGACCAGCCTAATCTATTGGCTGTTCACTAACTTCGCTTCAAATTAATACTAGGCCGCTATCAAAGTTAACTTAATGATAAGTTAGGACAGAGAATAGTTTTCCGATTGTTTTACATTTAAAATGTACAGCACGTGCTTTTGTTTTCATTCGTTTTGCTCTAAAGAGATTAAGTGGGAGAAATTCATGGTGGATCAATAATAATAATAAAAATAATTATTTCATGATAAGTCCGCAAGAATACGTCTTATGTTGTACAACTATGAACTCAGATTCACAAATTTACAGTAAACTACAGTTAGCTATGTCTAATTCTTGGTTGAGTAATCTAATATATATATAAATTAAATTGTATAAATTAAAAAGATTTAATAAAAGAAAGAAGAAAATAGAAACCAAATAGAAAGCCAAAAGAGAATCTATTTAGTAATTAAATGGAATTTGAGAAACTTTCTGAAAATGGCCGCCGCTCTGATCTCTCTAACTCTAGGAGCTGAGGTATTCCATAATCGCGGGATTTGGACGAAGAAAGAACACTCGAGTATTGCTTTTATTATGGCACATTAACAGCAATTTACTATGCCTAGTTGATTGGAGAAATCGTATACGACACGGTACAGATAATCGGGCTCCTTCTACTGCATCAGCTCAAAAAGAAAAACAACCGCCCTCCACTTTAAGTATAATTCAATTGGGCAACCCAATAAATTTAATTTATACAAACTTTTGTGATCAAACCGACGAAGTTCATATATAAACCTAACGCAGTCGTTGAAGGTGACTTTAATTAGTCGGGCACACAGTAAGTTCTGTTTGGGGAAAATTATACTTTCCATACGCAAAGTGCGGCAATAGAAGAGCTTTGACTAATTTTGAGCGAAGGTCAGCCGATAAAATAGTTGCGTACAGCCAGAGCCTACGCAGTCCAGCATATACCTTACGTATTACATCCTTGACATAGCCGCAGCACTGCATTTGCTTATTTAGTCAAACTCCCAGATTCTTGACCTGACTCATGAAAGGCAGGATGGTCCCATTAAGGGTTATGGACGAGATATTCGCGAGGTCAAAGATATTTTGGCTAAATAGTATACACTGAGATTTTATCGGTTTTAACATCAGATCATTGTTATATGCCCATTCGGTAATTCGGTCAATGTCACCATTCATGCGCTCAACACAATCTTCAAGAAGTCCGATCGGTCTGATGCAGTAAAGCTGAACCTGCATACAGTTGAATTTCAACATCCTGCAGAACATCAGGAAGATCGTTTATGTATACATGCAGAAAAAGAGAGGTCCAAGAACCGAGCCTTGAGGAACACCTCGGTGACTTTCACTCCTTGCTGTTGACTTTCACTCCTTGCTCACGGTTAAACAGCAAATTTTCAATTAAACACCTGGCTGATCTGCAAAAATGATAAAAAGAAGCCAATAGCCAATAGCATATCATGAAAGATGCTGTCAAAGGCCTTAGAGTAGTCTAAAAAGACTAGTACGCTGAAATCGCCATTATCAATCCCTTCGCGTATGTCAGTTGTAATTCTTAGCAATGCTGACTCACAACTATGTCGTGGACGAAAACCGGAATGATATTTTCATGAAAAATGAGAATTTCTTTTGAAAAGAACTTTACATCTCCTTTCATCACCTTAGTCAAAGCGAATGTTATCTTTTTCTTAAGTGAGGTAGTTGACCCGAAGTACATTATTATCAATAGTGTGATAAGAGCGATTCAATAAGATATTGTAATTCGGGTAATCCTACGTTCACTCGATCGTTGTTTTTAGCTCGTTGTCTTAATCGCACTACAATAGTGCATAGTCAAGTTCCTTTCTTCCATTCATGCAAAAGACGAAAGTATATAACATTACTTGTTTCGGTAAAAAAAAACACGAAAAATTTCCAATTTTATTCGGCTATGTCCTATCTTCTTATTAGGTTATCTTTGCCGCTAGATTAGAAGAAATTAAAAGCTTTTTGTGTAAAAATAGAAGAAATTTTTCAATGCAACCCCCACTATTATGCAAAAAAAAACAGTAATCATAAGATATTGTTTTCTGTAACGCAATCAGTTATTTACAGAGATTCTGGCAAGTAGATAGTATACCTGCCAATAACGAAAAGTGAATTTTGGGAGAGGAATATTGATCTTTCCGAATTTAAGTCTAAAAACAGAAAGCTGATTAAGGGCTTCCGAAAAAGCGCATCGAAAAGTATGGAAACAGGATGAAGGATCGATACCAGCAATAAACTGTGCAATAAAGGTCAAAAGGAAACTATCTGAAGTTTTTAATTAGTGAAGCTAGTGCAGCACATGTTTTGTAAATTCTCCGAATTCCGGTAGGTACTGCCACTCTCTGGACTGGCTCTACAGAAGACGAGGACCAGCTTATGATATACGGATCCACTCAACCGGGTCAGCGCCCTCTAGGAAAGGATTAATTGAAGTCAACTGATGGACGGAAATAAACCCCATCATAAAACTGATTGTTGAGGCCCTTCTAATATCCAGCTACACAAAGGTTTAAGTACGGAAAACTTCTTGAAATCAAATTAAAAAAACTGCAAGCGTAGAAAGCCCATAAAACTTTTCAGGATCATCCTATGGAGGCCTAAATTTCCCTCTTCCAACCATAATAGATTTTGGTAATCCTGTATTGGAGCCAATGGATTCTTAAATTAATCATATAATGAATGACTGTAGAAAATAAAAATTGTAACAGAATAATATGCTACTTATTCTAACGAAGGATGCCTTTAATTTAGCCTCAATTCAGAAACCATAGGTCATAAATGATGCTAGAAAATGCTCAAGCAAGCCAAAACCTACAAAAGTATTTACACCTGCCAAATTGCAATAATTTCTATGCGTTCCAAGAACTTTCACTTGGAAATTTGCAGACCTAGGTCTATGTATATGAATAAAATAAAAGGGAATTGAATAACATAGCAAATTTGATCCTTGCCTGGAACTCGCACAGATCTCATACTAGAATGTATCAAAAATTTACTTAGAAGAAACAACCATACAAAAATTGCACTAACCGAGACATTTTGATATGACTTTGAAGGTTGTCGCTCGAATCACCTATCGGCTCCTAAATTTATTAACAAAAAGAAAATGTGACTTTTTTCTTGAAAATTATTCTTTTCTAATAAATATGTAGATAAAGGTGAAGGTAAAAAAAAATTCAAATGACTTTTTACTTTCCACGAACCAGGAAAAAACATCATAAATATAAAAACACATCCTTACCACAAGCTCCTTTCAGAACTTTGTCAAAAAAATAAAAATAAATAAATAAATAAAATTAGTAATACATATAAGATCTGTAAAAAGAACACACCTAACTAACTAATCTCCTACTAACTAACTACTCCTAGCAACCATCTTTAGAAAAAATCTCACGTTCACGTGCCTTCAATGAATAAGAAAAAGTAATGCCAGATATTAAATTTCAGGCCATAGTCGACCACAGCATAAATCTTCTCTTAATATCCCAAAACTTCTCAAGTACAGAAAGCTCAGCCAACGAGTATTATTATGATTCCCCCCTCTCCAAGATTTATGTACATTCTAGGGTGGCTGTAAATATATATTTATATGTCCGTATATATATATTTGTATCATATATCAAATTTCCACGTGCTTTTACTTTGCGTGATTCAGAAAACGACGACGATTGAAATCCCAAAGGATTTGCGAGTGTGCTATTTCGCGGTACAATTTTGGTATCCAATGTGGGAACCTATAAAAACGTTTGTTCGCATCGGAGGCGGGTAGGTTAGGTACACCATAAATGTAGTAGGGATATATGTATCTAGAGCATCCCTAGCATAGCAAAGCCTGAAGGTATATTCTATAAACATATGCCGTCAACATTCCATTCCTGAAATATATATAGGTTTAAGTGGATAGGTAAGGACAAAAGATCTTGATGTTATAAATATGTAGAGGGTATAGAGCTGGCACGAAAAAAAATGTTTTTTTTTTTGCCTCTCGTCTTATTTTGCGAATGTTTGATGGTGCGTAATAAACCTTATTGTTATTGATTTTAGCCGCGGGAGAGTTTTTCTCTCTTATCCCAACTTTGGTATCCCACAGGATTTTTTCAATTATATATTCATATTACTAAGAGGAATGAACCTATACCGAACATAGATATGTTTCTAGTTTTACTGCTGCAATAGGTAATCTTTCTTGGATTCCTGCTGGATTTAAGATAATTAAATATTCGTTTTTGGAAATATTCAATTCCCAATGTATACAGAAAATCATTTGATTTACGATTTCTATTGATTCCCCCTGTATTCCCAAATATACCGCCCTTCAGAGAAAAAGAGTGTGAAGTAATCACTTTACACTTACACTTTATACCGATATACTTTTTTTTTTTTGAAGGCAGGGGGTGAGCAGGTGACACTATCCCAAAGCACGGAGGCCAAAGCGGCCCATTGTGACGTCCTGTTAGAAGGTCTTCACCAAAACCTCCCTGTCCTCTTAATGAAGCGTATCAGGTCTTGGTCAGGCAGGTTTTTCAGCTCATCCACAGATAGAAGGGCAGACCCTAGAGTATCCAGCCTGCATCGGGCGAAGGCCGGACACGCACACAAAAAGTGTTCTCGAGCGCTTCCTCCAGGCAGGACAGGCACTCAGGGCTGTCAACAACTCCCTTCCTTGTTAGATGAACGTGAAGTGAGCTGTGGCCGTACCGAAATACTTACAAAGAACAATATTCACCAGGGGTCGCATCAATGTGTAGAATTAAATAAAAATATAATAATGGCAATAGTGTATTAATCTTACAGATATAATTATCGCTACGTCGCATTCTGAATTTAAGCAGTATGCTCTCTTAGGCTAGCAAGCGGTATTCACTTGAAGAGTATTTACGACCTTCAGTCAAGTGAAATATCAGATAGCTGAGGACTATTTATGACTAAAATATAAAATAAACTACAAACTACTAATCCGTGAGATTAAGGCTTAATAGCTAGGTGCTCACGTAAAACCCCGTCAGACTTCTGTTTCTGAAGCAAGAAACACTATGCAAGATAATTTGGAAAAAAATTACAAAATTATGTATTTCTTGTCACAGCAGTCGCGTGAATGTATTTTATTCTATTCATACAGCGATCTGCGACATTATTTTAGAACCCATTATCTTGTGTATTTTACAGTTCTTAATTTCTACAGCATTACGATGTACAGATTAACTACTACTAGTAAATGTTGTGATTCAAACTTACTGTGCTATTAATATACACACGGTTAAGCACGAGAATACTGAGAATAACAAGAATATGTTTTTGTTTTAATGAAAACCTGTTAAACGTATTTAAAGTGAACTCTTGAAACCATTCAGACCTGTATTCAAGATAGCAGCCTCTTAAATTCACCGACAGTAACCGCTCTCTGCAAAGTTGCAGGTAACAAGTTCCAAAGCCGTGGGATCTGAATGAAGAAGGATCCTTCCTGAACCAAGCGACTATGACGTGGAATCAGAAGATCACAACGTCGGTGAGATTGGAGAAACTGGATCTCATCCATTTAGTATTCAGGGCGTTGAGTATGTATAAGCTTGAAGAGGAATAGAATTGCCTGGCGTCTAAAGTAAATATTCAGTGGGCAGCCCAGTATTCTGGGAATAAAATTAGAGACATGGTCAAATCTGCGTAAATTGAAAATAAAGTTACTACAATCATTATAGGCCACATTTATTCGACGAGAGCAATAACTATCCAATTTAGGAAAAATCAAATTCCCGTAAGAAAAGTAGGGCAGAATGAGAGTTTTCACCAATCTACATTTGATGTCCACGCTTAGTAATTTGGCAGAGAGCCAGAGTCGACGCAAACCTCCAGACACCTTACTCAGCACTACACGTACATGATCACAGATTCGTCTTACTCCAGTCAATATTTCACCCCCCAAAACATGATGTGCGGAATATCAATTTCCAAGCTGTTATTGGAAAAAATTATATATTTCGATTGATTGGCATTTAAAATCAAAAGGTTACGTTGAGACCAATCGTAAATTCGCATTAAGTCATCGTTAATCCTTACAATGGAGTCTTCAATCAGCCCAAGAGGTCTGCTATTATATATTTGTAAATCATCAGCACATAAATAGGCACTAACCTCTTGAATAATGTCAGGTAAATCTTTGATGAATAAGTAAAAAAGCAATGGACCTAAAATAGACCCTTGGAAAATGCCACAGAAATGCGGCTGTAAATCAGAAAGATGATGGTTGACTCGCACTTGCTGATACCTATCTCGCCTAAGAAGCTCTGTATCAATTGGACGGCACTAAATGAAAACCGGAAATATGTTTGAAGTTTGTTGAGGAGCATAGACTGATTTACACAGTCGAAAGCTTTTGTAAAGTCGAGTAAAACCAGTATTGCAATCTCATCGTTATTCAGGCATTTTCTTAAGCCTGTAGCAAGCTTTAGGACAGCCGATTGACAGCTATAACCTGGTCTAGAAACCTGATTGACAACGCGAAAGCATTCTGTTGTTATCTACAAACGATTGGAGCTGAGTGTACATCACCTTTTCCAAAGCCTTCGCAAGGAAACACAAAATGCAGATGGGTCTAAAATCAGATGGGTTAACAGCAGATCTTATTTTAGGGATAGGTAGCACAATAGCAATTTTCCATCTAGAAGGAAAGGTAGATTATGTTAGGGAGGTATTAAAAATAAATAGTAGGTATATAGCGACTAGTGTAAGGCAGCAATAATTTTAGGAACTTAGGAGATATGTTATCAGGACCAGTGGCACTAGATTTAATAGAGAATATGGACTTATAACACTCTGCATTATCAATACACCGAAAGGAGAAAGAATTGCTATGCTCAGGGTTATTTCAGCATGGTGTGCTGCCAGGTAATGATGAGTGGTTCTTAGTATGCGACACGTAAAATCTGTTTAGGTCATCAGGATTGAGTGAGGTTTCCTCCTTGATGCTTCCACATACTCCAGCTTGCTTGAGATTCTTCCATAAAATCTTGTTAGAAAGCATTTGGTTGAATTTTTGTTTAAGACACCTATATTTGACCGACTTAATGACCGAGGTTGCTTTATTCCGTGCTTCTTTGAATAACGTCGTGAAAAAATTCTCTTAAGGCGTCTAAATTCCCTATAGAAGAACTCCCTTTCTGCAATTAGATGGCCAATATTGGGTGTGAATCAAGGGCAGGCATTTAGCCTAACTCTTCTATTTCGAAACAGGTAGATACTTTTCATACAAATAATGGAATAAGCTCTTAAAGATTTCGACTTGATCATCTACTACACTGCAAGATAATATGCTATCTCAAGGCAGTCTATTGCACTCATCAGAAAACTCAGAAAAATTAATGTTGTTGAAGTCACGATAAGGAAAATAGCCCCTAATATTTCACTGGGACAAGGTGCAAAATCATACGTCGCAGTAGGTTTTGATTTGATGCGGAAAGCCATGATATGCGGTGTTAAATTATATTTGGTAAGAGAAGCGATAGATTTAACATGTCCAGTTGGGTCTTCACATGGTAAAGCTGAAATGCCGCGGACAAGAACATCTGATATCTGACAGGGAAATGGTTCGTCGTATAACATGAAATGAGCTAATATCTACTATATGCAATAACAGTGGCTTAAGTCATTTATTAATTAAACAAAACTTGTAGATATATTTCCAAGCTTAATGATTTCTTAACATTATCGTTAGTAATTAGGTTTGTTAGATTATATAAACAACATTTACCATTCATATACATATCATATCATTTTTTTTTGAAAATTCTTATTCGAAATTTTTCACATGAGTTTTACTTCATGAAAAAACAAAAAGTTTTCATATTGCTTTAAGTCATCTACCCCCATTCACCGCCGTATTTTAATTGAGGGTTGGGGTTGGACAAAAGATCAAATTTTATAACATCTGGTTTACCAAGAAAAAGCTCTTCATATTGTACGCGAATCAACCACCTTTTCATACCTGAATTTTACTGATAACAACATTTTTCCCTTCAGCTTAGAGATTCTTGACTTCCTATTTTGTTTCTTCTCACGGAAGTCTACATATTATATACATACATACATACATACATACCAAGAATCTTCTAAGATGCTTTTCGTTATTACCTTTCTCCTGCAATAAAACTTTCGTATTTCACACTCTTTTCTTGTTTCTTTCGCATTTCCCGTCATCTTATATTTTTGAAGATAGAAAAACTTAAGTTTAAGTCGATTGAATTTCCCAAGCGAAATATTTTTCGAATACGCAGAGAATAGAGTTATTTTTCTCCGGAATGACAGTTTTTCATATTTTATTTTTATTTTCCATATTTACATTGTTCTCGAGTTAACTTGACTATGGAATTTTTTTTTGTTTTTGTTTTTTTTACCTACATAAGACTTATACTGGGGAGTAATACCCGTGGAAAACACCTTTTCTTTCTGTTAAACCAGTGAAAAGAATAATGAATGGTTTCGTAATATTGAATAGGGAAGTCATTTCAGCTAAATTCAGAATTTTTTCGTTTTGATTATTAGATATCAGTAAGAATAAAATGGTGAGCCTGGTATATAGGAAGTTATTATACTATTGAATTTGCGCACAGTTAGACAATAAATTAGGGGAAAATATTTTTATACAAAATGTTTTCAGAAAAAAAATCATAAGATGTTATGTGAGAAATGTTATGTAAGAGAATAGTACGTATTACTTAGGCAAATATTACTTGGACAAATAAAAAAATGTATGTAATTCATAAACCTTTCTTGGTCATAATACCACCAATCAAAAGTATTGAGCCCACAGTATGTCATGAAAATGCTGCTATACCCATGACCATCGTAATGCCTTCTTTATTCTGATGGTCATTTTTGGTGGATCTGCTTCAGTTTACATCTACTTGTATCAAATCATTTGAGCGTGGTTGCGAAACTCACTGTATTTATACAGATTTCAGAAAGACTTTTGACAAGCTTCCACACTCTCTTCTGTTAGTTAAACTGAATTCCTTGGATTTCCCAATTTGGTTATTGAATTGGTTATCATCCTATCTTAAGGATCGTAAGCTTAGGATACAGTTCCTTTATACTCTTTCTAAGGAAATAACGGCTTACTCTGGTGTTCCACAGGGTAGCCATGTAGGGCCCCTGCTCTTCATATTATTCATAAATGATGTTTCTCATGTAGTCAACAAATCTGATATTCTAATTTACGCAGATGATTTAAAACTGTATAAATCTATCGATTCGTATTCTGATTGTCTTGAATTGCAGAAGGACCTGGACAGACTCGTTGAATGGTGTACTAAGAGTTCTCTCTTTTTGAATATTGATAAATGTAAGCTAACCATTTTCTCTCGTAAGCGAGCGAGTTCCTTCGAATGATGTCTATGCTATGAATGGTTTGTTGCTTTCGAAAATTGATAAAATATCTCACTTGGGGGTATTGTTTAAACTCACTTTTAACCTCCACATTGATCACATTGTTAGTAGAGCGAACTCAATGTTAGGTTTTGTAAAGCACTGGGCAAAGGAACTTGATGATGTCTACATTACTAAAGCTCTTTTTACCACTCTTGTTAGACCCATTTTTGAATATGCCAGTCCTGTTTGGTCTCCCTCGTAAAAGAATCACACAGAACGTATTGAGAGCGCGCAAAGGAGATATTTACTTTTTGCCCTAAGAGGTCTCGAATGAAGGGGTAGACTTCATCTTCCTCCTTATAACGAAAGATTAAATTTAATACACCTTCCTACTCACTCTAGAAACTCGTAGGATAATATGTGATATAAGCTTTATTTTTCAACTTATGAAGGGTGACATCGACATGCCATTGATGCTTAATAAAATTAAATTCAATTCACAAACTCGACACTTACGATCGAATGATTTTATTTACTTGTGCTCCCATCACACCAACTATGGACACATTAAGCCAATGTCTAGAATGTGCTGTACTTTTAATTTGAATTTTCATTCGATTGACTTTCACATCAATAAGTCCCAATTAAGAAAGATTTATAGAAATTGTTCTGTTTTATAGCTTTTACTTGGATATTGTTTTTGAACATTGTAGCTAGCATTTTTAGGGAAATAAATAAATAAAGGCTAAAGTGTTCTTGTGAAATGTACTCGACTTACTTTTCTTGGCCACATTTTAAGCTTTGCCGATATGGAACACCAGAATAAAAATATGGAACCAACTATAGTAGTAAAAGAAAAAGTGACAAAACCTCGATATAGGATATTTATAAATTGTCGAATTAATGTTGAAAAATTTATTTAAAAAATACAGCTATCATAACCAAGAAGATAAACTTATTTTTCTTGCGTAACCGACCGGACGTTTACAACACGTGTACTACTCAAATGAAGTTGCGTGCTCATAAGTTCTCCCATTTAATTAAGAAGTTGCACAGAGAGGATCACGTTTTGCGTCCTGCATTTCTTCATTTTTCATAAACAATATATTTTCTCTCCACAGTACAGTAATTATAAAATCATGGACCTGAATTATGTAAAAGATGCAGTTCATATCAAAAGATTTATAAGACAGCACCACAAGTACACGATACCATATAACCTCACTACCACGTAAAAATAAAGCCATTCAAAATTTATAAAATATCATAAAACTTAATGATAATTATTACGATAACTATTATCGCTGCCATTTAAAAACAATAACCTTTTGAAATTTCCTCCATTTTTCTGGTTGTAAGTATGCATACACATAAGACTTATTAAATTCGTGCAAGGAAAATGTTTGGTTCTATACAATCCAAATCACCCATATCACGGTGAAACTCAAAAGGCTATTAAAAAAAATTGTCAAACCACAAAACCATTTGAAGTCAAGCATCCACCATCCGGCAAAGGATTAAAAACAAGAGTGAACTCAAAAGTACTTTACAACAGAAAAAAAGCACTACTTCAGTTACCTACCTACATATGGGGATCAGACGAAATAGTACTTGAAAATTTTAACGACAACTTTAGTTCAATCACAAATTGGTCGATATCCTCTTTTGAACATCTCTATATATATGCAAAACCTCAATGATGAAGGAACAAGTTTACATATCATAACTACTTCAGTTTACAAAATCCTGATAAAGTTTATGATGGCCTTAAGGGTAGCCTGCCTCAAGCAATCATCCTCTCTGTCTAACAATTTTGTAAAAGAAACGAACACGAATGTAAAACCATGGCAAGAGTATTTCCACTTCAAAGAAAATTAGCAAAACAATTGTCAAAGTTATTGGAAATGTCGATGTCATAGTTCCGGAAATGCCTGCAGAAAATTATTGGCTAAAACTGAAACTGAAAGAGCGAATATTCCAATTCATCGCCCTATTACTACCATAGAGCTATGCTTGTCTATATATATTTACAAAGTTAGTAGATACATACATATAGGGGATTTATAGAAAACATCTAGGCAACTGGGGGTTTCTAATTGCAGCTAAAGTTCAGAATAGAAGGAGCATCCATTAAACTCGTAAATATTCATGTGCAAAATGAGCTTATCCCAGAATTTCAACGTTATAGGTACTCTCACAACAAATATTTTACGTAGAAATTGGGAAATATTTAGTTGCCCCCCGTTAGTCTCCCTTTTACATTGTAAGCCATTTTAGGTGCGGAACTCTAGTTCACTCCTCTTTGACTAAAGTGTTTAGAGTTATGAATGCCGTACACATCCATCACGTCAAAATTATCGATAATTTATCAACTGTTTGGAAATAGGAAACAGTGAACGGAGGAAGTAGTGTAGACAATGTGAAATGGTCGGATGTAAAGTGTGAAATTCTCTGAAGATATTAAATTTTAACTAACCCGATAAATGACATGCGTGAATACTCATGAAATTTTATAATATGCTCTCAGTAACGGGTAATAGTTTGCTGATTTAGGTTATTTCATAACAACCGAGTTGTTTTGTATTTAATAAATATGTATGTAGGTAGTATATGCATGTACATAATATACAAGTAATGGGACTATGATATCGTCATCGGTATAAAATATTTCTCTTTAATTAAGCTTCCCAAAATTTTGAAACAATGTAAATAGGCCTAACTGATAAATTAAAAACCGAGTTGGAGTAATGGGCAAATATTAGTGGTGTTCAATAGTTGATGAGATTTCCTAGTGGAATAGAGACTTCGGTCAATAGCCAAGTCTTCTTTCAGGCTCAGGCATAGTTAGATCATATGCTGATCTGGGTACCAGGACATGAAGGCATTATAGGAAACGAGATTGCGGACCGCCTTGCAAATGAAGGAGCCAAATCTCCGTTTATTGGCCCTGAGCCTGTCTTTGGACACCCAAAAAGTCACCTCTCAGCTCAGATCAGGCAGGCTTTGGGAGGACAGAACTAAGAAGAAAATACTGGGAAAATACCCCGGGGCTGAGACAAGCGAAGAAGTTTATAAAGTACTCGCAACAGAGGACCAAAGAATTCCTCACACTCAGCAGGAAGGAACTAAGGCTCATAACGGGCCTACTTACTGGGCATTACCCACTTAGATACCACCTTAAGAAGATGGGTAAGGTCGATGATGAGACCTGTCGATTCTGTATGGAAGACGATGAATCCGCTGAACATGTCCTATGTGACTGTGAAGCTCTGTGCCGCATAAGGCTGAGACATCTGGGAAAGGCATTTCCACTGCCAGAGGATGTCGAGAAAATGGCCCTAAAGAATATTTCGTGAATTCGTGAATTCGAACAAAATGTATTTTGCTATTTTTACTGACCGAAATGGATGATTCGGAAGAGTTACACTCCCACCATTTACAAACCAAAACAAAATAAATAATTTAGTACCTCG
Source organism: Dioctria linearis (assembly GCA_963930735.1). NCBI lineage: Eukaryota > Metazoa > Arthropoda > Insecta > Diptera > Asilidae > Dioctria > Dioctria linearis. Next base: position 7,402,957 of record OZ005744.1, read on the forward strand.
TTTGACTTTCGAAGATGGCAAAAGTATAACATTGAGTAACTTTTTTCGTTGAGAGTGATAGCTTATATGTTCAACCCGATTGTCCATTTGATATTTGCGAGTGGTGGCGAGTGTCTTCGAGCTTTTGATCTGTTTCCAGTTTTGACCGTTTTTAAACCATAGTTGCGCCCCCTCCTGACAAGATTCCTGGATCTGCCCCTGATTCCTTTATAAATTCCTGATACTTTACGATATGCTCATGGATCACTGCAACTATCGCCTTCCTTCCTTTGTGTGAATAACGTATACGCCAAATCATCTGAAATACTGGTCAATACTGGTCAAGCTGCGAAAAAGAGATAATTTATATCTTGCTATATACCGGAGAATCCCAAAAAATTCTTTGTTGAACAAAATTAAATATTATTGTAGCATTGCTTTTTGAACTGGCTTTAAAAGCTGAGAGCATGAAGTCTTTATTCTATGGAATTGATATTGCGCAGATTACCCAACGGGTCAATGTGGGCAGATAATTATGAAATATTTCGGCAGAATACATTCTGTAGATTTTTGTATTAAGGTAATAAAAAAAAATCAAAATTTCGATTATCTCTATTCACTACCCTTAAAGAGCGAGGTTTCTCAAGGATCCATCCTAGAGTCCCTACTGTTCTGTTTTTTTTTTAAATAAGTTTTTCGGTGGCAGTTTGCTATTTGAATCTCCAGAAATCCTCCTTTAAATTCCAGTTTAGATGGAATATATTCATCGACCAAAAAAATTGACTAGGTACACCTGAACAGCGAAAGTTTCTATTTATCATGGGCAAACCATCAAAAGATTTAAACATATTTCTGATACTTATGATAGACAAGCTGATTAACTTTGGAATAATTCTTAACCATAGTATGAAATGCTGCGAAGAGGAAATATAAACCAGAGTAAGCTTTATGGTGGATAACGTAACTACTAGAAACGCGAAGTTTGCATTATTTTAAATTTGAGATTTTTGCATTTTCTAAATTGGTGAGCATACAATATAACAAAATGGAGATTGCCATTAACCACTGCACATTCGCTTTTTTCGCAGATTTCAGTGGTAACGCAATTTCAGCTGTGTCTAATACATCATACATGTATTACCTGCCTTATTCAATCTGTGAAGACTTTTTAATTATATGTACAACATACCAACAAAGGTGTCTTTTCATAGATCAATAAATTTGTAAACAAATAATTGTAAAATTGGCTTTAAAAAATAATTATTTAAATATACTAATAGAAGTTCTTTAATTTATAAAATTCTAAGCAAAACTCCAGATTTCATTCACACAGTAAAATCATTTAATACTGTGTCGTTGTTTTTTTTCTTTTTTTTTTATCCTCCAACCCAAAAAAAACCAGTTAAATATCTTCACCAGACCATAAATTTCACATGATGATTGATGAGGATACCCATCACATCAACAAGATCCATACCCATACCTACAACATCTTGCACCAGTAGACAATCCATTTTAAAGCAATTCAAAACTCTTTAAAGTTAATAACAACACGTCCTGTCGGCAATCCATTTTCCACTTTCTGCACAAATACTCAAGGTTCGGTAAAAGATTAGTGAAAAATTCGATCCCATAAATAAGCATTTTTCTTCCTCATGGAAATCGCGTCCTTTATGATAAATAGATTTAGATTTGCATCGACACCGAATCATTTTTCACGTGCCCTTTTATATTCTTGTGTTATTTAGGAACGATTGAGTTTATATGGAGGCGCGGCGATGTCAGGCATATGGCGATGATACCTAGATTCTTAAAGAGAAAAAATCTTTGTACCTATAGATACGTAAATCTATAAGTATGTATCTCTACATGTATGTATATAAATAGCAAATAGGTTGTAGGTGTCCACGGAACGAAAGGAGCTGAAATAACTAAATAGTAATCATTTTCCTAACCATTAATTCACTGGGAAGAGAGAGTTAAACTCAATTTAGGAATTTCGAAAGGGTAAATATTATATAGAAGACGTATAGTGTTTGTTTAGGAAGCTATGCTTTTCTCATGCATGCTAAATACACTATGTGTAGTAGAGTTGGAGACGAGTGAACAAAATGACAAGTAAAGACAAGCCAATATTGAAAGCTGTCTCAAGAAATTCAAATTAAATATACCTCTGCAAGTTGTATAATTTGATGTCATGCTCGGGTTGGCCTTATGATTTTCATTTAACAAGTTTTGTGGCAATTACAATTTGCAAAGCAATTACGAATTGCACACGTAAGGAAAGCAATGATAAGTGAGTAGCTTTCAGGAAATAATTATTTCATTTAAAATTTAATTGTTTTTAAAATATACATAATTAATTCTGGTGAAATTCATTGTTTCCTTGATTTGAATATATTTTTATCTACATGGACAATATAATGAAGGCGATTTTCATCCACTTTAGTTTATCCGTTAATTTTAATTATTTTTGATATAAAATTCATTGAAAATACAGTCAAGCGAGGTCTACTTTTTTTAAATGTTTTAAATAAGGATAAATAAGCTATCATTCAAAAAACTTTTGGTATCATACCGAATCGAGGTTTTCCTGTGGCTAAGGCAATTACTCAAAATATTGTGAATAAATTACCTCAATAAATAAAACAAGAACAAGTCTCAAGCCCATAATTTCTCGTATCTTTTATAGTTCGCAACAATCTTTTCAAAATTGCACCCAACATAAAGCAATCCGGATCATGATGACATTTTGAGATACTTTCGTTTTTTAGTTGAACTTTCCGTTCAAGATGTCAAAAGTAAAAAATCCATATAACTACGATATGACTATAATATCTCACAAATGAATTTCACTAGTAGGAAGCATCAACAGAGATGGCAGAACCTGAGTACTTGCAGGTGCACAAAACTTTTTCTTGATGGGCCCAATAGGCATTTTTCTGATTTTCTCTTCGGGATCAGAATAAAACAATGTAGAACTGTGGTTGGCATCATCACCGGCTCATCTAACAAGGATGGGATTTGTTGACAGCCCAGAGTGTATATGCTATCTGGAAGGAGAGCCTGAGACAACCGAGCACTTTTGGCTGAATTACATTAACAATGCCGACACCGGAGTCGTCGTCGTCAATCGCCGAACAAAACGCCGGGCAAGTTACATTGAACATCTACTCCGGGCACAGCACCATACATAAATTTCAATGACATTTGAATGTTGTAATTTTTTACCGCTGGTGTTAAATGAAAAATTGTAAATTAATTGTAAATTTGTATAAATTAATTATCAAATGGATCTTGAGCCATATATAACTATTTTAATAACCTCCTTTTACTTATGTGCGCTTATATGGCATATTTGAACTTTATTGTGCTATCTGCAAATGTAAAGAAGAAAAGAATCTGGAGAAGAGAAATTTTCACGAAAGAAAATCGCGAAAATCATGGATTCTTTTCGAAAGTTTTCCAAATTATTAAAGATCGTGATGAACAGCAATTTCGGAAGGCTGTTCGTATGGGCGTGGAACAATTTAATTTTCTGTCTTCATTGCTAAAGGGAAAATTGACGAAAGAATCGTCACGGAGGACAATTGAATCCGTATGTCGTTTGGCAGTATGTTTAGTGTACGTTATAAAATGGCATAATGCGAACAGTTTTTAAATAACTTACAGATTACCTAACTCACCAGATATTTATCGCAAGGCTGCTCTAGCTGGCAAATGCTTTCTTGGGCTTTTCGGTTAGATACATCAACAGTGCGGAAAATAATTTTGGAGACTTGCGAGGATATTTGGAAAGAACTCCATGAAATATATCTTGCTCCGCTTAATGAGGACGAATGGAGAAAAATTTCACATGACTCTTATAAAATGACAGGCCTACCTAATTGTGTGGGAGCTATCGACGGGAAGCATATTCGGATCAAATGCCCTCCACGGTCTGGTTTAATGTAGGTAAAATTTCTCTTTTATGTTGTAAGAGATGCTGCGTTCCCATTAAGAAGAAACCTGATACATCCATATCTAGGTCGGTTGCTTCCTTCAGACAAAGAAATGTAAAACAGTAGTGGTTTTGCATAATTTTGTGAAGATGCATGATGGAGAATATTGTCCGGATAATTTTGTGGACTATTTTGAAAATGGCGTGTTTAAACAACAATTATTAAGGCGTTTCAATGCCCCCCGTAAAACTTTTGAACTGAGGGATACATTAAAAGATTATATAAATTCTTAATATTCTCTATTGAAATAAAAGAACATTTTAAATTATAAATTTTGTAATTTCTTATTTTTTTTTGTTTTCTTCGATTTCATCATGAACATCTGTCAGAACTCTCATTTGGAGATTTGCAAATCTCTCGAAGGACAAATTTGAATGTTCAACTTGAACGCTCACGCTGTTAAATATTTTTGTGAAAATAATTTGTAATTTTACTAAAAAAAATATATATTTCGAAAATTACCCCGTAGCATAAACATCTTTACTCCTAGCACACATTTTAGCATCGTGAAATTAGTGTAATTGTCCAAATATCTCCAACTCTAAATTTCAAACGCTTGTAACTCAGAAGGGATTAGAATTCCGCCCCAACCCATAAATATATTTTGGTCTCATCAAAATCTTCCTGTGGCATATATTTTTAGACCCAACAATTTTTAATTGCATTTATTATTTTTTATTTAAATTTACCCCGATATTTTACGCCTTTAATATTCTTTAATTAACAATTTAATCTACGACTTTGGCCTTCGGCTAAAGAAATTGTAATATCATCATCCGAGGTTATTTTTTTTTTTCAATTGTATTTATCTAAAGCAAAGCAAAGTACAATAGTAACTAAACAAAATATCTCTATGCAAATGAATCAATTGGATATTTTATGTATATACCAATTAGTTTTTTAATAAATTCATATCGACTACTATATGTTTTTCTATTTTTCCAATTAAAATTAACTAGCGACCCAAATAACATGCTTGATTTTGTCAAATTCTCCCCCATATGTATGTATGTATGTATGGCTATTGACTAAAAACATATCTGCTCGCATTCTCTGATGAAAATAACCACTCCTGAGACATTAGAACATATCGAACCGCAGCACTCATGATAGTTTTTAGGGTACTCTACCTAGACAATAGGTTGTATGCATTCCAATTTAGAATTCAACAGTATCATTATTTACGTTCAACGAAACGTACGAATTCAGAAACCACATTCCTGCTTTTCCAACAGTTAAAATTTTAATTAGAGCACTCATATTCATTACCCATAAATGAGAACTATAAGGTCGAATATTTGTTGATTTATCTATAGATCTATATCTACTACATACATATCTATGTAGGTACATATTTCTGAAAATTTATATTATTCCTTCGTTTCAATATATAAGTGGGTACCATATCAGATGGTCCAAGTAGTTTAAGCTGAATCTCAAGTTTATAAGGTTTTTAAAAGTTTTTCAATTTCAGGAGTTTATGTACCTACAACAAGTTTTGGTTCTTCTACTTACCACGATGATAAAAAATTCTGAAAAAGAAAAAAAAAATTTGTTTAGAATTATTTTATTGAACAACTTAATTTAATTATAGTAATTTGTAATTTGTACAAAAGTATATCACGGGAAGTCAAGATGGATAACAGACCTTTCATCAGAAAAATAAAATGCGGTAAAGAGTAGCATGAGCAGAACGCTGTCGTACAGAATGCTAACAAAAATCTTAAAAGACCTGTAGGTTTCCGGCAGATTGCACAGAAATCAATATTGGCAGGCTTTCAAAATCAGAAAAAGTGGAGAGTGGAGGTGTTTATTATAATCAATCGTGGGAAAAATCTTGTCACATATAAAAATGGGAAAAATTAAAGAGAGCAATTGATCATCATATGATATTCGTTTAGAAAAAAAAATGATTCTGCACAGATCTCACTAACACCTTGAGCACTATTGTTAAATCTATGAATCTACCGAGCAACACTGCTTAATTAAATCCTAATTAAAAATTTTACATTTTAAATTAAAAATATCCTTGAGTTGGTTTTGCAGTTCTGATAAATTTTTAAAGTTTTTGTGGTATCGTAAAAAATGCATTTGCAATCTCCAGTCAAAACTTGATACAATAATAGTTCATTCTTGTATTATGTAAGGAGAAATTTCAATTTTTTTTTCCTCTGATAATTCATGTGGTATCCAAATTCCTATTCGTTTCTTTCAATGAGTTTTAAATATACTTGCACTGTCGATCATATAAAAGAAAATGTTTGTGATATTTTGGATCTTTCTTTTATCGTCGCCTGACCTTTCTTTTTCTTTCATAGGTGAAATATAAAGGACATCGCAAACCAGATGCCAGCGGTGTAATGGGCGGCCGGAGACGGCATTGGGATCTGAACATCCGATCCTTAGGATAGTCTTCAGATAAGTGGTGTACACGGTCCCTTCAGGGCCACTGTTTGGTGCGTTTTTTTGCTTTTTTTGTAGATCTTCAGGGTATCGTCTTTTCATCAGGCATGATATATTTTTCTTTTTTGGCAACGTGGCAGTCAGGATTTTTTGGTGAACCCACCCCGTACTCTCCGCAAATAGACCAAGGTGCTGCCGTTCTGTATTGATCAGCTGTCTCGGATTGAGCCGTCAGCTCAAGCTAGCAGGCCGAACTTCACGTCCTCCAGTCCTCACTCTTTTCCTTAGCTCCATAACAGTCTTTCCGAACTGAGATCATCATGTAAGTTTCTATCGCCCGATTTCAATTTAAGAAACTACCGAATAAGACAGTGCTGTCAAGATCTGCTAAAGCTTATTCTAACATTCATACCCTAATCGAAAAAAAAACTATATACAAAGCTAAATGTGTACTTCTGTCAAAAGAGTCTTGACATTTTAGAGCATGACATTAAATTACAGATATGCCTCAAAACCTAATGTTTATGAGCACTTAATAGAAAATAATGGATTTTCTCTCTAGTCGACAATAATAGGTAGGCAGGGCTGGTATTGTCGACGTTTTCAACTCCATAGGTTGAATCTAACCAGGCTGAACCCTGCACCTCTGATATCACAAAACAATAAAGTCAAAATACTATTTGAAGCTTTTTCGAAATTTCTTGAACGTAAGCTAATCAACCAGTCCCCCTGTATGGATTCGATTCGATTGGCAGGCACATAAGGTATACATATTTGGAAAGCTATGCAAAGAAACCCCACTTCCTCGTCAGGGCTATCGATAGCGATATACAAAAATATTTTATAAACTACTCTATATCGCTGGAACTGTAAGAGCTAAGGCTACAATTGATACTAAATTAAATGATGATCAATTATCGCTAAATTTTAGAAATAGCAGTTTTTATGATGGCCAAAAAATGCAACTGCTATAAATAAAATATAGGCAACCATGGATGGATGCTATACAACTTTTACCTACCTACCTATCCTACGTAGAAATTGTTCAGTACCTACCTAGTAGTGAAAAGAAATTCATTTTTTTCATTTTAGTGTAAATATTTTAAAATAAAAGCGTTCCGTCTCCTATGAAATACAATTCACAATAGCACAAGCATTCAAGTACAACACTTTTGCAATGAAATCTCCACTGAGCTACCCAGATCATAAAATCACAACCATTAATATGACAATGCATATTTTTAAGAAGCTATATATTCTTCCTACTCCAACAAAAAGACATGTACGGTAAGTATGAGTAACAAAAAAATGTAATCCAAAAAAAAATCCTTGAAAGCAATAAGAACTCTAATCAATTCATAAATTTTTTTTCATAGCCAAGAGAGTATTCATTTTTGGATTTTCTTCATACGTATATTTATTCGTGGGAAATATTTATATACGCGAAAAAACATACTCGAGGAAAAACCTTATTTAGAATACTTAGGAATCGAACCCAACACACATCAAATATTTCAAATTGCCTGGCTCATAACATTCTCAATTTACCACCTCCTGTGTCCTTCATCTTCGTCCCAGTACGTACATACATATATCCAAATATATACATACATAGTATATAAAATTGGAGCAAAGTGGTAAAATCAATCAACCTATCGCCGCCACCGCCGCCGCGCCCCATAAGAAAATATTGAAGAGAAATTTCTCGTGAAAATTTAGAAGGTGAAAGCACTGAATCAAGATGATGTATCGGAAATGGAAAATTCTTTTCCCTCGTCAAGGAAAATAAATAAAGATTTCGTGGTTACCTAACTGAAGTCGAATTTTCTTTTGGACGAAATTTATAGCGACAGGTTATATGTATAAGTATGCGGGTGGGTATGATGGAAAATTAAATATATTAATTTTCTCATATTCTCCAGGAGGTGCATATGTATGTATATATAGTTATGTGTATGTGCTAAAATAAGTGCAAAAGCTGATTACATCAGAGGTGTATGACCGAAGAAAATCTTTTACAGTTACAGTTCTATTAAGCCAACTGGTCGTTATATGTACACATATTTGCGAATGATCCAAACATTTATAAATAAAAACAGAATAACAGAGGCTCAGTATTTAGCCTTGAGAATCTCTATCGATGTTTAAAAAAAGTTGAGGATGTACTGCTAAAAGTGATCTGTTGATATCAACCAGGATTGAAGGAGATTGAAGAGATTAAAATAATTTTTTAAGAGCGAATCATCTACACAACATTAAGCAAAACGAGTACATATTGTGATAGTACCGCCATATCAGGTCAAAGAAAAATTTAATCAGGTATTTCTTTTCATGAGATAGAAAGTTATAAAGACGGAATACTTAATATTATTAAATATTTCTGTATTTATATTAGAAGCATAAAAATTATAATGTACTAGCTAAAATTGCCCCTTCTTAGAACAGGATTCTCTCTTAAATTTATAAAAAAAAAAAAAATTTAATCTTTTTAAATAATTTAATTTGTGTTAATGTTTTTTAGTTTTCATATTTTTGTAAATGTTTTTTAATTAATTTTTAAATTTATTTACTTTTTCTTTTTCATTAAAAAAAAACATGCTGAGATTCGAACGCATTACAGACAGAGACTGGGCTTTTCTTAAGTTTATAAGTAAATAACGAATATATAGCAGAATCCAAAGAAAAAATAAACAAGTGTTGATACTCCCTTGATGCTAGCTAGTAGATTGACATGTCCTACAGATAAAAATGAGATTTTGGATTCAGCCTCTCAATAAGGGCAAGCTTGTATTAAGCACTATTGTATAATCTTTGGAACTATGACGACAAGAGAGATATTTATTCTAATAATCTAAGAGAGTCTTCAACAAGCGCTGAAGGACATCTATATTCCCTGGCCAGCCATCTGGTAAAAAACAGGTATCTTATAGACAAAGGATGACTAATCAAGAACTTCTAAATGCTACTTTTTCGACAATCTGTGAATAATAAACTCGATTCTAATTATCTGCGACAAAACTATCCCATATAGCCACTAACCAAATAATGAACAGAAGAAAATATTTCCGTATAGATTTTTTTCCTGAATATCATGGCTTCCACAGAGATAGTCTTCGTCTGATTCATAAATTTCTAAATTTTTCTCCTTTTTGATGATTTTATTTACATAAAATAAGTGTGGAAAAACAAGGGATTTAAGAAACGAGTTGATTCTTTTAGGCTGAATAAAGGTCAAAGTCGTACAATTGCGTAATATTTCCTATAGCTGACTGAATACGAAAATAAGAATTATCTTTTCAAGTATACTAGCTGGGAGAAAATGAAGTGTCCATCACTGGTACAGTTAGAGCCGTACTGGGAGGGCGGACAATGGTCCGGTGGTAGTCGGACCGGTGGTCTCCGCATTACTCGCGAGGAGATCTATGAGTTAAAAATACTCATAAATATCCCACAACTTATAAACACTTACAGAACGCGGAGCAAAGATAGCTTGTGGGTGTTGCCAAGATAGCATTATGTATGGAAAATTTGGCATTCTTGTGACATTTGGCATTATTTTTGGCATCATATCATTTTTATTTCGAAAAATGCATGGAAATGTGTTTTGTTTTTTTTTTTCAAAAGGATTCAACAAGGCTTTCAAGGTTATGCTATACATATGTGTGATTTTAAAACAAATTTGAAATTAAAAAATAACTATAAAAGTAGTCATAAATTTTATTTTTATTTTCTAATTTTTTAAAAATTAGGTTTATTTCATGTAAACCAATTTTGGAGTAGAGTATACACATGGTCATGGTATATTAAAGGCAGCCTTTACTTATGACAAATTTCCAGTGTTACTAATACAATAGCATAATACTGTAAGAAGTACGAGCCACAAAATTAAAACTCTGACTGGCAGAAATCAAAATACTTTTGATGTGTTCATTAAAATTGGCATCGTCGTCCGTAAGTAGGTATTGTTAACAATAAATTTGTGAAAGTTACTGCCAGGGTGAAAGCTTAACATAACTAGAGAAAGTAAGTACCCAAATATTAGAAAAAGTTCGAATTTGTCCACATTTCGTAAAGCAGTGGGATTATTTTTGTTACTATATTGAGTCAAATAAATAACGAAAAATCGAAGAAGCGATTGAATCTACAGGCAAACGTACAAATTTCCGCCCCTGATTTATAAAATTCTCAATATATTATTATTTAACTTTACCTATCCTGACATGGTCTATCAGCTGACTGAACACAGTTGAGCAACAATTGATCATGAGAAGAATAGTAAATAATAGTTATTACACATAAACATTATTAATTGATATTCATTTTTTGCGAATAACGCATTTAAAAACATTAGGTTCAATCAATTTGATAGAAATATTTGCAGAAATTCGTTATGCCTGTATATTTCTCTTACAGTTTACAAAACGAGAATCTTTCTTGATCCATTGTAGATCATAGGTAATTTTTTATTAACTTCAATTTGCTGAAACATCATTCACATGAAGTTATCTTAATTGGCAATGTCAGAAAAACTTGCGAATTCAACATTTATATAGGATTCTTATACGCTATAGTCCTGAATTGATTGAAGCAAATTCAAAAGCGTCTAAGAAAATCACCAGAAAGGAAACCAAAATATTCGGAAATTTGTTTCAACATTTCGTACCTTCATGTCAGTTAGAGAATAAAAGAACATCAATCGATTAAAAAATTGGTGTACGAAGCTTTAGTTTTATGGCAATACTGGAGTCATCATCTTGTGATTCAAAACGTTCCGTTCGCTTATTTTTTCTTGTTCTTGTTTCTTTAACGTTTGCTGGTATGTCGATATCAAATTTTGTAGCACTGGTAAAACTTTCTCCCATGTCAGAACTCAGGATCAGACCTGTAAAGTACTTAAGTACATTGGTACTTGTATTTGGAATTTTACAGGTACTTAAGTACTAGTAACAGTACCAGTACCTGAACTTGTAATTGAAAAATTTTAAAGTACCAGTACCGGGACTTGTACTTCAAATATTTCAAGTGCAAGTACTGGTACTCTACTGGAACTTGTACTTGGAATTTTACAGGTCTGTTCAGGATCACGAACCAACCTCAGCCTAACAAGCGGGTAAATTCAAATCGGGAATAAAATATTTATTTAAATAAACAGTTATAATTCGAAATAACTTATATTTGTCAAAGGCAAACGTTGTTATTATTATTTTTTGCGTCCACCGCCATAAGTTGTTTTTTTTTAACAGGCAGCGCCCCTCCGCCACACTTGCTTCAATCTTGTTACAGTTCTGCTTCACGAGTAAAATTGTTGATCTCTCAGATACTGTAGAAATGTGAAAGGGCCAACAGCTCTTGCACATATTTTGTGCATACTATTTCCTGTATAAATTTCTTGCTTCCTCTTCTTTATTAAATCTTGCAAATTATAGAAGGAAAGCCAATTTTGTCTATCATTTTTGGTTCGGTATTTAACATAGAATCTAACATTCAAAGAAAATGTTGTCTTGCTCTTCATGTGCTCGGTTCAGAAGGAAATCAGCCTAATATTTGGGGTTATTTGCCTCTTATAAAAAAGAAATTTTTGTAGACCCTTAGGTCTGGTTTGTCGTCATTTGCTCGGGCCAGTTTAAAGACCCCCAAACAGAAAACCTTAAAATGGAAGACAAATTCAATACAGAGACTTGACTTTTCATACATGGTGTCCTTGGGAAAATTTTATTTGAGTTTCAGAGCTCAAATATCTACCTATATATGTTTTTTTTGTATTAACCTGAACATCATTGTCCAAAGACTATTTTGAGATTTTTGTTATTGCCTTATGATTATTATTATTTGCCTCCACGAAACTAGCACTTAAAACTTAGCCATCTAATTCTTCTCAATATTTTATCTTTTATTTTCTCAAGACTACAAGATATCTCTAAAGAATCTTTTATCTATATATAACGCCTACCCTCTTTCAGCCTTAGCATTATATAGAAGGTATACATAAACCAAGAAGTTGAAAGTCACTTTACCTACAAAGGCTAGGGCAAATTCTATGCTAGACAAATCTTATTTTCATAAGAGTCAAGTTTGCGACAAGTCGTTTTACTTCAAACTGACATTTTATCTCAAATCAGACTATCATTATTGAAAAACAAAGCCAGTCACTATCACTATCAAACACCATTTGTACATAGACCAGACATAACGCTTAGAGTACTCGAAAATTTTGATGTAAAATGATAAAGTGAATAGAAGAAACCTCTGGGATGAATGGACTTCATTTTATCTGCTCAAGTGCTTGCAACATTCTGCAGCTGGCAGCTTGGGTTCAATTATTGTAGAGAGGGCGTTAGTATATCTCGTACAGGGAGAACCTTTTATCGTTGCTGTTATTAAGGGGGATATAACATGTCCATGTAGTTGGATACCATACATTCAGTTGTGATGAAACGTAGTTTAGTTTCACTCGTCTAGCTGGACCCTGAAATGGGCAAGTGAAAAGTTTTCAACAACGCATACGTACATACATACCTATATTATCTTGTCTTACTTTCCAGCAAAATAATTTTTTGAAATATTGGAAATGTTTCTATTCTTTTAGAAGGAGATTAATTTAGTTGAATTGAAAATTCTTTTTTTGTAATCATATCAGGTGCGAGAATTCTTTTACAACTTATACATGATATATACGTACATCGGGAACAAGTTATTTAACCCCTGTCCGATATATTACACGAGAGAAATATATCATTTGTAAGAGGATATAAAGAAAATCTTAGAAAAATGGACTAACGGATTATAAGGAATATTTTGAAGAGTTATATAGATGTTGAAATAAAGTTCGAAGGATATTTGTAATAGTTAAAAACAGAGAATTGTAAGCTGTTTAATATTTGCATAGTTCGTAGTAAAATGTATTACTGTTGTTTTTTTTTAAATATTTCCTGGTAGTTTATATTTAAGGGCATCATACTACTTTTGACTAGTTTTGAATAAAACAAGCAAACGTGGTTTTTATTCACATGGATCGTTTATTCAGAGGGATTAAGAATTATGTATGGAAAATTATATTGGTCAAATGGGACTGTTGACAGCTGCCCAAATTCTCCCTCTTTCAATAACATTTCTTAAGACGAATTTTGGCCTTTCGTTGAATTGTCGTCGGCTTGTTAACGTGTGTAATCTTTTTTGTCTCATATTGCCCTAAAAAAAAGTTCAGTGCACTCAAATCAGGGGAATGAAGTGACCCCAATCATTATCACCTGACTTCGATATTATTTGACCGAGACGAGAAATGCGTCCTTCAGAATTTTGATCACTGCACGAGCTGTACTGCATGTATTTAGTTAAATTTCGTACCGAAAAAAATACAGATGTTTTCCTACGAATAGATCGCAGTAGCATCAACTTCTAAGACACAATGTTAAACTGAACTCTGTCTGGATTTTCCTGGTATACTCTCTCTTATAGCATTAATGTTTTCTTGGATCCACGTATATTGTCCAGCTCTGTTGAAATTTATAATTATATGCTGCATTTGCTTCTCTGAAGGCACATTATGTTCGCCCAAAACTTTTTTTTACGTATTCCGAATTGACAATATTCAAGCAGGACAATGAAAATATCTTGGCAAATTTTAATCCAAATAAAGGAGAAAAATTCTAGGATATAACTACAGCACCTATATACCTACTGAGTCTACTAATTGTTATTTTTCCTATTTTTACATGATCGCAATAAATTGAATAGATTAAATATTACTTATATACTTTGCATAGATCTGATGTAAGTTAAAATTCTAACTCGCATAGACAAAAAAAACATTTAAACACTATTTTGACCAAATTGCATTGGAAATCTGAATCATTAAATTTACCTTTTTTGGAACAATTAATAAACAAAAAATTAAAGTAGTTTTTATTATAGAATTTTTGCGATGGCAGACAGAGTTTTAAGTGCAACAAAATTGTAAATGAAAAATTTTTCATGCGCCTTCTTGGAGAATTAAAAGGATACACATCCCTTATTTCTCCAAACCTTATTTTATCTAAATATTTTCAATTTTACATCATATATATCCTCTACCACTATAGCAATAAGTGCAAAAAATTGGTAACTGATTTCCAAAGATATCTAATTGCAATTTAATTATATGATACCAACATTTTTTGATACGATCCAAATAGGATCTATACTTCTTCTTATTTCCTAAAAACTATAAAGCGTCCAAATTGATTAGAAAACTTATAACCAATTGTCAAAATTATTCTTATTATTATTCAGAAACCCTTCAAAACTCTCTGTACTACAAAAACTGAACTTATGATCGAACTTTGAATGGTAAACCATAACAGTGACCTAAACAATACCCAATTGGGTAATATTTGCATGCAAATTTGACATGGTAAATACCCAATATCTTGAGAAAAGAAAACAGCTTCAGTACCCCTTCAAAACACTTAATTGAAACTTTTAAGTTGACCCCATAAAGGACGATAATATGAGCAGAGTGCCAAGAACTAAAAATGGTTAATGAAAGAGCTACAGGTGGACACACAAAACAATTTCATCTGGAAGCATTCCACGAGGGACTAAAGGATATGTCATGCGGTTAGGGGATGGATAGAAAAGTTTTTAAAAACACGTATAGCACGTATAAACATTCCTCTTACTGCACACGTTTTTAGAAAATGTAAAAAATAAATTTAAAAGAAAAAAACTATCGCTTAATACTTTTATTGCTTGTCTTCTGAGAATTTATTTTTCACGAAACGTCAATTTGCACTATATACGTGTACAGTATACACTCGTACTTACTTACATATACATATCCGTATAAAGGTACAATAAAAAATATTCCGAAGAAAATATTATGAAAAATTCTATTTTCCCCTCGACTCTTATATAAGTACTTCAAGTGCAGTTACGTTGTTATGTAGTAAAAATTAGCTCAAGAGGATTCCATGGCACATTTTTCTGGTTTTGTGCACTTATTGCATTTGTGAACGTACTACCTCTCCAGCATTATGAATTCCATGGAGATTCTGTTGCTTATACCACAATTCTTCTGTCTTTTTATGTGTAACCACTTTTACAGTTTTACCTACATATGTAGCACCACAGCACAGTTATCATCATCATCGTAGTTTCCGTAAAGTTACTTCCTAGACTCTTGGGAATTATTCGCTCAATATTTTTTCGTAAACACTTGTTTTTGTCCCAAGGACTCCCAGGTGAAATCCAAGGGAAATTTTCATCATGAAAATGTGGGAAGTCAATTTAAAATAAGCTCGATAAAAATAATTGATTTGTGGGAAATCGTGTTATAGTACCTATCTACATATGTTGTCTATATTACAGTTTTACCTTGCTTTCTGAGTATGATTAATTTTAAAAAGTCAAAGGTGAAAGGGATAATTTAAATTTTCAATTTATTACGGATGGATTTACATGGTACAAGCTCAGACAGTGAAACGGAGAAAGAGAGATAGAGAGAGAGATATTGAGTGAAAATGTACATTAAGCGGAGTAATATTAACAAAAATATTTGAAATAGGAAGCGAAACTGAGAAAATAAGAAAACTTCAAGCATTAGGTGTGTTTAAAAAAGCTGTTTTTGAATTGGTTGAATGTGCGAGACCATACCGATGATGGTCGAAGAGCTCTAAATGATCTAGAAAATTTTAAATTTTAAAAATATAATACGAACAATAGAATTTAATAATTCCTCATATTATAACAAGAATAAGGTAGATTATGTAAAATTCCAGATCGCAACCGAATAATTCATCAATATAAATGGTGAAATGTGGTAACATGCTTAGCTTACCCAAAAATGTAGCAAAAAAAGTATTTCTCACGTTCTTAAGGTCTCTAGACTGTTCAAGGGCTCATCACAGCTAATAGGAAAAAAGAATGATGTGATATTGTTAATAAAATTGTGAGGCCCAAAATACACCGCTAACCAAAACACTTTTATTAAAAATTTCAAATTAAATTCAATATTTCTTAATAATCAAATTAAATATCTGTTTTTAAAAAGAGACATGAAAATTTTAATTTGTTCCATTCTGCATTTTTGTGTACGTAAATTGGTACGTAAGTAAAATCAAACTAAATTGTACCAATTCTTCCTAAAATGTATAATTGTAAGCCCATCTCTCATGATCGTGGTGAAATATATTAAAATTTTTGTGTAACGTAGAATCATAAAATTACAAATCCCTCATATTATTTTAAATATACGTGTACCTACCTAGTTCACATTTAAAATTTAATTTTTCCATTTATCTCGAGTGTAAATCATTTTATTCACAAAATTGAAAAAACACAAACACGAACACACAAACACAAGTAATTCATAATTAAAATGCTTTTCAAATTGTGAAACGCATTAAGAAAAAAATTACAACATTGAAAATTACTTAAATACGAAGAGAACTTTAGAGGAACTTAAAGAAATCATTAGTTGATTTAACAATTTACACTTATTCACGGTTGAATAAAAGTTTAATCGATAAAAAACCGTAGAAAATTAAAATTTTCTCAAGTAAACTAAAACTTTCATTAATGGCGTCGTTAACTTGCACTAGCATCTGGCACTTTATGAAAATAATAAAAAACAGAAAACACCTTTGAATGTAGTTGTGTCCTTGTTTGTTCTCCATTTTATTATTCTCTTTCGTTAAAAACTGTGATTAACATGAATTGTCACTTGGTGTGGTGGAGCCACCTCCAGATAGGTACGTTGCGTTGAGTTTTTTCGTTTACTTTCGATTAGCAAGGAGGAAGGGAGAGGATTTGTTATGATCTGATCGTGAAGTTTTGAGAAATTGTGCTAAAGAAGTTTTTCGAGTCTCGCCTTTGCATGCATGCATGTCCATATGATAAAATAGAGCTACCACTACAGCGCCATATGCAAGGGAAGGGGTTTTGAAGTTTTCTTGTCGAATTCGTGTTTTATTTGAATTACTTTGTGTGACGTCATTAATGGATATTGCATTTTTTTTAAATCAGCCCTGAGTAAACTTTCTAATTATTATTCTCGTTAAAATTTAATTCGAAGAGAATTAAAAATTTTAAGTTTAATTTGAAATTAATCTTCGATAACACAGGTGAACAAAATGTTTTTGATTGCATTCAGTTGATTTTTTGTAAATCATACCAATTTTTTTTATTATTGTTCTACTCCCCTGAAAATAGGTGCTAATCCTAAGAAAAAAAATCCCAAAGTTAGACAAATTATGGACAAAATAATACGGGCAGTGTGGCAATGTGCCATATAATTTTCTATAGCTCTTCCTATTGGGATCTAATTAATTAGTTGGTCAACTATTTCAGAATATTATATACCTAATTCATTGAAAGTTAGTACCAACTTCTCCTGCTATACTCTTAAAACAATTCGCAAGATTATCTAGGTTTTCAATGAAATCTCAGAAGATTTGTAATTTAAGATTGCCATCAGATTAATAAGTATATGAAAAACCACAGCCCTCGTGGCTTACTTTTGGCCGACATGTAGTCAGATCCTTTTTCAAAGCAAAATATTACTAATGACTTCTTGCAAGAATAGTTCTATCTGTTTTTTAATAGTGACAGTTGATATTTCGTTTGACAAAATTTTTACTTTTGTCGATTTTATTGCCAGTGCCCTAGAAAAAAAGTTATCCAACTCTTAGTTATCTCACCTAAATATAAACCCAGGACCTCTTGCCTGCCCCGACTTGATAGCTATAAACCACTGAACCATTTGAACCACCAAATCAATCTGGGTAAGAAAGTAAATTTTTTTTTATCGAAGCATACTACCTCAATATCAATTACCTCCACTCCTCTTTAACTGTCAATCACGTGTACATACATAACATATAAATAAATCAAAAACAAATAATCTGTCTTCACAAAATCACATAACTAGAAGTGCTTGCTTTCCATAATGATATTTATTTCGTTATAATAACACAAGTGTCTAGGTAGTTTAAATCTAACGACTTTATACGAAATGAAATTTATTTTTCAACAAAAGCTCTACACGATTTCTCATGACTTGCGGTTCTGTAACTTTATAACATGACTTTAATAGAAATGGTAGGAAACTCCACTCTAAACAACTCAAAGTAGCTTCTGACTTCCTATGTGGAAGTATAAATACCTCGTCTGTCTCTACTATGGGTTCGTTAAACCCCTCGCAGACAGTTGTAGGTAATCTGTAAAAATTGCGCTAAGTATAATCCTAAAGCTATAGTGAAACTTTTTATAACTGAAAATTTATTTTATTTTCTCGCTGAAACCCCTGTAAATCTACCACTAGGCTCCACCTTAGTTTCCCATCTAGAGATTGTTTCATAAATTACCACAACCAAGTCAGAGTAGTACACTTTTCCGTGCTTCATTAAATTGTTTTTCCATTTTACAAACAGCACACAGAAAATTGTTGCTTACGATTCTAACTTGGCTCGTAAATATTCCACCAAGAGGTATGTATGTATGTAAGTATAGTAAAGGAAAAACGCAAGACGCAAGGAGTACTCGGCAATTTAATAATCGAACTAATTGACGTAGAAACTTGAAAAGATGGATGGAATTAATCCAGGTGTGTTATGCTGGCAAACGTTCTCCTAACATCCAAGAAATCTACTTCTCCATCAGATTTCCTTCTTGACAACCTGGAGATAATTCAAGAATAACAAAGCAGCAGTCATTAGCTTCAAGACTTTTGCTGCTTACTACAGGAAGGTGATTTTGCAGTCTCATATACGAGTACATACATATCTGCAAATATATTTGTACATTTGCAGGAAGATGGAATGCTTCGGGGTAAACTTATGCCACGGAACTATAGTGTAAACAAGTTTAAGGGCGCGTCTTATTTTACAGTGCTTTTCATAAGATTTATTGCTTCGCCTAATCATGGAGTTGGGTAAATCAATTACGTGCTTTCGTGCAATAAGCAATCTTGTGAACATATTATGCATACTATGTGCACTGGGTTGAAATTTATGTGGATTTCTTGATATTTAGTTTCAGATATATTGCCTTTGGCACTAAGCACGTAAGTTCTTATTTTCAATTTAATGTGGGTTTCATATATGATTTCCTTGTGTGTAAATTTAAAAGATCTGCGCGGAACTACTTAACAGACAAGAGGGGATATTCTAATCGATTTTTATATGTTATGATCTAAGCTAAATAAAAACATAAATTTAAATAATTAAATTGCTTAAAACTATAGAACCAATAAACTTTGTTAACAGTAATCTTCGAATGTTCTACATCTCATGTCGGGTGTTCCTCAGGGATCGATACTGGGTCCCTTATTGTTCAGTCTGTTCATCAATGACTTACCACTCGTTGTGAAAGATGTCAGCATTCATCTGGACGCGGATGACGTTCAAATCTACCTGAGTCGTCCAATCTGCATTGAACGAATCAACTGTGACCTAAAGAGAATCCATGATTGGTCTCTTAAGAATTGTCTTTGCCTAAACGCAGGGAAGTCACAAGTCATAGCGTTCCATTCTCGTATTAATGACTTTACCTCATTCCCCAATATTACGTTGAATGGTATGTCCCTGCTGTATATGGACAGGGTAAGTGATTTAGGTATACTTCTCAGTTCAAGGATGAAATGCTGGGACAATATTAGTACCAACATATCTAAAATTTATGCTTTATGCTGGACTTCGGCCGACTGTGGCTATCTTCTTGTGAAAACTCTATTACTTCCGTACTTTACTAATGGCAACCTGGTCTTTGGGTCACTCGACTCCTGCTGTAGGCGGAAAATAAATATAGCTTTTAATGACTGTCTCAAATTTGTCTACGATCTCAGAAAGTATGACCATGTGTCCCATTTACAGGATTCGGTTCTCAACTGCTCTCTTGAAGTCTTCTTGAAACGTAGATTGCTTCTATTTCCTTTTAAAGTTCTTCATACAACTCAGCCGACTTATCTGTATGAACATGTCACATTTTTTAATTCTGATAGAGGTCTGAAAATATTGTTGCCGCGCTTTCGTACACTTGTTTTTGAGCGTTCTTACTTCGTTCTAGCTATAAGATTGTGGAACGCCCTTTCGGCTCGCATTCAGCGGAAGGGTTCTTTTGGAGCTTTTAAGAGGCTGCTTATTCAACACCTACTATAAGGTTGAATGGATATGGTGTGTACTGCATCGGAATGCTTTTGCGCTTAACGTCTTTTTTTTGTATATAACATCTTTTTCTTTTATACAATGGAACTCTAATTATATAATATGTAAGTTATATATATGTTTTTTTTTTCATTTGTAATGTAAGCTAATATAGTTTTCTACTTTATTTTTCTCTTATCATAGCTTATTTGTAGTGTTCGTGTATTTCCTAGTTTTTAGTCTAAAATCCTGATTATCTAGTGGTACAGTTTTATAAGATCAGAATAAGAATCTTAATGTACCCTTAAATTGAGTAAATAAAAATTGAATTGAATTGAATTGAATTAATCAAATATTTATTTAATAAATTGCAATAAGCAGACCAATCACAAAATATTCCCCATCAACCAGTAAATCAGAAACATCGAGACAAAAGATCTTAGAATGTAATTTTTTTCAAATGTATTTTTTATCTATAATACGCTTAAAAGTTACACTGGGTTAAAGATCATTCTTTTTGCTATCCACCAATGGTCGAGGCATCCTGATGACAACAAATTTCAAAACACTATATTACCATCAGCCACCGGAATTATGTAATATGTGAGTAATATTATAGTGGATGGTTCGAGGCACAGCTAAAATAGCAGGTTCAATAATAGTGTTTTGCAGAAATAAATTAATTTCTTCTTTTTCCACAAGATATGTGAGTTGATAAAAATAAAAAATTTCTTGACCATTTTTCATTTAATCTAGGTTCCCTTTATTATTTTTTCAATATCGTTATGTTATTAATGATATGGAAGGCTTCTAACTCTGCGATCGCATATTTTCTTCAATAAAAGGTTATCAAAAAACGGTAATAGTCTCGACTAAAAATTATTACTAATCCACGGTTTAGTCTTCAAAATGATATTCTTTCCCCCCAAACCGGAGAGGTAAGTACTGTTTGCGAAATTCAGCCGTTTCCAATAAATTACAGGTTTACTATGGTACCACGGCAAAGTAGCCTCTCATTTTGTTTTCTAGTTTATACGAAGACTTTTTGATAACTCAGAAACTGACTTTGATAATAGATGACGCTAAATGAAAAAAATTAGGTATTTATTTTTTCACTTTTTTAACATTTAGGTATACACATAAAGCTGAAACAAATACTAATTTTACATAATATTTTTTTTAAAGTCTTACAGTGATTAAATAACCCATGGACAAAGTGTATCGATCGAAAAAAAAGAGGTTAAGTCGAAAAATAAATCAAGTCGCTGACGTATCAAACAGGTTTCTTTATAGGAGGTATATTCTGATTTCAGACTTCCATTTACCTATGTTTCTCTTTTGTAAAATATAAGTTGGCAAAACCTATACAGAGTTCAATTAAAAAAAAAAAATTGCCGTTACTCTTATAACATCTGTGCTTTTCCTTTTTTTTCCCAACAAACTATACAAAGACGGTGTTACTGACGCAAATGTAATATCACTCATCAAGAGACCCGTGACTAAGTTAAAAATGAAAACAAACACCGGGTTGTGTTTCCCTGGCAGGCCCTTTTTTTAAATATAAGGTAAATTCTCTACTTGCGATTATTGCTTTTGGTATGGAAACCGCTTTATCCTATCCAGCAGAATAAAGCAAAATTTATCATCGATGAGTTAGCCAAATTGTGAGGTCATGAATCATAATTCTTCGCTTCACATAAATTTTGGCCTACTGCCAATGGTATCAAGATATTGGAAAATTTTTCGGGACACCTATTATAGGTGTCTGGAGTTTTGACTTTTGCTTAGTTTATCAAAAAAAAAATCCGAATTGCATTATAGTAAGAGGAATCTGTTGCTTACGCAATTATAATTGCTTTTTATATGGCTGCATCATTGTTGTACTAATTTACTCTTTATATAACTACCTGAAATTCGTTTATCTTTCTACCAACTACACAGTGCCTATATGATACTGCACAACAGTTAAATCTTACATTGTAGAATAAATCTTGAAAAGCTAAAACAAAGATAACTACAGATACGTACCTATAGATATATAAATATACAATGTATTTACATATGCCTTTTTCGTATCGTAATTCCTTTTGTAATGTGTATTCCGACATTACATACACATAGGTATATCATTCCAGCCTGCAAAACAAATTGTCGTTGCCATAAATCAAGTTGTTAGAAGTTCAGGAGTCTCAATTTCACTGTCCCAAATGTTATGTTAAACTAGGTAAAGCCACTATACTAGATCTAAGGGATGCATTGCTTTTATATATATACATATACATGTGTATATACATATATAGATAAACTAAACTTAATCATCTTTGTGAAATTCGTCGAGCAGTTTGTTAAGCTCATATAAAATAAACCATGATATTGCTGTGGAGTCCCTAGCTTCCTATAAAGCACACTGGAAGCACGCATATACACAGGACACCTATTTACATAAAATACAAGGTATCCTATAGTATATGGATGCGCTTACAGTCTTGCCCCTTTTTGGGAATCCAAATGCATTTTCAAAGTGGTTACATTTTAAAGCGATAAACTAAGTATAGGGATTTATCCTTGTCCTGGACTACCCCGTATAGAGTAGTAGTAACATTTGGCTCAGATAAAATGCATTTAAGTCTATCTCTAACCCCCAATCCTTATATTATTGACCACTTTACTCTTTGTTCAGGATACTGAACGATACCTATTAAATATACACACGCCCGTTATTTTCTACATTTATGTATAAAGATTGGTGAACGTGAGGGTAGGGAAGAGGAGGTGTTGTTCGATTTAAGTGAGGTTATGTTGAAATATTTAGTTTCCATGTTTTTACATGAAATTTATGTTTTGGTTTTGAAATTTGTGGTGATTGCTACTTCAGATATATACGTTTGTATTATGGTTTTATAAAACTTCAATGACATTTTCGCAATACTAAAGCAAAATGTGATCGCATGCTTATTTAAGTATACATTATTCATTTAGTGAGATTGATAAAAACGTTTATATAGGTACAATGTAAACGGTTTCAAAAATCAAGAGCTATTTTATTAATTGGGTGTTTTGTTGTATTGTGTTTATGAGTACAGAAATTGGCTTAATTTTAATTTTCAATTAAAAATTATTGAGCTATAGAATGCATAGCATTGACATTTTTAATACTTTATATATGATTTTTCACATTTAGATTTAATTTATCTATACCTACATATATCCTTGACGCATGAAAAATTTGTATAGAGGTGGAAAATCAGGGATTGTAGAACTCCTTTCATGCAATCGATTTCATCTAAAAATTAAATTCGTTTAGATTTTCTACCAGCCTGAACACACTGTATACACTCACTTGATCAAATCAATCAATCAACTTTTGTAAATTCCAGATGAGATTTTTGGTCTAGATGGAGAAATCAATTTGTTTCTTGACAAATAGTGTAATTTAACTAATCATCATAACATACTTCTCCCTGTCTACAAAAATAATTATCGGATAAACAAAAACTTTTGTGCTACTCCGAAAAAGATTAAACTTAACTTTGATTGGCTGCTTGGGTGAAATTTGAGCCGAGACAATCATTGTACATAGGATAAAATGTTCAATTGAATGACTTGAACTTTAAGAATTTTCTGCGAAGACCTGAATTTGCTCTCAAGTAGGAATACTTTCTCATCTCAGTGTAAAGAAGATAGCCTAGAAACTAATTGATAATAGTAACTAATTGTAGGGTACATCAGCCATTATTAAAAAAAAGAAAAAAAAAGAACCTAGATGAAGATCAGATCAGATCATACCTCCTCGGGAAGGTTTTACTGGTGTTTTGGCTTGACACTTGATTAGGTTTTACTTGCTCCAAATAATAGCGCACAGTATGTAGAAAAACGACTACAGCTCACCGTTCGTTTTATGAAGAGTATTTTTTAACTTTATCTCGTCTCTCATAAATCGCACCCCGACCAAGTAGGATAAGTCACGAGTAGAAAAACCTTTCATTTCTCCTAGCACAGGAACTTTCAACATATTTTTCCATTTTGATGAAGACATGTAAAAGGAATTTTGAATTTTGGATCTTAGTATTTTGTTTTAGACATTTAAGTTTTGGGGATTTCGTTTCCAACCCATATTCATCGACCAAGATGATTCAATGGATAATTTTAAATGGTTCTAACTTCTTATTTAGCATATTCAACAATCAAAATAATAATCCAACTATCAATGATGATGATTTATTCCAGATAATAATAGTTCGAATTGCATCTGATTACATGTATACATCAGTTCGAATCGTAAACATACGATAAGCAATAAAGTCAATCACCACTTTTGGAATTTACCTTGCCACCTGTCACATAAAAGTTAACATCTACCCACAGGATATTTACGGAGCTTAGAGCTTTATTATTTTACTTAACAATGCTTTTTTTTCTCTTATTATTCCTTTAAATTTATCTTATATGATTAATTTACTGATCCCAAAAGAAGCTTAAAAATGGTAAAAAATTTAATATCACAGCATACAACCAGAACAAAATCCCGAAAGATCTTCATTAAAATGTTGCTTATCATACAAATTCAGGATTCCGTTCACCATTTAAGGCATTGGAGAGGTTTTTGTTATTTTTTATTGTGTTTGTTTTTTTTTTTACCCTCCGAAATTCCTCCTTGGTTAAACATTTTGGTTAAAATAAATAGTACTCGAAAACTTCATCAAAGAAACAACAATGTGGGAAGTAAAGCGCCAAAAGTGCTTTTAATTTGGTAAATAAGAAAACAACACAGTACGTTGCCAGTTTTGCAATCCCTCCCCCTATACCGCTTCCCTTAGGAAAAATACTGCAACAAGAAACCTTTTGGCCTGTTAAATTTAGCTGGGCTCCACTTTCATTGAGGAATTTCTTAGATAAACAAAGCACTGATGCCAGACATCCCCTCAAATTCAATGTAACACCCTACTACCCTCTGATTTTAACACCCTAACTATATATATACTATATATATATATATATGTATATGCAAAGCCAAGAAGAAAGAGGGATGCCTGCTCATGATGGCAACAAAAGGAAGAATGGTTCTAGAGGGTGGAAATATCAGCTCTGAAGAGTTATAAATTCCTAACTGAATGTATGTATGTATATCCCATGCATGTAGAATACATTATCACACGGGGAGTTGTATTATTTGATGTATCCTTCTATACCCAATTTGGTATGATGAAGAAACATCAAATGTTTTGTTGGTTTCATGTGTTCAAAGGATTCCTCTTAAAATAGAATTAAATTTTCTTTTTTGTGTTCTCAACTCCCATGCCGGTATTGTGGTTAGCTTGCGATATCAAGAAAGCATCCTTTAGAAAGCGTGGGTACTGAAACAACATTGGCTTTTGGTCTTTTGTCGTTGACGTGTTCATCAAAATCAGCTTGAAAAGTAATTAATTTGGTAAGGATGCCATCAGAAGCAAGAAGCTCTGTGTTGACGTATCCGTTTTGTTGTTTTTTCGGCTTTTTTTTTTTTTTTTAGGTAGGCTTCATATATTAAATGAGATATCTTGCGACAATTTATTGAAATAATTTCCTAAGCACAGAATGCCAATCTGGATATTCTGTTATAATTTCTCCTTGTAGGACTGAAAGATGATTTCTTCTCAATTTACAAACTTATATTATGTATCTTGTAAAAGTCAAACGAAAAATGTGTGTTGTTCATGGCAAGATTAAGATTAAGGGCATAATACGAATAGTTCATGTAATTTATTTTAAACTCTTCTAATATGGTCAATGTGATTAATATTGCAACTAAATAATTTAAAAATAATAATAGGGCTTGGAGAAAGTTTTTAAAAATGCTTCTTAATAATAAAATTTGTGATGCCATTTCTGAGCGGATATTTTGGAACAATCGAATCAAATATGAACGATGCAGCAGACTATCGAAGATGGCTACCAAAAACAGCTAAAAACTAGGCCAAGAGCTTAATTCGACCAGCCGATAATATGCTTATTAATAAATATCCTAGTTTATATAAGCAAAAAACAAAACCCTGAAAAATGGTTTACCACAAAGATCAATCCTGGCACCCCTACTATTTAATCTGATTTCCCAAATACCATCTCACACAAGTTTATATACGGTGATAGCCTAGCCATCGCTATCCAGGATGCAATCATTACCAAAACCGAGTAAATACTGACTTAAGACCTACGAGGGTGTATATCTATTTTAACAATATTTTATCTCCCACACCGGGTCTTCTATGTAAGTATATATCAAGGCTGGGAGATGATATTTATGCTTACATATATGCAAAGGCATCATAATATTGGAGTATGATATATGTATATTTAATGGAGGATGGTTTATTGTGTACTCCATTGTTTATTGTCTAATTCAAAAGAGTGGAACTTCCAATATTTTCTTTTTCAGATAAAAGATTGTACATAAATGCTGTTCTTCATCTTTTGATATTTTCCACTGCTAGAACATAACTTTTGTGTTTGCCGATTAAATGTTATCAAGGGAATTAATTACTCACACTAAATTTGTGCCAAATTTGATAATACCGCCCAAACAAGTAGTATCAATTAAACTCGGTGGTTTTTTCAACATGATTAAATCAATTAAATATAGTTTTGCCACAATTTTTTTTCCGAAAGAAATAAAATGTTGCAAGTTTTTTTTCTTACTTATTTTCAAGCAGAACAAAAACAAACATGCAAATCTGTCATTGAATAAACATATCAAACATGGACACCAAAGACCTTATTGAATTATATAAATAAAACCTTCAAACAAAAACTTTTACGTGCAAAAGATATTTAAATTTTCATGAATTTTTCAAAACATTGCTAAAAAGATTTTCGGAAAATATCCAGAACTGCAGCAGTTTTCCAAAAGAAAAACCCAAACAGAAATAATAAATGCGCTTATCATCGCAGATGTATGTATAAGGATGCACAGAAATTTATGCATATATACATATGTATATGTAGAAATATATATGTAGTAGTATTCTAGATAGATAGCCCTGCAGATAAAAATACTGAGTACGAGTACATACCAGCTATGCACAGGCTAAGCTGCTGAAGAAGAAAGTTCAAACTTTTTAAGACTCATTTTGTTTTATTTTTTATTTTATCTTGTAAAAAAAAGTTTTCTGATACAAGACGGAGCCTTTCTCATCCAGGTTTCGAAAGTTAAATGAAAACTACCAGAAAGGTATTAGGTCACGTTCAATGAAAGATTTCTTTTTTTTTTTACTTTTTAACGAATTGGCATGGCTCATCTGTCCTTCTAGAAAAATTCTCAGGTCACCATATAAAAGGGCAGTAACAATTTGTTGTTTTAACCTTTTTTTTTTGTACTTTTGCAATCAATTTTGTGTTACAAAACTTTACTTAAATACTACAATTGATTGTCATCATAGCAACAGTTATATATGGTAACTCACGCAACTTTAACAACAAAATTAAAAGAAAATATTAATCGCTCAAATATATAGCCCTGCGGAGCACCAGAGTCAATTGAATGAAGTTTTATAAATATGGTCATTAATTTTGACTTATTATTGTATTATCGTTTTTTTTTTTTTGTATTAACAAAGTTTTGCAATTTTCGTTTTTACAAGACAATTTTATTTACTGATATTTAACCTCTATCTTCTTGTCCTACCGAAATATATCTATAGTCGGACGATTGCCTAAGTAAGTTTCCAAAAGGATTCTCATGGTTTTCGAAAGATACGCAAAACGGGGCGATAACATAATTAACTAAAAATTCAAGGATCGTCTTCTGCCATTGCGTCGGGAAAAGGGATCCGTTTTGAAAATTTCTTCAGATGTATTTTAGTTTGAAAGTCCTGCGTCAAAAGAATCCTGCTCCGTTTAGTTTAGTCACAAAAAAAATAATAACGGTAACATTTTGTTTTATTCAATTATTTAAAAGAAGGTCCCTAACTCTGTTAAATGTGAAGCTACACGACATGAGACCTTGGCCTCCAGACACCAATTGTTTGGTCTCTGGATACCCAGAGACCCCGTGATACAGTTCGGAGACGTAAAGATCTCTAAAGAGACCTAATCTCTAAAGGATTTTTCGGTCTCCGGTCTCCCGTCGTATATTCTAAAACAAACATGTTTCCAGGCTCGGTCTCCGGTCTCCAAAGTTTATTCATTTGTCGTCTTCAGCTCTCCGGAGACTATTTGTGTGTTCTAGAGCCGGATTCTTTAACACGGAGAGTTGGGGAGTTTGGGAGATGAAACTTTTCGTTCCCCGATTAAAAGACCTTAACTTTCCATTCGCGATTCTCTAACATACTCGGGGGGTTAGGGAAAACGTGAGAAGTGTCGAAATATTGAAGGACGGCTAACTCTGTGTAGGAGGGTCATAGAGCTTTGGGGTTTTTTCCTACGGATTTAGGGTCTAGAGTACAAATATATAGGTGATTAATTTCTGCTGACGGGGTGGGGGTGCGTTTGGTGATGGGGGTTGTACAAACCCTCTTTGGAGGTTGTCCACAATACATTCATACGCAATACTTTGCTAATGTTACTTAAACTTTGTTTGAAACTAAATACTGACTGTTGGATTTAAAAAAAAAATATTCTCGAAAATTGTCGATTATATTATGCATTTATCCGCAAGACCTGTTTAACGTTATGTGTAAAAATACATATTATTTTGTTTAAAAATACGCAAAATGTTTGCATTGCTCATAATTGTAAATTTACTACAATTATACTAGGTAATCAGCTGCCTATTATTGTGGTAAATTTCAACGAAAATTTTTTAGGGTGTTTCACGTAAATTTTATCCCGGATTATAGCTCCGGAAATTATTCTTCTTCTTCGTCTTGGTCATATATTCTCTACAAATTGTTACGAAATGTGGTGTCTCCTCATACGAAGAACATTAGAAGAAGAAAATCGAATTAATCCAAAAATAATAATAATATTAAGAAGGAACTAGAAAGAATTAGCATAAAGTAAGAAAGAATTGATAGTATATGTCCCAGAAAAGTCATTGTCATTGAGGGGCTATTTTCGCCGCTGCCGTTTTGTTTCTAAGACAACTCTAAAAATTTTATTCTTTTATTCTTAATATAAAATTCTTCTTATAAATATTACATACCATATTAAAAGTAGCATTACTTCGAGTCCTTTGTCCTAGTTTCATATTTAATTTTATGCAGTTCACTTCACATATTTGAGACAATTTTCAGAACGTTTTACCGTTAATCGGGAACAGATTAAACACTTTCATCATAATATGTTGGAGGGAGGAACAGAAGGGATGTTTAAATCCCATCGAACTCTGTAGCCAACCTAAGCAGTTTGCCATTATTAGATGATCATAGAAACTTATCGTAGTAAGAAAAACAAGCTCAAATTCAATCGAACTGCTCAACTTAGTAGTAATAGTTAGATTACAGACGCGGACGAAGAAAAATTTAGATTACCGGCGCGGACGAAAAAAATTTGGATTATCGACGCGAACGACAAAAAAAAATAACGCGCATGTCTCATATCTGCATACCTGAAATAAAAAAATAAGAAAAATGTTAATACTTTATCCTTCTGAGGAAAAATAGGAGGAAAATCAAACTCCTCTTTATCGAAAAGCTAATAAATAATAATATGCAAAAACTCTAAATAAACAACTGTCAACTCTAGCATAGATTTATGTACTGAGATAAAATTATCCGGAAGGTTAACATTAGCCTTAAGAGAAAAATTAAGTTTTAGCGGGACGTTTGGCCTTTGCACTGCAGCCAACGGCGAACTTCTGCCAAACTAGCAGTGGCCTTGGAGGCCCAACCTTGAAGGGGCCCCACTAGGGACCGAATCGATGTACATGGAGCATATAAGACATCGAAAATTAAAAAAAAAAAATTAATTCAATTTATTGTTCTTGCATACAGGGGCGGATTTACCAAAGGAAGATTCAATAACAAATATTTGCAATCTGTTAGCACCATACTTCATATAATCACAGAACTTTATCAGTCGTTGTAACATACCTACAAGATATAAGGAAAGTCGGTACCTTTGATTGTTAAGAGTCGCAAACTGTGGAAACAAGCGGTGAACATAACTACGTATACAATATGAAGAGGAAATGTAAGCGAAAGGTCCGTTTTGATGAAGTAAAAGGAAACGAGATTGAAGTCGTACTATCCGGCAGGGACGAATTCAGAGTTACCGTTCTTAACGTCATTATCGACAGGTTGATTGCAGAGCTACAAAGACGTGGTTCTGCTTACGAGAACTTAAGTAAAAAGTTTGACTTTCTCATGAAAGTCTTCCATCTAGGAGATTTAGACGGGACTTTGGAAAACGACTGCTTGCGAGCCCATTTGTCGTCCGCTGAGGCTACACGGGGAGAACAATTATCGCCCCTGGAGTTATACAACACATTCTGATAAAAAGCTTGTCGGACATTTATTCAAATGAGCAAATAGCTCTCCGGATGTTGTTGTGTACCATGGTCCAAACTACTCGGTAGAATGGTCGCTAAAGAAGAAAATCAGTCGCACAGCAATCAGAGCATATAGTTACACACAATGAACTTTCTTTCTTAGATAGAAGATAGATACCTACATAAACATTAAAAAAAAATTAGCTAAATTTTTGAATTGATTTTGACGGGAGATGTCTCAAAAGAAGCGGAAGGATACAAGGATCATAAATATAAAATATTTTCCAAAAGGACTGTCACTGTTTTCGAAAGAAACGCAAAACGGCGATAGTATAATTTATTAACAATATCGCAGAGATATCACAATTGCTGCTATCAGAACAAGATGCTGCCTCTCTTTTGGGCCGCTAGCCAGTCTTTTACTTGGGCAGCCCAGGGCAGTTCAGGGCAAGTCGAAAGGCATGTCAGGGCAAGTCAGGGCAGTTCAGAATAATTCAGGGCAAGTCAAAAGTCGATAGCATAATTAACTAAATTTTCAAGGATCGTCTTCTGCCATTTTGTCGGGAAAGCGTGGATCCCTCTCGAAAATTTCTTCAGATATATTTTAGTTTGAAGGTCCTGCGTGAAAAGAATCCTGCTCGGTTGACAAAAAAAAAATTTTCCAAAAGATATGACAAGATAGATCCTACATAAAGATTAAAAAAAATTAGCTAAATTTTTAAATTGATTTTGACGGGAGATGCCTCAAAAGAAGCTAAAGAATTCAAGCATCATAAATATAAAATATTTTTCAAAAGGCCTCTCACTGTTTCCGAAAGAAACGCAAAACGGCGGTAGTATAATTAACTAAAAATTCAAGGATCGTCTTCTACCATTTTGTCGGGAAAACGTGGATCCTTTTCGAAAATTTCTTCAGATATATTTTATTTTGAAGGTCCTGCATCAGAAGAATCCTGCTCCATTTAGTTGAGTCACAAAAAAAATTCTTTTGCAAAAGATAGCAAGAGATATCAGAAATGTTGGAACATATTATTTTCGTATCAGAATGGAAATATTTTCAATAAAGTCCATGAATCTTGTTCAATTCATCGAGTTTTTGGAAGAAGAAGAACAAGACAAAAAGGAGAAAAGTTTATAGAGCTCTTTCATATTAGATAACGTGTTTTTTCGAGCTAAAAATATTTCCAAAATTCATCTCGATAAACATTAACATTTTGAAAGCATTGTGTGCCCAAGAGTTTCTTGTTATACAATTAAATTTTATATTCGGAAGATAAAAAGTTGGATGACCACTCAGTAAATTTACGGTTCCCAAGTGCTTTATTTTTATTTTGAGTAAGTAGCGCAATAGAAATAACACACTTATTTTCTTTATATGAATTTAAGTCGGCTCATTCGAGACCCATTTCCTATACTTTTAAAAATCTATACGATGTGTTACCATGTATATTAGACTTGAAATTAAGAAAACATACCTTGTAGTTGAATTAAAGAGAGCAATAATATAGATAAGAGAGCACCTAATAAGGATTTATTATATCCTTAGGCTTGGGAACTTAAATGCTGCTCAGTCCCATTCGGATAAAATAAAAAATTGCTGCAGTACAGCATGGCCTTGGATAGGGTATGTTCTAAATACTAGGCATCCCCCAAGATTTGTTTCTATAATCAAGTCATGTTAGGAAACAAACAAAAACTGATTTATTCTTTTGGTCTGGTTTTAGCACTCCTTTCATCTACCAGAATTTAAAAATAAATATTACATTGTTTCCACTATCTTGCATAAAAAATCTTGTTGTTAATAGGTAAAAGAAATTAAAAGTATTTGATCAACCTAATGCTTATAGATGCACTAAACTTATATGTATTTGACTATTCAGCAACTTTCGCTTGTCTTGTAATATGATTATTTCAAAAAACAAACAACGAAACGCAAAATAAATAAATTACAGAAGCAAACAAAAAATAAATTCATGGCGGATCACATCAATCAAAAAAAAAATTAATCATCCATGTCCCATCCTTTCGGTGGATTGACTCTAAATAGAGCTGACATCCTTGTTTCCCTCCATTCGAAAAATAATTTTACGCGTGAATCCATCCTATAACATGTATGTAGGTACACAAACTACCTTTTTATAGTCGTCCAAAAACGTAAACCAAATGTGCTCCATTGAGCACAATAAATTCTGAATAATATTGCAATTATTTTAAATAAATTTCAATTCACAGATACTTTCAATTAATTATTGGAGTTTTTAAGGGATTCACGTAGGTTATCTACCAAACGCTCAATTTTTGATGCTAAAACTACTATTAAAATTCTCCCCCCACTAAATCTTTATTTGCATTTCAAATTTGCTCCTTTGTTACAAACCAAACGTGACTGCAGGAACTTTCAGCTATAGTTATACAGATATTCTATCTTGGAGGCTTTGTACGTATATTTTCAATGAATTCGTTTGCCATTGTATAATATTATGTATATATTATGCACGTGAGGAACATTTTAAACAAAGTACATAAATAGCAATATATTACAATTTTCTCTTCTACGTATAACTTATATATATGTATAAACAAAGAGAGGTTGTGACCTAGAAAATGCTTTGAAATTAAGTTTGAAATATTTTGAGAGCTAATCTCATTCATAAGAATTGCATGCGTTTAGAGTAAGTAGTAATACTAAATCAGATATAGATAAGTAAAGTAGATATAGATAAGTATAGTAGGTAAGTAATGCAGGATCATGGAAATAAATGTATATTTCTGGAGGATTAGGCAAAAGTTATACTATACACACAATTCTCTTAATTGGAAACCAACAATTTTCGATTAGTTAATACCATTGACGGGAAAAATCAAAGATTGTACAGAATACCAACATCAGTCCAATGAAGAAATGTGGACTTCTTCTGAATAGCCTAATAATGTGAAAAAGAAGTAGGCAGGATCTGAAAAAAAAAATTGAAATACGATCGTCAACAATTCCGGGAAAAAGACATTCGAACTCATCACAGACAGACAGAGTCTGTACTTTTCTTATATTTTTTCTAAAATCAAACGACTTTACCAGAGAATTAGTTTTTCAATATTTTCGATATAACTTGAACTAGGATCAAAGACAACCAATTTGTTTTTTGCTTTAACGGATCTCAAGCCACGGAAAACCGAAATATCTTTGTTCAGAAGGATTGGTATTATTTCTTATTTTCTTAACAATAAAAACTGATGGAATCAAATTTGAAAACAATTATATTTTAATACTGTAGATAAGATACTGACTAAAAAAAGGCGTCAAAGAATATAGTTGGAAGTCCCAAGTCCTAACAAGTCGGAAAAATAGGGGCTCTAAAGTAGCGTCCTGCAGCCATCTGAGGACTTAAGGACTGCTATTGTATATTAAAAGGTTTTATTTTTATTTTATCGGACTTTGTAATAATATACAGACCACATTTTTTACATAATTTGTATATAATGTTCAGAAAACTGACATTCTGGAGGGGGACCAGTCGTTCGTCCCCCCTCTCGGTGCGCCCCTGATCATGATTGATGTAATCATGATTGATATGCAATGCAATGCATGATTGATGTAATCATGATTGATTTAATCATGATTATCAATCAGATTACAAATGTAGTTGATTACGCCCAACACTGCAACCAACAGCATTAAAAGATCCATTTTCTGTTCAATCTAACACTATTATAATATATAATAAGGGAAAGGCGATAAGAAGAAAAGTACCTCTTTATAAAATAAGCTAAAATCCATATTTTTAAATTTAGCTAGATGAATCGTCATTAAGAGGTATACTACTTTTTTATTTCCGTCAAGCATAGCTATGACTTCCTTATTTTGAGTTGTTTTTTTTTTCTCGATACCATTGCTGAAATTTATGTCATATATAAAATAACACCAATGAAATTTCTGCCAATGGTTTTAAGTTTAAATCAAATTTTAATGGGTATTATTTACAAATTTTATCACTTTCTACTGACTTTTTTCATCATTAATATCTTCAAAGCCTGGACACATTATTCTGTTCATTATTTTCCGATATATAACTTTTTTTAAATGGCCTTTCATCGTAAAATCATGAAAATTTCTAACCCTTAACCCATTGCAAAGGGATATATCTTCATAGGGGATACAAAAAATTAGAAGTAAGCTATTTTTGTTTTCCAAACAATCTCTGAAAGTTTCACTGAAATGGGAGATGGTCGGATTCATAGGTGTAATGGCTGCATATAATTTTGTATACTTTTTATGGACCTAACATATAGAATGATTTTATTTCGCCTTACTTTCACTCTTTACCTTTTGCTTATCCAAATCTAACTATAGGTTTTTAAATCATATTAATCAAATTACTTATTCATTGAATAAAAACCCATATAGATAAACGTAATAGACATACAAAAGGGCATCATCTGCAAATTCCTTTACTTGAGAGTTATCCACAAAAATTAAGAAACAATACCATTCCAATGATTGAACCTTGAGGAATTCCAAAATTACCGATTATTGCTTTTGACAAAAATTCCCCAATTTTGAATCTTTTCAATTTGTTTATAAAAACCGACTTAAAACAATTACATATATAATACTTTTACTAGAATGTTGCTTTCTGAAGTCTGACTTATAATCAACAATAAGCTTATGACCATAAAAAATAAACTAAAAATAACAAAAGCTTATATGTAAAAGAGAAAACAACAGCACCTCGCTTGAATATAACAACAATACTAGACAACATAACACAAGCTTAAATTGCCTTATGTAGAATTATGAATATTACTTATCTGTACTTATCTGACAAGATATTAAAATTTAGACCATATTTTATACACAACAGGAACAATAAAACCGATTACAGTATAGGTGTGTATACACTTAAGGCATAAACGATAAAAGTATGAGATACTTACCAAAAATAAACTTTACGAAATCATCGAAAAAAAAACACATAAACTCTACAAATTTTTCCCTATAATACCACCCCATACCTGAAGTGACCAGAAATTCATCTTAAAAACAAATTTTTCCAAGGCTAAACCGAAAAGAAATTGCCCTACAGCTAAGAAACAGAACCAAAAGAAGGAATAACAGGAGGGAGAAAGAACAGAATGAAATGCAATACACTTCTCAATCCGAATCTCTAGGGATAATCCCAGGAAAAATATCGAAGTATTACTTCCTGGAAAATAACTGAAAAGGGTCAAGATTTTCCTTAAGTATAATTTCCGTCCCATGCTTCCTTAGAGATCTTGTGATAAAAACCGCCGACCGGATTTCAATTATCCTCCAGGAATACATTTGGTGAATTGCCAGTTGATATCCGCAAAAGAAAGTAAATTGGTTTGAGTTTAGCAGATTTTCGAAAATAGAAAATGTTCGAGAGCAACAAAGTCCTTTATATAAAAAAAAAAAATGAGAGCTAGAAATAAATTTTTGTTTTGCTTTATAGGAAAGTGATCTGTTCCTCTAATAAAAATTGGGTTGAACTGTTTGTTGTAGGATTTTCCACGTCTGGCAGTAATGAGATTCTTTAAAAAATAAATATATACAAACAAAATAAGGGAATGATGAGATGCTGATGAAGGCGGCGGATTTCACAGATTTCATTTAATTTTTTTTTCTTTATTTTATATTTTTTTATTTTTGGTTTGTGAAATGAAGTGAAAAATTTCTTGTTTGAAAGTATTTTGTACGAAATTTATCATCATAAACATAATTTACCCCTAGGTACCTCCCTCCAAAACATATTTTGCTTGTTTCAACATAAAATTCTGAGAAAGTAAATTACGTAAAGACGCTTCAAAGAAAATCAAAGCGTTTTGGATATTCTTTTAGGGCTGGATGGGTATACATGAATCTAATGAGGATTGAAAGATATTTACATCCTAGAACAATATTTGATTCATGTTTCCATAGAAATTTGAGCAAAAATTTACCGCAAAGAATGCCTTCCGAAAAGAAAAAGTGTAGGTACTAAGGGCGTCTTTGAATCTAAATCCAAGTCTTCATATTCGTCTTGTTATAACAGCTCTCGGTGGAAAAGACGAAATAGCTCTTGATGTATGAGTACATACTGCAGGAATGAGAATTTCAAACTGCTAACTGAAAAATCACCTTGTGAACATGGCAAACCCACAAATGCAACCTACATATGCTGACTGGAAGAAAATAAGTCTATACTGTACACGTCTTCTGGCAATATAAGTATGTAGTACTAACTATGTCATAAAATCGCGTAAAATTACTACCTCAATTGCGCCCCAGTGAATTGAAAGATAGACCGCTTGGGGAGCTCCGTTGTAATGTCCGTTTTTATACGAGCTTATAATAATCTCTATGATCGCTCGTGAATTACATAAAATTACTTTCCGACAAAATTCCACATTATAATATTTTATATAAGATAAATCTTCACGTATAGACTTCGTAACACTTGATATCTACGGATGGAACGACCCTTTTAAACCTAAATACGAAAAAGCAAATTGATCCTTGTTAGGACATTAATTAAGATTGCGATATCAAATGTGTCTAATTTGCTTGTATATCTACAGGTAATTCTCATCTCGGACATACGTTTAACGACGAGCTTATCTCCAACCAACTATATCTGAATGGAATATGTATAGGTACCTATGCGTACGACGCGACATATCCTATCATCCCAAAGGACAAATTGAAGATGCTGCCACAGGCACGTAATTTTAATTGTACCACAGAGAAAGGTCAACGAATAAATAGCACAGCAGTAAAAGGTAGTCTTAACGCAAATGTTCGGTAACCAAAATTCAAATATGTAAAATCACTCGCAAAATTTCTGTAGAGTTATTTTAATATGGGAAGGAGATGGTTGCGGCGCGTCGGGTTAGTTCAATTTCTCTGTCACATGGAACTCATCAACGGGGCAACCAACCTTTAGAAAAGCTAAGATTATATGAGTTTACTAATGCTTGGGGAATTCCCTGATTTCAAGCTCTCTAGTCAATGTCCTAGCAGCAGGTATACTCTTACAAACAATCTGCACGACTCACCTAAGGCAAGAGGGCAAATGATTAAATCGCAAATGAAATAAATATGCAAAGGAATCTCTCTTGATCTGCGATGAGGGTTAATGGCGAGTGAAGCCACAATTTGGTGATAAAAGTGTCACATAAAATAACCAGAGAGTATGCGGTGTACGTGCGATTCCCATGTGTACATATAGCTCATTATGAAATTTATTTGCTGGAATATAAAGTTTTTTTTTGCCGCCTTGGTGGTTGTTTTTTTTTCCTATGAAAATTTCGAATGTAATATATTTAGGAGGAATGTCACGGAAATTACAAGGATTTCCATAAAAAGATAAATTATTGCCATTTGTTATGTAGGTATAAGGACGATTAAACAAAGTGATAATTCCCTTAATTTGAAAAGACACACATGTTAAAAGAACTGAATTTTTTGTGTTTGCCGTTTATTGTTCTCTGAAACGATACTTCCAGTATTAGATAGAATCTTTATAGTAGTTGAAAAAAAAAAACTTAAATTTTACGTTTCTGTATATAATCTGTTCGTGAGACATTTTCAGTATGGTGGTGCTTTTGAAATTCTGCATGGCTGTCTCACAATCCCCATTTATTAATTATATGTACACTCAAAAGAGCTTATTCACTTTTTTACTAAATCCACTGACACGACGACAAGACGCTCTTATAAGGCTATACAAAAATTTCATATTAAAACAGTTTTTCTTAGTACGTACCTACTGTTTTAGGTGAAACTAAGAAACGGAAGGAGAAGTCGGATCTTGCTCGACACTGAATAGACAAAAATCGGGTTTTTTCTTATATCTAGTCTTAAATAAGCTGGTATAGGCTCAGAGGCTTACTTTCAAGACATCTAATTGTTTGAAGTGCCTCAGGGGCTAGTTACTAGAACAGTTAACTATGAAAATCTGATAATCACAAGGAAATAATTCATGGTGTCTACATATTATTACATATCACTCTTTTAATTTCTCAGTGAGTTGCAGGACACAAACATGAAAAATGAAACACTATATCCAGCGCAGAATTTAATACCAAGGGTATTTTTGAGAGTTTGAAAAAATTATCTATAAACTTTTATGAACAATTCCGGTACTATAATAGAACCTTGAGGCTCTTCATTTAATACCAATTTGATTATTCCCAATCAGTACTTAAGCTAATATAATTTATGTATTTTTCTACTGAGATGATACTTAGGTATGTTCTAAAACTTTTGTGAAATTGGCATACTTTCACAGTTTCCCTTTTATTTTTTTTATATTTCTTATTTCAAGAAAATATTTCAATTTCATTGCTTCAACATGAATAATTGCTTTTAAACTCGTTTATTCCATCTATATAAAAAAAAAAAAACCACAAAAAAAAAAACCACAAAAAAAAAACTTTTGTTTGAAAATTGGAAAAATTAAAGAAAAATCGCCCTCTGGAAAAAATACTTAACAACACAAAAATTACCATGAAAGCTATTTCATGCAAATTTACTGTCGAAAAGTCAGAAATGGAAAACTTCAAATTGATTCACATTTATTTTTTTTTATTCCTCCCTTCAAAATGGGAATATCCGCACATAGATCTTAGGAACTTAAAATCAGCTCAAGGCTAAAAACCAAACGACAAAATGTAACGAATCTCACCCATTACCCAACAGAGAATGGGAGTTATTTCTAACGTGAATGTCCCAACTTGTTCACTTTGCCTCAGCTTATAAGCCATTGGGAAATCCACAAAACGTGTAATACATACCATTGCAAAATTATTTATATACACTCCAGTTCCTGAAAGAGTATTGGTAACAATAACAATAATAATTTTGTTTATTTTGTGTATATCCTAAGGGCGAAGAAGGACTTTAGCTATACTGTTGGAATGTTGAGAAAGAGTGTGTTTCTTTGCTACTACTGCCATATCGCTTGAAGCAATTTTGATTTCCGTCAACGGCTCCATTTGGTCTTCGACCTATGAGTATCAGCTCATTCTTTTTTTTTTCTTTTTTTTTCTTAGTATAGTAATACGTAAACAAAAAAAAAAAGCAGCCTCTTGCCATACTTAGTATATATATGGACGGTACTATGCTCTTTAAGATGCCCATAAGAATGCTATCTGGGAATGTGAAGTACTTTTGCGAAACAGATTCTATTGATTTTGATATAGCCACAAAGCATTATTGGTATTCTTCGGGATTTGCTGTTCTATATTTAGGTAATTCCATTTAAAGGTGTAATAAAACGTGCTGACTGGGATTTCTTCGAATATATGTATGTGGGTGCTGGCGGGTGTTAGGCGTAAAATGATCTTTTCGGGGTCCCTGAATAATCCAAATTTGAACGTAGTGGAAATTATTAACGGAAATTTTACGAAATAAATGAAAATTACACCATGTATCCTGAGGAAAAAAGATTATAAATCTCTGATGAATATGAATGTTTTCAATAACAATTACTTTAAAATTTTTTCGAATATTTTGTTCTATATGTATAACTATGTACTACGCTCTGGATCTACCATTGATTGAGTTCAAATTGGTGTGAATGTTTTTTTGTTTATTTTTTAGTTTTCGAATATACAGATTGTGAAAAATCTCAATTTAAGAAATGAAATCGTTTCGTTCAAAGGACGAACATTATACATCCCAAGATCACTTTTCTCTTATACAACATTAATGCTCGTCTAAGACATAAATCTCGTCCATACTATATAAGAAAAGCTTACTAACATTGTTACCCAACACAGTTACGTGTTTTCATTCTTTAGAAATTAATAACATTTGTAACATAACAATAACAGAAAGAACAACTGGTCCACTAATATTCTTATGTGAATTTTATTATCATAATATGAACTAGGAGCTTCACAGATTTTATAAAGTTCATTTTGTTGCAGTTCAGATAATCTGTTAGAGATCATAGCTCATACGTTTCCGGTAGGTAGATATTTACCACGTTTATATCTACTTTGCAGCATACATAAAGATGACGATACTTTCAAAAACGAAGAAGGTAATTTGACTTTTAGGAAATGATCAGGATAGCCGATTATATGAATTTCAGTTTTCGAAAAAAAAAATACAATTCAGTATAATGTCAAATGGACCACAATACTCAAAATCAGAACTTCGAATAATTCTTAATTACGTAACTATAAATTAGCTTTTCTACACTAATTTTTTTAATTAAATCAAGATTTATCTTCTTATCTTTGAAATTGATGATGTGATAAGCAATGCCGCAATTAGAATGAATGCAGCAGAGTAGTTTTGGAATGTATCCTTCTACAAAATAACAAATTTTTGATGACATTTCTTTCAGTGCCATTAGACCAACAACAATTTCTTTGTTTCAACAGTGAAATATAATATTAGCACTTGTGTCGTTTTATGCACTTTTTTAACCTATTTATATATTTTGTTCTTTGATTGAAGAGAACTTTTTTTTTGTTATACTTATGTAAATCTCGATAATTTTCTTGGAACTTGGAACGAATACGTACATAGTTCGGAGCTCTGGCACCAGTCCAGCCAAGATCAAATAACACATCAATTGAAGACCAGCAAAATTAGAAGCCAGGCCAGTCTAATACTAGCAGATTCGGAGTCCCAGTCTTGATCCAAGCTCCAGAAGATCAGACCTCCTGTACCAGACCAGTCAAAGTAAAAGTAGAGTCTTGATCTGGGGCTCCGGGCAGTATAAAACCAGAATTCTACCAAGCTATACCTCCCCATGCTATTTTTGCTTAAGTGCCTACGTTCTTGTTCCCGTGCCGTTGCTACCTAAGGCGGACGATTGATCTAGGTAAGACAATATCCGCACAGATAGTAATGCTAAAGGCACCCCGATTCAATTACATCACTCATCTGTATACATAATAATTACATGTATACATAATTGATTTATAAAGTAGGAATAGAATTGAATAAGCCCAAGAAATTGTTAGAAATAAGAATATTAAAAAAAGAATTACCTTAAAGACTCAAGCTTGTTGTTAATGGTTATAAAAGGAACAGACAGAATTTTTAATAAGGTTCTACATTTTATCATACGGTTCCACCTAATAATATCATGTACAACTTAATATCGATAGATACCTCTCTCGATATGAAACTACATATATATAAAAAATTTGCAAAGATATCCAAACACAGCCCTATAAATCAAATAAAGTAGCTGTCTGCATATCAAATCCAAG
Organism: Dioctria linearis; assembly: GCA_963930735.1. Lineage (NCBI taxonomy): Eukaryota > Metazoa > Arthropoda > Insecta > Diptera > Asilidae > Dioctria > Dioctria linearis. The sequence continues at coordinate 7,445,091 of OZ005744.1, forward strand.
TATACATAATTGTCACTGTATGTAACTAAAAAAAAAAAAAATGTAATTTGTAAGAAAAACTGTCCTGATACATATATTTGTATTCCGTTACCTCAATATATCCTTAATAGAAATCAAATATATAATGATTATCTACTTGAGGAATCTTGAGAACTCTTTTTTCAATTTATTCGAATTTTCAATTTAATACGTCCGCCAAGGAGTTTTTCATCGTGTATTTATATACTTATGTATCTTAGTTATCTACATACATACAGCATCCATATAAAGAAATCCTAGTCCTGAAAGTAGTAAATATTTGTAGTTGGGATGCTGAATCTATTGTGCCGGAAAAAGAAATGTGCCTTGGTGCCCTTTGGGAATTTTTGACGAGGGTCCATTTTTATTAGACGTGAAATATGTTTAGGAAGGATACACGATAAAATTAATTCTGTCCATATAATTTAAATAATCTATTAGGTGATGTCATCATGTTTTTTTTTTTTTTTTTTTGTAGAATAGCTTCATTGATTACTTGATATGATGATGTTACACAAATTTTTGGAAAAATTTATTACTTCTTAAGACAAATCTGAGTTGTTTTCTGCTGAATTTTTCTTTGTTTAACTTATCTCCAGTCTTTTAATCCATTTTGCGTGTTCATGTGTTTTTTTTTTTCAACTTTTCGTTCAAGTTTAAATCACTTCCACCCCTATCAATTTCGAAAGACATAATTAATTGAATTTTGCGGAAATTTGATAGGAAACGGGAAACTTATCTGAAACCCTAAATTAATTTTATCGATCGGATTAGGAAGTTTAATTTGAAGTGCGTAGGTATATGACGGAACATTTATATTCATTCATATATACATATTATGTAGAGAGACATATGTGAAAATAGTTAAATATACCTAGATACATATGTGGATGCTCTCGTATGAAAATTTGTGGAAACAGAAAAGTGAACATATTGAAATTCTACGGAAGTATTATATTTAAGCCAGGAAATAAATATTTCAGATTATTTTTAAATTAATTCAGTGGAAATTTGGTAATTAATTTAATTACGTTTCATTCATCATGTAGATAAATCTATTACATATAATCTAAGCTGATTCTTTTCAAATTTTCTACAAATATTTTTCTAACTTAACCTATCCAATGTTGAAATTTTTAGTTTAGTTTTCATATCAGGCATAGCAACAACACGCTTAGACTCAAGAAAGTCAACAGAATTAGAAAATCTTCAAACTATAATGTTACTGGCAACTTTTCAGTTTAACTATAGCAACACGTAAAATAACTAATCAAATTAAAGCAAAGATATAGGTAAATTAAAATTGTATTAGTTCTAATCATAAATACTTCAACTTTCATACACTTATAATATTATTTCTGGGGTTCCACAAAGATCAATAATAGGGCCATTATTTTTTTGCACTTATTATAAGTAAGTAGTTAAACTCATCTATATCTATACTGACGATGTTAAATATTCACTCACACTCTCTGTATCTTCTTTATCTGCTGTGTGTGCCAGGAAATAAAAAGATGGCTAACTAGGGAATTTAATATTATTGGTATAAGTTTAGTATGTGGCGGTGCATGTCTAACTTAAAACTTTGTGGGTCATAACAGAAAGTAAAACATAAACTATGATAAATTCATTGTAAAAAGCCCAATCGGCTCATTTATACTGCTACACTAGAAAGTTTTATAAGGGACTTCAGAGAAGACATTAATTTTAAGCCGAACTGAGAAATTGATTTAAGCTGACCAGAAAAGATGTCACTTATGTTGAACACTTATCGGAATGAGATATTAGAAACAGATCCAAGAGATTAGAACTGAGTCTAATTATATACTATATAACAACGTATTGGGCTATCAACAATGTATGTATTACACTTCAAATTTAGGACAAGTTTCTAAAATCTGTCCAATATTACATAGGCCTAATGAATTTTGGGAAATGAAGGGAGCTTCAAAAACTTTTAACAACGTTCTAGTTTTTGTTCGATACTGTTTTAAAAGGTTTTCATCTATTGTTGACTTAAGTCATCTTAATTTTCAGTATACTCTCTTTGTTAAATATTACTACATTTGCGTATGTGTAAAGACACATATACCTCGAAGGTTCAAAAATAGCATATAATTGCACTTTAAAACAAATTACTTGAATTAATATCACAATCAAAGTACCTATCTATATCTATCTATTTAGTTAATCTTAAAAAAAGCGAACTCACTCCAAATCAATTTCGAATCGTAAATTTTTAATATTCTTAAACAAAAATAAAAAAAAAATAATCCCAAAATCCTTGGCAACATTTTCTAGAATCACAACCAATGTTTGTTATTATCCTTTTTTTTTTTTCCTTCGAAAAATAAACAAAAAATTTATATCTGATTACTCCCTCCCCATGAATTTACCTTTTTGACCTAAATTTGAATTGCTGAAAATTTTATCTTTGAAATTTACATAATCCTATACAGACGACAGGAACCCAATAAAAGGATCTAATTGTGAACATTCAAACATTTTACTTTCCATCCACGTATACTTGTCGACAAGGCTTTTAAAATTCTCGTCAAGTGCTTAACTTATTAAAAGTCTTTCGAACAGAAATTTTCTTATAAGTATATACATAGGTACTATATACATAATACATACATACATAAGTAGAAAAAGATCTAGGGACATCAGACAAAATATCAGCATCGAAAAATTCTATATATAAAATATACGTATTTTATCAGAAAGCTCCGTAGATATTTTTCACATTAAAAAATCTCTGTTATCCTCAATTTTGGATGCTTCTGAAACCATTAATCTGTTGAAAATCTGAGCTCTTTTGAATTATAGTAAAGCACAGCAGGTGATGTGGGTGTATTTATTCAAATCTTTGAAATGTTATTTGAAATTTTTACACTTATTTATTATTTAAAGTGATAGGTTGGCATGGAATTAATAATTTGACAGGTCAAACGAAAAGAAGGATGCACACTTAATTGTAAATCCAATGGATTTAACCTTATACTTGATTGGAATTTTGAATATTGGGTGCTTTTTCATAACATTCGAAGTGATTTAAATGTCGCTACTCTGCTTCCGGTCTGATTTTTTATTAAAGTTCTCACATACTTGAAGAAAAGGAGAAATGAAGAAAAATTTGTAAGGGAGACCTGCTGAACTAACTATTAATCAGTCTATAAACTGGAAAATTAAAATTACTTATCAGAACGGATGATGAAAGTCAGTTTGCCCAAAATTTGCATATAATGTTGTATAAAATATTCACTTAATATTGTAAAGACCAAATGAAAGCTGTACGGAATTGTGTTAAGTTAAAAATTAAAAGTTCACATGGAACAAGTCTTTCGTAAAGAGTTGAAAGAGTAATATGAAGGATATGATTGAAATCTAAAAAGAAACTATAATTAATCTAAAACCAATTTTAGCGAGACACTCAAGGAATATTCGTGAATATAACCGCCCGGCTGTATTGAATATGTGTTCTGTAGATGGTTAATGTCGTTTTTCCATTGTTTTTCCATTTATTTCTAGAAAAGTTTTTCGGACAATAAAAATTTATTATTTTTATATTCAGAAGAACTCCTTAGTATACACTAAAAATCTCTGAATAAAAAATCGTGCAAAAATCGAAATTTTGTTACGGCAACCTTACGAAGAAACTACCAATTTCATCCATTTTTGAACTTATTATTAGTTAGACAGATTGTCAGAAAATGACCTACACTGAACTATCTTGGAATAACACTGACTCTCAAAATCAATTTTTTTTTTATAATCGTAAAGAAAGTGCCTGGTAAATGCGGCAATGGACACGGTTCTCCAGAAACTTTAGGACAAATTCGAAGCACTCATGAACTGCACGAAAACAAAAAAGGAATTAATACATTTCGTATATGCAAAAATCCACAAATTATAAACCACGGATTATAAATATTTACATATTTTCTTAAAATTCAGATAATTCCATCACCATTCCTAAAAGCTCTTAACTATACCACACCCAGCATACATATACAACTGCACACATATTAAGTATAAAAAAAAATCTTTTTAATCAGTATGAACGTAACACGATCATTAAATACCTATGAAAACATATGTGCTGAATACCTGTTGCTGTACAATAGTTTTACTGATTTTTACAAAAACTAACAGGAATTTTTAAAGGACCTATTCAAACTAGAAGTCGCTAAAATTGTTTCCCATTGCAAATGTAATAAAGCCACAATGGGAATGTACTTGCATTCTAAAATATTATTACCTGTAAATTTATTAAACTGGTCGTGCTTGAATTTTGTTTATTTTCTAATGAAAGTATTTTACAACTCAAATAAAGAGTAATCCCGGAGAGATATACATAAAATGCGGAAACATCAATTTCAGTGACATATGACTCCACAACTTGAAATTAAATTTAATATCAGAATTCATAAAATCTGTGGGAATCCAGATTTATTTGGTCACTTAAGTTTTGCAATTAAAACTTTATTGCCCAATAAAATGTAAAATGTATTTGTGGAGATTTTAATTTTATACCACTGCGCTTCTGGGTTCCATCAGTTTGATGGATGTAAAATTATTTTAACGAATGCATATATGATGAAAAAATATTACGACAAAAAGGAAACTGAACACATAGTATGTCTAAATGGAAGGTGTGTTCGTGTGTGTGTGCATGCGCGCGCGTGTATGTGTGTGTGTCTGTGTATGAGGGTAAGTCCTAACTGTTTGAGAGATGCAGATCGTTATGGATTATTTCATAATTTTCTGAGTCACCCTATAACTTTTTAAAGAATACAATAATGATCATTTAAAATTAATTAGGTAGGTAGATAATTATTGGAAATTTCCAATGCCCATTTTCAACTTTATTTCGAAGTTAAAGCCTAAAAGTCAAAATTTCGAAATTTCAACACAGTTTTCATTTCACTATAAGTACTTAGGTAGAATCCTTTTTTTTAACATACTTTTACCAAAAAGTTTTTCATATCGAACATAAGATGCCCACAAATTTCGGTTTGAAATAATTCATCACAAAATCCATGCAAAATGGAAACGTTTTTATGATTTCTACACATCGAAATTGTGTGAATGCATAAAGCTAGGCAGTTTTCTTTGTTATGAAGCCTCGCAAGTTTCATTTTGGGTTATAGAGTGTGATTGATAGTTTTAAACTGAAAGCTTTTGCCATATTAAATTCAGTTTAAAAAACTAGTGTTGATAACAATTTTTTTGAAAAAATTATATTCATATAAATGAAGTACTTAATTGAAACTCGGAAATTTTAATTTAGTTGAAACCTAACTTCGAAACGCATACAAAGAAGGAGAAAAATAATATAAGACATTGAAGAATATTTTAAATTATCATCATACGGTCTGCACATTCAGAAGTTATAGGATGTTTCAAAAAATTTCATAAAGAAAAAAATCTTAAGTCATGTTATATGTAATTATTCTTGATCGGAGTTAATATTCATTAAATCTGTAAGTATACGTATCTTGTAAGCTTGGCGACAAATATTCTAGACTAAATCGAATATGTGCTCCATATCTCCTTGAAATTCAACATAAATTTAAAACAAAGGATTATAATAGAACCATATAGACAAGGGGAAGAGAACTGAAAATCGGTAGAAAATCAGTATACTTCGATGAAGTAATTCCAAAATAACCATTATTTCTATCGTAAAATACTTCATTAATATATTTTATTTGAACTAAAATTCAATTTGTGTAATCAAATTTTCCAAAAACTGCATAAAAAAATCATTCACAGAAAGTTTTTATTTTATACAATTTTCACTAAATTTTAGAAGATAAAACGTTTATCTTCTTAATTGCAGCTCAAAAAAATTTTTAATGGCGAGTTATTCAATACAATAACAGTTATGTGTTTTGGTGTTAGGAAAAAAAGGTGAAAATTAAATTTAAGACACAATGATTGTTTTTCCATATAAAGAACTAAAGAAGGATACATACACTATTGAAGGATGTATCAAAACTAGTCATGGATGATCACTGATGGTTAAAATGGCTCAAAATTCTTTATAACCTTATATTTGGAAACGTTGTGGACTTTCGCACGCCTTCACCATATAATGTTTTGGTGAAAATTATTCAAAAAATCAACTCCTTAAGTTTTTTTAATATAGTTATACTTAGTCTGTATACATTCGGATATCCGGAACTAATATATGATTATTTTGCCAAATAATTACTCTTATCAAAATAAATAAAAAATATACAAGTGCGGTATGAGAGCGGGTAAACAAAAAACTTGGCTCTTTTGAAAATTTCTAAAATGCTTTTTTGTTGATGTTATCGTATTCGTATTTTTCGTGTTCAAAATCTAAATATTGCTCTTTTTAAACTTCCATTTTTAAAAATTCTGTAGCATTTCTGAGCGTTACAATAAATATTAATGGAAAATCTTTTTTTTCAGTATTTTAAACCCCGCTAGAACCATCTAAACTGAAATTATATAAGTATGACAATATTTGACAGCTGCGTACAACACCACATGTCTGTGAAAATTATAAAACTAAATTAATGAAAGTTTAAAAATGCATCAAATTAATTTTCAAATTATCGCCTTATTATTATATATTATTATTATATATTATATATTACTGCATCGTGTTATAACATTAATTACAAAAAGAAGTGTGCTAAATTAGTTTTTTTATAAAAAACAAATTCTTGTATTATTTAATATAATCATCAATCGTCCAAGATACCCCTAATCACTCATCTCATCCATCTATCAACAAGTAAAGAATTACTCATATACATATTACAAATATTCGAAGATTATTCCATCAATATTTTGTTGGAAACAGAATTCCTCAACTATTAGCGTCAGTAGAATTTGAACCGAGAATATAAAAAATGTTGAACGAATATTTTACCAATTAATAAAATACCGACACCGATATCTTCTAAAAAAAAAAATGTAAAATACCCTACAGTCGCTATTCCCCCGTTTGAATACATACTTTTCCATTTCACTTCTAAATAAACAATAAACGTAAACAACTTCTTCTTAAATTTGTTTCACTTTTCTTTAAAAATAATTCTTTTCTTTTCAATTCTGAATTAAATAACGGGGGATGGGGGTAACATTATTATTATCATCTCTTAGGTTTCAATCCCAAAGGTTTTCTAGAACACACCTTATATATGAAGGTGCCCGCATAAAAGATCCTTGGAAATGTTTACACATTATAACAGCTTCTTACCCGGATCCTGATAGATATTTATGTATGTACATATATTTACAAGATACACTCAAAATCGATATTGGCTTCCTCTTATGAACCAAGGTCATTGCCCAAATTTCTCTTTTCGAACACCTAAAAAAGTATTACAGAAGCTTTAGCCTCAATTTGCTGGGAGAATCGTATGTCAGCATTTAGTAGGTAGCGATTTTTCTTCTTTTTTTCTCTCTTTATATCCTTTTATACATGAGTATATGTATGTATCGATAAATTTATACATATATATATATATTTAGCAACTGATATAGTATATGTGAGTAGTGGGTGGTGCTCTCAAGATGGTATAGTTACCACCTTGGGAATTGAGTACAATGAAAATTTATTGCCAGTGACGATTTGTCTGGATTCCCCCCTTCTACACATTCAGAAGTTATATAGGATCAGATAATGGAAAAAGTCGTTTACCTGTTCAGCATCCATTGAAAGCAAATAAAAAACTTTTTCCAGCAATAGCTGCCAAAGTTTCAAGGACGAAGGAGCAAAATAACGGTGACCACCTCTATTTAGGATTTATGGAATCTTTTCCAAATCTCATGCTTTTAATCGCTTCGTATTCCCTGACTATGGGTTTTAATTTATAATGATACTTTGGATACGTTATTAGATAATGTTAATTTATATGTTCTACTTATTTATAATAATTCCATCATTTTGAATATAACGGTAAGAATTATTAACCACCCATTAATGGACGAAAATACAGATATTGTATTTTGTATTATTATAAACTTCTGATAAATGTCGACAGCAAACACAGCTATAGAACATCCCAAATTGAACGTTCAGAAATCGCAATGCGAGAGATAAACGCAATCATAATCATAAAATTTTACGTTCACTAATTATCGAAAGCTGACTCCTCTATGACTACTATATAGTGTGTACATAGTTCTCGAGAAATTCAGTTATGAAGACCAACATCAGCAGGAGGAAAAGCGGCACAACTGGAACCATCATACATTCCACGGAGCTTGGTTAAATACCACACAAATTTCAACCTCCTGCCGACAACCGCAAATTAGAGTGAAAACCATTTGCCAGGTAATATTGGATTACACAGCCCATATAGTACATAATTAATACATTCCTCATAGGTTTCTGGACTCGAATTGGCGGCGTCTGGGCTGAGACTTCCTTCAGAGTTCACAGAGTCTTATATGCCGTTAACGCGTGACATTAGTGGCAATAAGGATGTACATATACTATACGTACATTATTGATGGCAGGGAATAAAAACTCTGAAACGATAAGGAAGGGCTAAATTGAATCTAATGAATGTCCCATGTATCACGGTAACTGGTTAAGAGCTAAGGTATGGTTACACGTTTTTATGTGATTAGGACATTGAGGGGGTGAGTTATGGCTACCACCAGGATACCGGAAACATATTTCGGGGAAAATTATTTAGGTTCCTGAATAGAATTTTCTACCGTCCGTCTATGATATATGTTATATATGTAGGTGTATACCGATCTCATTCGAATAACTTGAAAATATTGGTGAGGTATAAAAACAAATTGTAGGTTATAATATGTATATGTATACATAACATACCTACACAGGTGTGGCATGAAAAATGATTAATTTTCAATATTACGTTTTGCGAATTCAATACTCGTACTGTATGAAGGAATTGGTAGTTGTGAAAATTGCATTTTTTTTTATAGAACAATTTTTTAATCCCTTAAAATACATTTGAAATGATATTCTACTCATAGTTAAAACCGCTCCCAATATTTTAAGCCCCGGGGTCAGCATTATCTTCCAGTATCCAAATATATATGAAGATCAGAATTTTTGAATACATACTATACTTATTTGTTGTCCATGAAATGAGTTTTAACGGCAAGATTTTGGACAATATACTTTTCTGAGTGAGTGAAAGTTTTTGTTTTGGTCTTGACATCATCATCAATAGATCAGAAAAAAATAAAGGAATTCATAGGTCTCTTTATAGGTAACTGATGGAATTTTAAAAAGCAAAGCAGTGATTTATCGATGTTTAAGTTGTAAGATCTCAGTAGCTTTACAGTAGCACATAGTTTTATGTCTGTGCATCATAACACTTCTTAAATGACTCCATTAATTGCATGTCATTATCGTTCTCTCTCTTTTATTGTCTAAATCAAAGAAATATAATAGAATTTCTGATAGTGCTCATTTCATTTCAGAACAGTATAATGTAATGCAACCTCAAACGATAGAGGGAAGGTCTGACTACATTACTTTGCAGGTGTTTGTAAATTAAAAAAAAAATCTTAGCGAAACGAGAGGAATCTGGGAGATATCAACTCCTCTTTTATTAAGCGATTTTAGATTTAGATTGGGGAGATTGTCAAAACATGGTCATATAGTAGTCACCTTAGGAATGCTTTTTTTTACATCGCTTATTAATTTTTAAAAATCCCTGAATCATATATGTAGATTAGCAAGGAAAGAAAATTTGAAAAAGGACGACTAATATGGGAATCATCCAAACGATGAAAGCTATTTAGGTACTCCAGAAATGGTACTTTTTTTTAAAAGTCAAATTTTCTGTTTAATTAATACAACTAATGATCATTAGGATTAAACTAACCAAATGTCTTCCTCAAGATAAGTAGATAGGCAAATATTAGGGCAAGACAACCTCGACTGCGATGAGTTGACATCTTTAACCCTTTCAAATGATGGTAAAAAATTAAAACTGAAATACTGCGACACCTAAATGAATCCCGATTTTGTAGTTAAGTAGATACATACGCAGATTTCTTAGCAATTCTCACATATAGACTCCATCAAATATTATAAAATTATATCTTGAGTGTGTGATGATCATAATTCCATTCCAAAATTTTATCATTATTGTTAACAAATTTCGAAAAAATTCTAAAAATGTTAATCAATTTATAAATATTTTTTTGTAGATACCATTATTATTTCTATGCACTATGCCTATATGCAAAACATTAATAAATAAATAAATAAAAATTATACGAAAACTCTTGATTTCATCGAGCCACAAAATATCTCATTTTGGTACCCCCGGAGCCATCTATTGGCAGACGTATCATTATTTTGAAAACAAATGCAATCCAATGTGCCTGCCCACTATCATGAATTTTATAATTTCGTCTCATTCACTCAAATCACAAAATATCAAATTCTATTCTACTGCGCATGACCGAATTATTCGTTCAGTTCGTTAAGTTAACTAAATTTCTTTGTATGGATATTTTACCAACCAATCAGAATTATTTAACTTTTGGAAGAGGAGAAGGCAAAAGTGATAATATTTTTTGTTTCTCTTATAACCAAAATTTTCGAATGTAAAAGAGGATCAGCATTATTTAACATTTGGAAAAGGAGAAGACAAATGTGATAATAATATTTTTTGTCTCTCTCTTATGACCATAATTTTCGCCTGTAAAATGGAATAAAGAGGTAGAAGGGTAGAAATGAACTTTTGGAAGAGGAGAAGGCAAATGTGATGATCACCATTTTCTTTCTCAGCGCGCAGCTTAGCCCATTGACATGACAGAATTTAAAGGCCATTTTAGTTAGGTAGGGTTTGGGGAAATTGTTTTTCATGATGGCAATTTTTTGGTTTTGGTCGAAAGAGCTGCCCGAATTAAACAGTTTAAGAAGTTAGAACTAAAATAGCTACGCACTAAATTTCAGCTCAATAAGCCAACGCGTTCTAAATGGTTATCCAGTGAAAAACGAAAAACAACGGATTGCTCAATTTTCCTCACTTTCGAACAAAGAAGATTTATAATTTTTTTTACAAAAGTAGTATATAGAAAATTGCAAATTTCTTAGTCAAAAATGAAATTTTTGTATTGGCACCATACTTGAATACCAGAATTGCCCAATTTTACCTTTCCTTTTTTCGAACTTGGATCTCAATTTTTTATAAAACCAAAAACACAAGATGCATATTTCAGCCACTAGTTGTTAAAAAACTAACCATTTTTTTTTGTGTTCAAAAGAAATTAAATTAGCTGAAAGTGAGTATAAGTCATTTTCATAAAAATGTTTCCTTGCACAAAGTAGAAATGGGCTTTGTTTCATTTAAATTACTTTTTTCCATGTTTTACTGTTCTTAAGTGGGAGATAAAGGAATTTAATTGTATCTACCAATGAGAAAAAACACAATATGAATGAAACCATAAACTTTACTGCCTATATTCTCTATATCCCATGGGTTATCCGACTGCCAAATTCCCAATTTTACTCTTAACACAGCCTTAATGCGACGCTCATCAGAGGTCTGTGGAATGAATATAAACTAAAGAAAAGCCCATACTCTGTCTGTAACGCGTTCGAATCCCAGCAGTATTTAGAAATAAGATAATATTGAAAAAATAAAAAATAAATAATAAAAAAATTTAATTAACAAATAAAATAAAAAACAATTTAAAAAAAATAAGAACGCGCAACTCTAGCTAGTTTAACATAAATTCAGATGGCATATAATAGTGTTGTGGCTTTTCCTTTGCACTACGTAATTACTGTTATCCTTTTTTACAAAATTTTCGACAGCTCCTTTCGAGATTTGAATAAGACCCTTATTATCAATAATTTGAGGACTTGGCCCCACAAATCCGTCCATCTAATTAACCTTTTTTTGATTTCATTTCAGTAGCAATGCATGAAGCACTTCATTAATTAAATTACCTAAGTGATACATATTTTTACATCCAAAGAAAAAGGATAATAAAAATACATACACAAAACATCACTTACATATGGGTGAAATATATGATGAATATAACAATAGATAATAACCCCTTTCCTAGCCAAGAATTGACCCCTGCAAATGCGAATACATGGAATTTCTACTTATATAGATACAAGGACATTTTGTGCATTTTACGATTTATCTAGGACCTTTAACGTTTTGTTTTTCTGCTGCACACATAAAATTATCCCAGCCCGCAATGAATTTATGAAGAATTATGTACAAGTCATACATATGTGGAGGAATTGTGGTGGTTGGTTTTTACAGTAAACGAACAGAATCGGCAAAACGAAATGCGACTCATATCTCGATACAAAGATAGTGGCCACTCGAGGAAAGCAAATGCACACAACTTGGCCACAGAAGTAAAACGAAAATTTATTGGACATTTACTCGGCGGATAAAAGTTTTGTTGGGCAATTTTTTCTCTTGTGGTTGTGTTTCATTTTCTGTATGAATTTAGGAGAGAGAAAAAAAAAGGATATATACTAACATCGGGGAGATGGTTTCGAGTTGCTTCTCTAGAGTGTACTATAGCAAGAGCCAACACTTTCAAGAAGTCATAAATAATTCTTTTCGCCCGTCTGCATTTATGGCTGCAATTTGAGATGAATGGGCACACTAAATTTGCATATTTACTTTTTTTTTGTGCTTAATTTTATCCTGACTATGTTTTATTAAAATTGAATTTTGCACTTTTGCTTTAAGTGAAGAAACCGCTGATAAAGGAGTTCAAAAAATAAAGTTTTGATTTTAATGTGATAAGAAAGAAAATCTGGCTAAGATGCTTTACATTCTAGCAGGAAAAAGAAAAATCATTTCCTTAATTTACCTAAAACTGAAATGCCAGCTGGCTTTTATATAATTCGTGAAGAAAATATTATGTCATTATCCAATACACTAAAAGAATAGTTGAGCATAGGCAGAACTCTAATCCTAGGTTTGGAGTTGAAATGCTGCAAACAAAAAATGGACCTAATATTGAACCCTATGGAATACCAGATAGCAATGAACGGAAGAATTGAGATATGTGAGTTTGCTATTGCATGCATTGCTTAATTAATTAATGTGAACGTACCAAGTAACAATAAAAGTGGTACTAACTAATTTAGGGCAAATGAAAATGAGGAAAAATTAAAATATTAAATATGTACAGAGTTATCGCAGTTATTCATACCGTATACTAGCGAGTCAGGTAGCCGGAGCGCTTGGGGTAGAGCAACCTTTCTTTCACAATACCTTTGTATAATTCTATTGTCCCATTTGCATTGTCCCACAGCAGCAGATGGAAGATAATCAGCTTTTCGAGGAAGGTGAAGGCTTATTGTATGCGCCTGGAATAGCTGATTGAACGATAAGTCATTAAATTAAGTTTTTTCGTATTGGAACTTTAAAGGCGATTATCTCGAAAGTGCATTTTCAAAAACTTCTGCTGCTAAAAAAATGTATAAAATAAAAAAATATGTCCGCTGTTTATCAAATTTTCAGATTTTCGACCACTTTTTCGATCATTTTTACCCCAAAAAATTTATTTATTTACGCGATATCTATAAAACTTTAGGTAAATCCTTCCGATAATATTATAGACAGAAACGACAGATCGATCAATATCGCGTAAATAAATTAATTTTTTGGGGTAAAAAAGATCAAAAAAGTGGTCGAAAATCTGAACATTTGATAAACAGCGGACGTAATTTTTTATTTTATAGGTTTATCCCTCCGCTGAACATGTCAGTAATCGATAAATAATTTTCTTGTTTGTTTATGACCAATAGAAAAAAATTACAGAGACAGCAGTTTTCGATGTGACGCAAAAGACACCTGGAGGAACAACCCTACAACGCCGCCATTTTCTTTTAAAAAAACTGTTTTTGTACACCTCAGAGCTGTAGCAAAATAATGTTAAAAGTTTAAAATGATGCGTTTATTTTATCACCTTTAGAAAAATTCATAAAAACTGACTCAATTTCGGGGGTCTAAAGGGTTTGCTCCCCTTAAGTGCAGTTGCTGATTGATATTTTTTCTGACAAAATTTATGAGGATGAAAGAAGTAAACGTTTGCGATTTTCCATAAGGAAGCAAAACTGGATATAATCATTGCACTGTCGAATATTATGTACTTACATTATTAACCTAACATATACAAACAGAAGAATAACAATATTACATCTTGACGCCAATGACATAAATACACACCTGAAAAGATGTGAGAGCAATACAATCCTACTTCAAATATCAAAAACGGAATTTTATATTCTCTGTACAATCGTTCATATCATTAGAATCAAGTGCTATCACCCTTCTTTATATATCATTTAGTTTACTATTTTACTCCACGTAACTTTATATCTAATATTCTTTTATTTTATTCGAAATTGTTGCGAAATAATTTCGATGTTCTTATTTTTTTTGTCTACCTTTCTCTCTAAAAAAAACAAAAACAAAAGAATAAAAAAACCCACTTGCTACCATAACTGGCAATCAAAAAGTTCTGCCAAGTTCGACTTTAGCCTTGTTGGCCCGTTGGCCCGATTAACTTTGCCTTTATGTTATGTTTTAGATAATCTGAACTATCAAGGTTATACCAAGGTTAAGATTCGCAAAAATGTGTTTCTACCTAAAGATATTCAAAGCATGGAGGAGAAAAACTTTCTGTTTCAGATACCCACTTACATTTATAAACATTTTTTTTCGTATTATTCCTGCGAAAAATGTTTACCCTACTACTTATAGGTCAAACAACTAAATCGAATTCAATCAACTTTGTCAACTTATACATATTAAAGAAAAATTCGTATTAACTTAAGACCCACCCCACGGGGTCCGTGGTAAAATCAGAATTTTAATTCGCATGAATTTCATTTCATTTTTTTTTTCTTCAAAATTTCCTCCAATATCTTCACTCCAGTGTAGATGAAAAATATTTTAATTATCTCCACATCTGATAATATGCAAATTTATTTATTGCACAGGCAAAATTTAATTTCATGGTTTCTGAACACTACCGAAATTCAGGTTGAAAATTTATAGCGATATTAGAGGTAGGTATTTGAAATACTTCTTTTAAAGTGAGGACGAAGAGTTGCAAAATTTTGATGGGAGCGTTAACGATAAAATTTTATTTTTTAAGATGAAACAAAAATAATTCCAATATGAAAATCGATTCTACTTAAAAAAAAGTCCAGGAAAGCTAGCATAAACGAATATCATCAAATGTTCTTCAATAAATATTTGAGGTCCAAACTGCCAAGTTAGGATAAATCATTAATCAAGAACTTTCATTAAAAATAATTAAAATAAAATTAAATGGGGGACATCTAGTATACCGTGTAACAAATGACAATCACGTGGTAACTATTCAACTGAAACTTTTAGAATCTTTTGAAAGGACTATATACAGAAAGACCCTTGGAATATATAGCAAATAGGAAAAGGTAAAACGTCTAGAATTCGTGTACGTTAGCGTAATTTATATAGAGAAAGGACATAATATATGGGAGGAAAACTTGAAGCTTGATTGTCAAATGTGTTTGTTTTGTGAAGGGGATTCAAGAGGGAGACTAGTGAGAGCGTTCAAATATTTATCCGCAAGGTGAGTAGCTACACAGTACAGTTGAGTTAACGCATTTTATAGGGTCAATATAGATCCACTATATTTCGAAAGCTATTTTAAGGAATGGCTAAAAATCAAAAATGACTGAAATTTGTATTTATTTTTCCCGCGGACGGGAATCAAACCTACACTTGTTAGAATCGGTCAATGATGGAGAAAGAAGAATTTTAAGAACTTTTATTTTTAACGATTCTAAATCAAATTTATAAATGAAATTTGTGTTGAATAGAGTAACTAAAAATTCATAAATGAAGTTTTTTTAACGCTAAAATGTAGTTCTAGTGAATATTTTATATTTCGTTACATCAACCCTTTAATTGCCTTGTTTTTAACGAATCTAGGCGTTATTTCAAATTCCGGCTTTGAGTTAAACTAATTTTTGTGATAAAATTAATCGAACTGTAGTATGTGCGTTAAGTGTACTCTTGTGAGAGTCAAAAGTACCCTATTTTTGGGAGAAACACATAAAGGAACATTTACATTTGGAAGATTTATTTTTAAATAGAATGCGTTCTTTTAAAAAGTTATATATTTTAAACTTCAGTATTAAAATTACTTTCAATTCAAATGTTTCTTTTGTAATCAATTGTTCGTA
Source organism: Dioctria linearis (assembly GCA_963930735.1). Classification (NCBI taxonomy): domain Eukaryota; kingdom Metazoa; phylum Arthropoda; class Insecta; order Diptera; family Asilidae; genus Dioctria; species Dioctria linearis. Next base: position 7,461,319 of record OZ005744.1, read on the forward strand.
TTTTAGTAATTTATATTCATCGTATTGCTTTTCAATGGTTTCGAATGAATGAAAATGATAATTTCATGTTCTAACCGCAAATTATATATCATTCCTTATCATTATAACTTCTTCAATTTTTACGAGTTGGGGTAAATCGTATTTACTAAATCTAGAGTCTAGACTTCATCTTTCCAAAATAGTCACAATCTAAAGAAATGAGAATAACTATTAACAGGAATTTGATTTAAAAAACTTTAATTTTTACCATTTTTTTACAAGCTTTCGAGCTAATATCTCCACTCCAATACAATTTTTTTTTATTATTATTTTTCTCGACATTATTCACTATTATTATTATTCATTATTATTTTCTTTGATTTAAGGTATAAATTATTATTCTGCTACTACTAATTTTCCAGAAATTCGCATTGATAAATGTACGTATGTAGCTTGCAAATCTGAAACTAGTTTCTCTTAATCATATAACTACTAACTACAAAACATTTTCACACGCGAGATGTGGATACTTCGGGACCATACAACTGAATGAACAAGAAACTTGCCAAGCCAAACACGTTGTCCTCCTGCGTATAGATAAGTTATGGAAGCGGTAGAATTAATACACACAGCCACAGCACAATAAAAATAAAACACAGATTGGGTCAATTTGACCCTATTATTGTGTTAAATAAGGTTCAACCCATTTTTTGGGTTAAATAAACTTTTGAAAATTCATGAAATTCACGCACATTTCATTGACTCACCTACGCATTTTTCATTTGACTCATCTATTTATAGCGTGTACTTTCAATGGAGTGAGTTTTTTTTTTTTTAGTGAAATTTACAAAAATAAAAGTTTTCTTGCTTAATTAAATAAAAGTAGATCACTAAAATAAAAAAAATTTGAAACCGTTTTAAAATTACTTTTTGGTCCATTGAATTCTTAACCACAAAACCATAGAGCACCAGCACAACAATAATTAATTACCAGCAATCACTAATTTCCTGTTTTCTATATATTATACGCAAAAAACCTTATCCGAAGCCGAAGCAATATCCAAGAACAATGTCATATAAAAATATTATGTAGATCCAGTGGGAATGAAAAAGGTAAAAAAACATATATTTTTCAATCTCAGCCTTCAATCATTTCAGATTATCATATTCCCCATACATAATCGCAGCAATCAAAAATTCAACACTGCTTGCTAAAATTGTTCATAAATTTTTACCAAATTTCAATTTTCCTATCTGAATGAACCACGATTACAATGCGAGTGTGTGTGTGTGTGTGTGTTTGTATGCGGGTGTATTAAACATCAAAAGTGCCCATGCTGAATAATTCTTGCTGACAATTAAATAATCATATGGCCACAATGGGAAACATTGGCCAAAAGTCATATTGATTTGCATTATTACTATCGATTGGGTGGGTAGGTATATTCCACATTTTGCAAGAGTCTAAAGTCAACAAACCATTAACCCTATTAGCATGTAGGCAGACAAGGCAGAGCATATGTACATATTCCGGGAATCCCCTCCGGTAATTCACATGGATGGTACCTAAAAGGAGCAAATTTAACAAGGAGCTGAGCTAGTACTGACAGGTACAAGGCCTTTGCCTGCCTCTTGGTTATATCGTGCGCCTTGAAAATCCAGTTAAGACCCTTGTGCATTTGGTTTTCGGTTTCATTAATACAATTTATTGCGAAATATTGGTATACATTTTGTAAGTGTAGCCTATATTACATGTATGTACATATAAACGTCTGTCTGGCTGTCGTTTACCGACGAACCGTGCCCTGTATGTTAAATATTTTATGTATATAAGTATATGTAAGACTGTTAAGAACATATATATATTAAATATATACATACTAACATATATATTAGAGGTATAGTTATATATACATATATCCCTGACCAATGACCATTGGACTGAACTGGATTTCATTATTAGTAATTACGAACGAACCCCAGGATCTACTCATTTAATTCGTGAAATGTTTCACAGAGCGTAATGAAAATGATGCATGCCTGAATTAATAGCACTTGATCGCTTTTCCCTCATTTTCACGAACAGATTGGAATTATTGCTTTTCCGCTTCAGAAATTCAACCAGTCTGTGATGCAGAGATGTTATTTGGACTGACTATTGGAACTCATGCTGCCACTATAGCTATGACGATGGTGGTACAACTGATGGTGTCTATGGCGCGCGATGGAGCAGATTGCACCTTCTGACAATTTACAAATTGGATGGAGAACTTTATGGAATTTCAACAAATTGGCGAGCCAAGAGGAGTAGATTAACTTAAAGGAATTGAATTACCTTAACTAATAGTAGCTAGCGAACATGCATCTGAGTCTTGTTTCATTTCGTTTTCTAATTCAGTGTGGTTAAAATGCCAATTTGTGCAATTTTGCGAGAAGTCTCTGTGAGATTATTTTGCCTTTAAATGGTGTTTTTTTTTTAAAGCATAATTAAATTTATTATCGTTTATTTTACCCCTTTATCATTTACGTAATATCTTTTGTTGACCTTTTGTTTCTAGAGCAAATCACATTAAAGAATTTCTCTTATAACGCAAGTCGTTTACTTTATTTTATAAAAAAAAAACAGCTACATAGCTAAAAAATTGAATGAATTTAATTTGGTTAATGCATTTCATCTCTGTATAGATAGATATATGTAGTTCAGTATAAGTATAGAAGTATAGTCAAAATAATATAGACCACATGATACACCCGAGTATGAAGATTATTTGTGATGAAAACTTTTTATTTCATTATTCGACGCCTGCTGTTTGAAACTACTGAAAAATTTTAGAGAGGCGTCTATGGTACATCCCAGCAAACATTACGATTGGAGATCGAATCGGAATCGACCCGTTTAATCGAAGTTTAACTGCGATCTCGAAGTAGTTCTCGATTCGATATCGAATAGAAAATGAAGGAAAAGGAACGCTAATTCGAATTAAGAAAACGCTCGATATCGATTCGTCTTTTCGAGACTATTTCGAAGATTTTTCATGTATTGTAGCTACATATACTACTCGATATGCAATTTAAAATAAACAACCAAGCTATGAGAAACATTTATCAAATGAAAATTTTAATTCCTCAGCACTGACTTTACTTTTTTTTCGGCCGAATGCTTTAATAGAATGCTTTTGGCACGCTTGCATTGTCATGCACAATCTGAAAAATTATGTACCTACTGATAATTCTTTTGAAAGACTTCGTAATTTTTCGAGAAGAATCGTAAAAACGAAAAGTTCTCAAATAATATTGCAAGTTCTCTGAACCTGAAGGCCATATGTCGCGAAAAAATCGTAAAATCGAAAAATTATCGAATTGTCGGTCTTCGAGAATTTATTGCAAATGCGAAAGCCCGCGAAAATGTTTGCTGAGATCATTCATATTACCCTACTGAATTAAATAATGCAATTTTTAGTGTATTAGTACAAACTGCATCCAAGAATAATAAAATAAGAACGAGCTCAAAAGATCGACATCTTCACAGATTCTATCATTGGAGACCCGGTTGTTTGCAGGGCAAGTACATATAAGAAACTACAAGAAATAAATATGGCCTTCCGTAAATTCCTAATATTTGGTGAGTAGCTCTGCACTTCAACGTAAATATACATTAAACCCAAATCGCTTACCAATTCGATATCTATGTTGCTATCGAACTTAAGAATCAACTTTCCGCCGCAAATCCATCCCATATTTTCGGCAGATGGCCTATCAGTTGCCTTGGGGCAAAAATAAGTTTTGGTGATACCACCATATCAACCACCGTGGTATTGCACAAATTTTGGAGTTAATTAGTTCATTGGTTAAACTGAGCTGATCCCCTTAAATCAGTGGTGCACCGAACCAACTTTTGTCACTAATCAACGGCAAGAGTTATACCTATGTACATATGTGAAATCTGATTTAATCGAGATGGCCCCATATAAGAATAATTCCAAACGGATGTAGTAAGTGTGATTCGACATTGAAATAAATTTCAGGATGGCACTTGATGCTGTCCGTATTAAATGCATTGCCACTACTGAGCAGACAGTATAGAAACTCTGAAAAATAGGTGTAAGCTGCATTTGAAGCTTCCTCTTTTATTCATCAAGATATTTGAAAGAACTTCATCCAAAGATTGATCAGCAGTCATAATAAATTTTACACGGTTTCTAGAAGATTATTCAACAAAGTAAGGAAGGTTCGGTTGGAAGAGAAGTAGCAAACGTACTTTAAAATGCAGAAGAACTAAGCATAAGCGACTTGTCAGAAAGCTTAAAAACCACTCTTGGACATCTGTGAGAACTTAATGGCTATCGCGAACCAATTAGTCTAAGATTGGAAGATTCTGAAGTATTCTGGTGAATACTATAGCTAATAAGCAATTAAGGATTTTGATTTTTACCACAAAATCCAACATCGTCTTCGATCTTGCATTTATGCAGAATAAGACAAACATTGTCGAAGACCAGAGTCCCTATGATCTTATGACGGTAAATATTAGCTGTCTTCTTTTGTGTACCTTGTTTTAGAGCTCCCATATACTTGAGATAATAGATTGTTCTGTCGATTGAAGCGAACTATTTGTACTGTTCGCTTGATTTAAATCTTTCTATGAAATTGTATGAGGCGTTCTTTTGTGTATCCTGTGTTCTACTATGTTCTGCGGACACAAAGAACACAGAGCTATTATGAAGACAAATTTAATACACCGCAAGACGAAAAAATTGAACATTTTATTTGTTCTCATTTTCTACCTAAACTTCAAGCTAACTTGGAAAATGCATATGTATAAAAGAATCAATAATGGTGACTAGGGCATTTGTAATTCTTTCAGTAATGAAGGCAATTATTTCAGGTTACCATTAGGACCAAAGTAGCGAAATTAATTCTCTGCTTGCCGTAGAAAATTCAAATTGGATTACATACAACGAATAAACTGCCCATGTATATTACTGTGGTAACAGATGTGGCCACCCCTCTTCTGATAACTGTGCTGGATGGAATGGATAAAGGTTTTTTTTTAATTTATTTTTTAAATTGTGGGGAGCAATCAGTCACTCTGAAGATATTTTGTTATGTTCGGAACAAAAACTAAACCTTATAAAAAGAGACCCAACCTTATCTTAGTCCAACCTGAGTGCCATAATAATCCTTTTATATACCAAAAATTAGCGATAGTTTTAAAAGCTGCCATTTTTATGAAACTACTGGAACTTGGGCACAACACGATAAGTGAATTGTGAAACATTTTTAAATGGGTCAAGCCAACCAATATTTAAAAGAAAATGTGAGAGTAGGTAGACAGGCACTCGTGGGAGCTGCACTACTTTACTATATTTCAGTAGAGCTTGTATCTAAAAGAAAAATTTTAAATGAAGTAATTAAATCTTGTGGAAAAAAAAATCAAAACGAGAAAATAATATTCGTAAAATATGTGCTCGACAGTAATATGACCATAAATCTTTTATGTAAAACAAAATTCCTCCTTGTCAAACTTTTGTATGTAATATGACTTATGTTTTAGGCCTTAATTTTAAAAAGCAGGATATCTTTTCTACGAAAATGCACACAAGTAAAAGTTCCATATGTAAATTTTTGAAAATTTGTACTTACTTACAAGCTACCTCTAAGTCTCTCTGAAGGAAGGAAGGATATCAAAAATTAGTTGTATGTACTTCAAGAAGCATAAGCATCATATGATAGGCATAATTCTACCAACGAAAATACTGTTTCAAAAAAAAAAACTAAATAGATAAAATCATAAACATAAATAATTTCTGTAAGCAATCCATATTTTAACGTGTCCATCTATTCACACCCCCATCTGACAAAGACTTATGTTTCTGATAATACTTTTCTCAGAGGGTAAGCACATATCACGTTATGGATGAAATCACAGAAACGTATCCCGGAAGGATATAAATTTTATTCAAGAAGCGTGAAGAGCTTAACGAATAGCGTATCCTAAGGACGACACAAATAAAGTGTCGAGCTGGCTGAAGCGATGTACGGATATAATAGTATATACGGGGGGTGGTATAGCTTCTTGCCTAAGACAACACGAATGGTATAGTATAAAAACACAAAGAAACTGAAGAAGAAAAAACAAAAGTAAAACTGGTAAGATTGTCCCCAAAGGACTGCAAAACAAAAAAAGAGAAGAATCTCAAGATAAATTACTCTTGTGCGTGTGCTAATTTATATCCAAGATTTCCAAGTCGGGGCAAAAATATCAACGAAAAGAAGAAAAAAAAAGTAAATCTAAAAGTGCTCATCGTTCATGAATGCCAAATTGTCCGGACTGAGATTTGTATTTGCACGAAGAGTGTGATTGACCTCTACTATTTCAGGTTAAATTCTCACAAGAATAATATGAGATGCTTGTAGAAGTTGAGGATATGCTCGAATGTTTGAAGGATTTATAGATTTAATTATATATAACACGTTAGGGGGGGGGGGGGGGGGGTTGTTATGTTGTATCTCATTTATTTCAGATTTATTCCTTTTTTGCACACACACACATCGCTAACCCTGAAACTTGGAATTTATCGGTGTGAAGTTAGTATCTGGCCCATTTAGTAAGTCTGAAAACAAGAAGAATTCTCTCCAGGGAGGATTGAAATTTACATATTTTTTTGATATCTACTAGAAAATTAGCATAATATTTTACTGCTATATATCTACCGTTAGACTGTAGATCTCTTGAAGTTGTCTAGAAGCCACCTAAGAATTTTTACAAGAATCTTATCTGGACGTTGCAGACTTAACAAACATCTGCACCAGATATAGGCATATCACCGAGCCTTGTATGTATATAGGATAAATGTCTCGAAGAAAATGAAAAATCGAAGCATATCCACTAAGAATATGAGATAATTGCATAATGTACATACCTACATAGATATCAGGTGTTTTTGCATTATAATTTTTAAAGTTCACCGACTTCGAGAGAATTTCCTTCAAAAAGATACTGCACTTTCTTGGAAGATCGAATACTTATATTAAATAGACTATAAAAAAAGATGTGCACATCAATCCAATAAAGGTTATATTGCAACTATTGCTGGGAGTATAGTAGTCTTTTCCTTGACTGAATGCAAAACACTTTCATGCTAGTTAACAAATTATCAACAGACAATTTAATAATCCAACAGTGGTCTGATTTTTCAAAAAAAAAATTAAAGATGTGTTTCTAAATAAGAACCTCACTAGAAAGATTGCACTTCGAGTACCGAAGTATACAAAAAAGCAATTTGATAGCGTATTGGAAATGCTAACAATATTTTTAAGGTCTAAAACGAAAATAAAAATGATTTATTGGGAATGCAAAGTGAGCTTTGAGCCCAAATCACTAGACCGTGCCATTACAAAGAACTGAATGTCCAAAGTGGATAAAAACATCGTACAACTGACATTATGCATAAAACATAAGATCATGATTTTATTGACGTGTCCTCGAGACACATTGACTAATGGTCGTAGGATTCTGCTCTCAAGGAATAGATGAATTTCTCATTCTTCCACATGTCTCATAAGGGATTTCAAATAATTAAAAAGAAGAAGAAAAAGGAAACTATGTTACATCTAAAAAATAATAAAAATAGAAGCAATACGTAACTGTAACAAGAATTATTACACTTCTCAAAAGCTCTGAAGTGAACAGTGGCAAATATTTAAAAAAAAATAATAACTCATCATTTTAGTGACCCGCCAATATTACTTGTCTGGTATATTGGTAAGATCGAATATTCAATGCTAGTATACGAACTTTTAAGACCCACTACCATCTCTAAAAATGAATGAATACCTGTGGGATTAGGAAAAAGTGGTATAACATCGTCTTAGTCTTTGTTCCAGTTCATAAAATAGATACTGATCGGCTTGGAAGAAATTTATTTATTATATACAGGGTGCTGCCCACTGGGACGTCAATAGAGCGGCAGGTGATAGTACTCACCTAGACGAACCAAAAATTGTATGGCAGGGGGGAGTTACAGGGTAATTAAGAAAAAAAGCTAGTTTTTCACAAAACATCCTGTATCTTAAAAACTACAAGGCATACGGTCACAGTTAAGAGCTCATTATATGCAAAACAAATATAAAATTGATCTAAATGTCAAGCACTCTAACACTCTTAGAATGGGTTGAATTAAAGGCTACTTGTCACCTATGTATCATAATTCTTCTCTTCTATCCTAGGAGTCGGCACTTTCGATATTTTTTTTTTATTTTTTTTTATATAAAGCCAAGATTCGCAATTCTCTTCCAACCCATACATATCTTTCCAATTTCATTTAGAGCATCAAAATTCTTGCATTGTCCATCTTATTTCTCTATAGCGACAGGGTTCTCATACCACTCATCCACAAAAATAATATCATCCTCATTTAACACAAAAAAAAAATACTCTTCTTAAGTCAATTCATTTTTTTTTTTTATAATAAGTAATATCAGAATTCCGGATATCTAAATGTACACGCCAACCACCGGTTTATATACATTTCCCAGTGTTTCATCTAACAAAAGAGTAAAGTTTTCTACAGTGAATTTCATTGCGGACATAAAAATATCAAAAGAAAACAGGCGGCACAAGATTCCATTATGCCTTCAAGCAAAAGTGACTCCATCATTTTGGTCCTTTACTCTATATACATATATACCGAAAATGGTGGGTGGGTTTGGCTGAAAAGATATTTTACTATTCAAATCACAACTGTTAGCCATTTAGAGTTAGTACATCCTCGTGGGGGATGTCAAAACAAAAGGAAACCTAAGACGGTAACCGTAAGGAAAAATTGCCAAATAAAAAAGTCTATTTATCTTAATGTTACGGTACTTTGGTAAGTCGATAAGAGCTGAAAGGAAAAAGAGAGGACTCTGATGTGATGCTGATGGTATTTCTTTTGATTCTCGTCTCCTTTTGAAAATTTAAAAGACCAAAATTGAGGAAGGCAAACACTTGTGTGTTCGTTTTTTTTTTCTTGTGTAATTTTCTTGGGACTTCTTTTTCACGTTAATAATATACAACTGAATTGTAAAAGGTGATGGAAAAAAAAACGAAATATTCTTTTTTTTTATATTACACCATGGGCGTTAAGGTGTTTTCCAACCAAACATTGAACCGTATAATGAGGACCTAAAGTGATACTTTTCAGAATCAATTTTTTTTTTAAATGTATGTAGTTATCAAGAAAAGGTCAAAAATTAATGATGAAATGTGATAAACTATACTTAAAATGGGCATTAAAATGATAGAATGATTTACATTAAGAATTATGGGAAATTTTCTAATAGGTAAATCAATGAAACTTGTGGAAAAAATTATATCTTTAGGCTCACGAAAGAAGAATAATTTTAGAAAAAAGGATTTTTTTGAAAACATTTGTGTAATTTAATCAATATCATCGAATCGAAATCGGCAAAAAACGATTGTAACTGAGAGCTTCAGATTGCAAGTCTATATTACAATTTACAATTTCTCTTTTCTTGCTTTAATATTCTCGATTGTATGTATACATACTCTTTGAAGCGTGCTCCACCTTTTTGAGGGATGTGCTTAAAGCAATATCAATCAAGTTTGAGGTATACCTTTTATTTAGTAGATAGATTATTTTTTAATAAGCATAGTTAATTTTTTTCTAACACGCTAGAATGTGTATTTTTTTTTTATACCACTTATATGAAATTTTAAATGTCTCATCAATACTTATTGGAACAAACAAAGAAAAATTTGTGTTAAATTTGGTCTCATCTACATATATTAGCTGATTTCGCATATGTAACACCATGATATCTTCAAAGAACGAAGTATAACTTTGATTTCATCTAGCAAAAAAAACTTTCTTGTATTATTTAAAAAATTAAATTAAATTAAAATTGAAAATCTCGTAAATATTCTTCTTTTGAGAACAGCTCATACACTACATAATCCGGGCTTAAGTTATTGTCGCTAGAAAGAAAATTGACTATAGATTACGTTATAGTCGAAAAAGTACACCAACGCTCCACTTTTCTTTAAAAAATTGCCACGAAGTCAAAAAATTGGAAAAATTTAATTTTCTAAAACTTCTTTCACTGCAATTAGCTTATAACTAAGTGAGTGATCTCTAAACATTAATGAATTTCACTGAAATTTTGCGATAGAATTTGAAAATTACATTAGCTTACAAATTCTGAATGAGCATTCAGACATTTAACACTTTTGTTTTTTTGGGCCACAATACTGCAAATATTACCATAGGAACTATAATTGAACGAATATACACAAATCAGCATAATATTAATGAAGTAAAATATTAAACAAAGTAAAGAATTAAAAATTTTAAATATCGCATTTCAATGATTTTTTCACATTTTACTACAACTGTGTGAAAAGTTGCCTCTTACCTGTCACAATAAATTCAGCTGCTTGAAAATACGGAAAATAATGATACACGAACAAAAATGTAAGAACTTTTCACGTTTTTAATATAATTTGCAGGATTACTTCAATTAACTTCGTGCTAAATTATGCTCCGCGTAAGGTACGACACGTCACGTTAGAGCATCCAACAGAATGACAAGTACGAAAAAAAGAACAAATAACAACTGGAACTTGCGGGGATGAATGAATAACACCGCAGCGTATAGAAATCTCGACAAATTTGCACTCTTATTAGAATAACTTGAATTCTGCTATTTGTTTACATCTGCAATGTGCTCGCACACTAAAAAACTACAGCACAACACAAATATTCGAACCAATATTTGTGTTGTGCTGAAGTTTTTTCACTTAATATTGAGCATGTCAGCATTTGTTATTCTAAGTTAGAATAACACTAGCATGCCACCAATTCCTTTGTCCCTAATACCCTAGGCAGACGGGCAAAATCAATGATCATTCGTTCGTAATTGATTTTTTCAAAAATCGATTTACCATTGAATTTTAATTTTAATTATTTAAAATGTGCTGACAATACAACATACAAAAATTGACAGGACTTTCGTTTTAATCAACAAAACATTGGGTAACTTGATTTTTGAAAAAATCAATGATCATTGATTTTGCCCGTCTGCCTAGGGGTATAAGCCACCGGGTGGGTACTGCCCATAGATTAATAAAAGTATTCATACAAGTATAATGGTACCACACACTCCCAAAAACTACATATCAAAGTACGCACGACAAAAGAAAGAAGCGCATTTCTATGAACTTCAACTCACTTTTGTAATGTGCATTTAGTGTACAATGGGCGCTCAGCTATTTATACCTACTTATCCCGGTGACGGAGCTTACATCAAAATTATGTAGAGTTGAGAAAAATGTACATAAAATATAGTTAAAGCTAGCCTCATTTTGTGGAATAAAAATGTTGCCATAATTTGTATGCAACAAAGCATTAATAAAATAAGTAAAAAACGAGTTTTCAAACAAAACTGAGGTCAAGCCGCATGAAAAAGTAGAAAATAAACTTTTCTTCACACACAGAGGTGGACTCAGATTTTTTGATTGGGACATTTCTTTTGAATATTCTTTCTCTTCATGAATCAAATCACTTATTATCTCTGTGATTGATCATACTGAAATATATCGGTGATTGTCAGCGAATAAAATCTCAGTCCACGTCTGTGTGCGAAGAAAAGTTTATTTTCTACTTTTTCATGCGGCTTAGCCTCAGTTTTGTTTGAAAACTCGTTTTTTACTTATTTTATTTTCTGCCTTTTTCACTTCAACTAAATTGGAAAATTCTGCATTTTTCCTGAAACAAATTTATCACTAATCATATCGATGAAAATTTTTCCAATGATTTTCCCGCTTTTCCGGCTTTTCCATGGAGTTTTCCACAAAAGCAACCTTATGCAACTCATTTCGCTCTACAACTTTGTCTTAGGTTGCAAAACTCTCAAACGCTTCCTTGGTCGGAAAAACTCCGGAAAAGCTTTTTACATGAATTTTCCTCGATTTCTTCTGCAACTTTTCACCATTGTCGGAGAGAAAGTAATGATCCCAGTTGATAGGGAACTTGATCCTGGATAATTTAGAAAATTTTCCGGAAAAGTCGGAAAATTCCGGAAAATTGTCGGAAAAATCGGAAAACTGTGCATTTTTCCTGAAACGGATTTATCACTAATCAAATTTGTACCAAATTTTCAAATGATTTTTCCCGATTTTCCGGGTTTTCCATGGAAATTTCCGGTTAAAATTTTGATAGATTCAATTGTCACGAAACATGAGCCTGTGTGCCAAATTTCAGCTCGCTGTGATGACGAAAAGTGGGTCTACGAGAGTGTCGAAAATAGTAAAGAAATATATAGACAAATTCGTGTACGAGTTAAAGGGAAGGGCTGACCTCAAAAATTGGGGAAAATTATAAAATTGTACAAAGGACAGGGTACAGTTGCCTAAAATTTAGGATGACTCCCAAAAATATATGTATACTTTTCCAAAACATTTCGGAAAATTTTTAATAATTACACAGAAATCAGCGATAATTACATAAATTGTTATTGAAAATTTCTCATAGATTTTAGGTAATACTACATTTTTTTACCGTGTACGTAAAAAATGTTTCATAGAAAAATGTTGTTTTTCTGATTATTTCATTCACTTTCAATAAGAAAAAAGTTTTATGGCAAAATATGTTTTTTAGCTTATTTCAATTAGTTCCATTTAAAATAATTCACAACTAGATAAAAACTCAGGTTTTCTATGCACATATAGTTCGAAATAACTAGAAAACTATTTCGTACTAAAAATAACTTTCTAGTTTATTTTAATGGATACAATTCAAATTTGCCATATTTACAACAATTATATTTAAGTTAATTAAAATCATGAAAAATCCAGAAATTCAGTTCTTCATTTTTAACTCAATTTTTAACTACCTAGAAACTATAGTTAAAAAGGGAGTTTACATTTTATTCTAAATTCAAGAAGACTAAGGATAAAATAATTTTTGATGAACGAAATTCCGGACGGGTATTCATTAAAACTATGTACAAGTACATTTATAAATGACATAGAAGCAGGAACTAACTAACTACACGTCTGTACCCATGAAAATAATGAAAATATAACCATAGAACTGACATAATCCCATCTATAACATTTTCTCGCAGGAAATTCACTATACTCGTGCAAGGTATTATCCTGTATGTTTTAATTTTCACATATTCCTGAGTATAAAAAATATGGACGGTAAATTTGTACGTTGAAATATTACAGCAATTTTTTTTACCATTATCTGGACTTTTCCTAATTATATAATCCAAACATCATCCTGGGATAATTAAGCGTAATACAGTGTTTAAATTTTCCGTTTATTTTTTGTCTTTTACACATCGCACATATTAGCTGAGCACATACACAATAATTCCGACGTATTTTTTACAGCACAAGGATAAGTTGGCATGTATGTATGTTGGGTAGGTAGGTAGGTAGGTAGGTTTTCTTCAATATGCAGGGACAGAATTTCCTCTACATACTTATTATAAATAATTAACTTTTCAAGAATTTTTATTCTTCCGTGTGTAAACTATGTTTACATTAACTTTTTATCATAAATTAGATCCTGTATAGTATTACGTTTTTTTTTTTTGCAACATCAGGAAATCCAATTGTACGGATTTGAAAGGTAAAGGGATTATAGATTTTAAATGATGTTCTTAAATAATTAAAAAAAAATTAATGGCGTTCCTCCCATTAAATATTATAATAAAAATATAAAAGAACAAGCTAAATGCGATTAATGTTAAAGAAGTGTAAGGCAGAATCGTGTTGCATTTGAATTTATTAGGTTCAAAAATTGTGGTATATCTAAACCTTAAAACATAAATCATAGAATTCAGTCAGTGATTAAATAACAAGTCTATCAAGCATCATGTGTTTGGTTCATACCTTTCTTGGACTTGTACAAATTTCTCCGAGATCTTAAGTTTTTAAAGACAACTCCCTCGAGTAGAAAAAAATAGTTCCGTACAAAAACTGAGAGAAGAAAACCCCAATATTCGAAAGTAACCCTTTTTTGTGTGCTATTGTCAAGAAAGAGACGAAACTCTTCATACTTATTGGCGGATTACTCGTGGTGGGAAGGTGGAGGTGATGGTGAAGGAGGACAATAATGGTAGAAGTTTACCATCCTAATGACCTAATAATTTACTAAAAATGTCCATACTCATAGTGCAGTAACCAGTCCAGATAATTACCTTACTCATCACAATAATACCTAACCTACTGAAAAAATTTACTTGAATTGATACAGAGAGAAAAAATAATAAAAAGCAAAATTTCTTTAATATAATCGATAATCTTGTCGAACCCCTTTTACATTTTTATATAGCTCCACGATAGCTAACGGAAACGGAAATTATTGATCTGTTGAAAAATTTCATTCGTATAGAGATGAAACGACGAAATTGCTTCCATAATGCTATCCAAGGCAAAGATATCCTTAAATTCCACAAATTCTTTATTCTCATTCCATGTTTCCATGATTCTGTAAAAAAAATTTAAAGATATTCGATTTTATATCACTTTAACACAAAATAAAAATGCTTTAAAGAAATTCCCACATTCTCAGATGCATTACAAAAATTAAACTCAACCAAGTGAAGAAAAAATTGAGTCCACACAGAAAAATAAAACTTTCCCTTTGCTCTGTTAAGCGCTTATTCGCTTGCAGTAATTTCATTGAAGCTCTTATGCTCCCCATTTTAATATTTTACTTTCCAAATTCTTGGTTTCCATCCATTCAGTGCATACCAACCATGAAATTTATAGTCGTAGGTTATAGAGTCCTTCAGTAAACTATGTAAAAACAAAAGAGACAGCTTTGTTTAAATTTATTTTTTTAAACTCTATGTAATACATGTAGGAAAAGGAATTTTAGAGTTGAAATTTTAAATAAGAATTAAGTGAAGATGTTGGAAAGCTCCTCATTAGGTTAGAGGAGTGGTTTACCTATAGAAAATTTTGCATCCAAAAATTTTTGTGGCTCCTTTGGATCTCCTTCACTGCCATTTTTGTACAAACCATAGCATTTCTGCACAAAGCTTATGAAGCTGAGGCATATACGATAATATGTACGCTCACTTAGGTTGACTTTAGAAGATGCTCTTTTGTATGCAATAAAAATGGGTTTCAACAGAGGAACAGGTGTAGTTTGCCCAATCTGAGCATATTTTTCAGAAATAAATATTTTTATCAAGATTTATATGAGTAAAAAGTGAAAAAAGAATAATTATAAACATCGGTGTTTGAGTGGAAAATAATGTGGAACAAAATTTCACGGGTAATGAAATGGATTCTTATCAGCACCTGCATAATTGAACATAGCAACCAATTTTGTTTGGATTGGATTAGTAAAGTGCAAGACAAAAACTCAATAAGTTGATGCCAGATCAGTTCACTGAAACCAATAAGTTCTTACTGATTTTACAGCTAGCCACTTATTTAATGATATAAAACGAAGTGGACTTGTTTTTTTTAACTGAAACTTTCGATTGAAAATTAATATTGAACGATAATCGTAGACGATCAGGATACTAGCTCAAGTCAACCATAATTGGTATTCGAACCTAGTACTTAGTATGCTTTTTCTTCTTCAGCCATTGGATTCATGTCGATTTCCTTTTAAATCGGGCACAAATTATAAAGGTGAAGAATTCTAATTATACTGCGATATACCTCAAGGATCAGTCTTAGGTCCTCTTCTCTTTTTTATGTTAATGATCATTTTATAGTTAATAAAGTTCCTGTCCACTTATATGCCGATTAGCAAACAAATCTAATTGTCAACCGATAGAGTTACGTTTTTTACCATCTGAACTGCAAAATAGTACCATGAATATGTTGGTTCAATTAAAAATTTGAAAATATACCTCAATTCTAAATTTAATTGTTACAGCTATATCAGTGCAATGATAAGGAAAATTTATGCAAGTTTCGGACTTCTCCAGATATCTTTTTGTGAATTTTCATAGGAAATTTACCATGTCACTTAATTTTATCCATTTTTATCCATAACTATAGTAACTAGGATTCGATTTGTCAAAGAAGACTAACTATGGCCTTTAACGATGTCATACTATATTACTACAGGCTCTCACGGAACGCTAGCCTTTATTAAAGTCTATATCTTATGTTTCTTCAAAGGCTGATGCAGTTGTTACACTCGAATAGAGCTTCGATTACATCTGCTGATATGTACTTTTAGTAAAGCAAGCTATAAGTATAAATTTCCAGTAGTCATTGAAATGGTGAAAATTTGTCGAAAACATTCTTTGGTTTTTTTTTTTTTTTTTTTGTACTCATGTACGCAAGGATATGCATTCATTTTATTTATTTATTTTTTCTCTTTCACTTAATTATCCAAAAAGCCTTCAGTTAACATTTCTTTATGTAGGTAATATGTTAATACATAAAATTTAATAGAAATATTGCAGAAAGAAACTATTTTGTTATATTTATTTGATAATAGTCCTCTATATATTACGTATGTATATACATAACCATCCAAGGAAATATTCCAAATCTCACTTCAATGAATTTTTAACGATCTATAACAAGTAGCGTTATTCATCCGACCAAATTTGACTACGTTCACATTTTTGCGAATCGTTATCTAAGTACAAGAATTCCACCACAAACTATAGGTCCTGCAAAGCACCCAGCATGTGTCCCAATATTCCAATAAATTATATAGAGCTTTACTGATCAATATTTCATCGAGGGTAAAAAAATGAAAAGCGAAACGAAAAACAAAAACACAAAAAACAGCGAAATCAGGTAGGCAGTCTTTTCCTGCAAGGTCCAGTATATGTATGGAAGGTTTGAAATTCAATTTTTAGGGAAGCATTGAATGTGCATGAAATATAGAAGAAGGAATAGCAAATCTGCCTCTATCGAATCGTTTATTCCAACCTTTTCTAGTTTTCAAATTCCATTCCCTGGGCATACATCATGTCATTATTGTTATTACTTCAGAAGGAGAGAGTCACTTATGGGTGTGCGCAATCACTGAATTCGTATATATAGAGATTTAACGACTACCGAAGCTAGCTAGCTAGTTACGTTTGTTACCCATTTCATGCAGACCACTTAAATGAGTTGTGTGGAAATTGAAATTTCTGTTTTAAAATTTTTTGAGAAAATTCTGTTAAAGACTTTCCTCCTTGGCGTAAAATGTTTCGTTTTTCCAAGTGATTGAGTTTTAAGAGGATGTCGAAACAGCAGTTAAAGGAATTTATTAAGGAAGTCAATTTATAAAAATAGTTTGTTATTTTTATCTGAAATTTTTTTTTTTTTAAATACAGAGTGCATAGATACTTACTAAGTACATAGTTACATTTGCAAAATGAATAAGTCTGGTGAAGGAAGGTTTCTCTAAAATAGCAACCTTCCTTCACCAGACTATTAATTCTTGTATAATTATATCATTATGTACATATGTAATCGTAATAATTGCAAAGATAAATAAATACAAAAAATATTTTAAGTGCATCGATCAATACCCGGTCAGCATAAATAAAAAATTACCTAGTGGCTGATCAAAATTTATTACGGAGTGATTTAACTTTTTGCAATAATGACCTACTTCACAGGTAAACAAAGCGAAGTTGGAAATAAATCAATTTAATTGTGAAAAGAATAAATATCTGGCACAGAGTTATGAGTAGCCGATTCTGCATTTCTAGAATCTAGAACTAATTAATATTGAGTGCTGTAGGAATAATTGAGTTCGAGTCTTGACAGTAAGCCGAGTTCGTTTTGTTGAGAGTTTTAGATATAGATTGAGCTGGAAAAGTAAAGATTCAGAATAAGTCAAAAAGGGTTAGATAGTTGTATAATGTGTAAAGTACAGTTGAGTGAAAAAAAAAGTTAAATCGTGTAGTTAATAAAGTAATAAAAAACAAGTAGAATAGTGACTATAGCAATAAAAAGTCAATTTGATTAATAATAAGAAAAATAAAAAGTTAATTGGAGTCATTACGACAAAAATAAAAATTTAAACTATGTGTTATTTCAACTTTTGCAATTAAATCCCACACATCCATTTTCTCGCGGTATATACAAACTAAACACCATATAATTAGAAGCTAAATTTCTAATTTAGAAATTATTTTAGATGTCTTCGAAGTTTCTAGCAATCTTGCTATTTTCTCTTAACTCAAAACAATCAAACTGAATATTTTTAAGATATTATAGTTTGGAATTCGTGCAGTCTCATAAAGAAATTGCTTCTAATATCATTAGTATCAATACCGGTGATATGCTTCAAGGTTATGTTCTTTCTGTAACCTTATTTCTGTTATCATCATTATTTTAAATCCAAAATTGATGAAAATTTACCAGAAGCAGCATTAGCTTAATTTAAAGAATGCGGGCAATTTTTTCTAAAAACAGGAACAATAGCCCAACTAGTTTAAATGTGAAGCTTTTTGATAGTGTCAACCATCCAAAATAATTAAATAACATTGCATTTGGTTTTAATTTTTCATCAACTTGATTCTAAAATGTAAAAGTAAAAATCCCTGCAGTTGGAAATCAAAAATTACTATTCAGAATTTCTCACTTTAAATTTTGGAGTTCCGCAAGGATCCATTCTCGGCCTACTACTGTTTAAAAGATATGAACATCTAAATTCGATATCGAAAAATGAAAACCGAAAAAGTAGTTTTTCTTTCCAATTTGAAACCAATAGAAAGTTTCCAATGAGAGTGAGAGCAGAGAACGAGAAACTAAAATTAATTAATTAATGACGAAATTTTAGATGGATTTGGTTTCAAGCCGAATTTTCAGAAAGTTTTTCTTAAAAATTCCAAAAAATCATTTTTCGGAAGTTACACAGAATCTAGAATACCTGTTCTTCCTAATGGTCCATGAATTTTAACTAGATTAGCATCACGAAGTTGGAGGCTACTTTTCTCGAAAAAGAAGAGAGCTCGGCGGAATTCAGGTCTACCGTATATACCTTTTCTAATGGTCCATAAATTTGACCTGAATTCGGTTTAAATCAGGAGTTTGAGGCCGTTTTTCATGAAAATGTAAAAAAAAAACCTTTTTGGGAGTTATTTTATTTGACATGGCTCATAACGAGTATCTACTTTATAATTTCATCTAAGATATAAAAGCATAAAACTGACTTCAAACGTGTAAACATTCATAGGGGTACATTCATCTATGTATCTCTGCAATGTTGCAATTTTGGGTTTATTAGCCTGTCAACCTAATAATAATTCCCGTTTCATATTTTTCAAAGCAATTTTTCCCTCAAAGACTGACGTGTTATAATAGAAAATAACTTCTTTGGGCTGAAGTCGACAATCAATAGTAGGTACATCATAAAAACTCTGAAGAGAAATTCTGAAATCAATTACTGAGAAAAGAAAAATGGAAGCCACATGAGGCGAGCAATATCGAATTTTTATTCGAGCTAAAAATTGTTAGTTTTTGTTCTATATGGGCAGAACAAGACTTTTACAATTCTCAAGAAACAGTGTAATCTGATACCAAACTTGTTGGGATAAAAGGAGATAGGATCTCTGATTTCTTGATCTTGAAAGCTTGTACATAAAAACATTTATGGGAATAATTTTTCAAATAGATTCAAGATATTTAATTGCATTTTACATTTACATAACCAATTAAAACTTAACACCTTTTCATTTCAACTTTGAAAATCCATTATTATCTACTCCCTCAAGAATATTCCAATTTCAAGGACATATCTATCTCTAGAGAATTTATAGATACCACTGAACTCCAACATAAAATTTGCATGCGAATTTGAATGAAAAATAAAAATTGCTCAAATTTATTACGATAATGCATATACCAACGACGAAGATGAGCAAGCCTAACTAGAACAATTGTAAAGTTCTCAGTGTGATGTGCTCGTTTTATATCCAAGTCAAAATATGTGTATATGTATTTACAGATAATCCCACTTGAAACAAACTTCAGAAATTCTGCATATGTGCCCAGAAGATTTGTCTGGTTAGTTCTCTTTTGGGTGGGTCGTCGAGTTCGGGGAACCAAAACCAACTCTCCTGGGCTGGATAAAGCTTTAGCTTAAAAAGAGGCATTCGTTCGTATTCAAATCTATACCCTGTCCCGGAAGTCCTTCCTTCTACGCAATAAATATACACACTAAATGTACACGGCATTATACATATATATATATATATAGATAGTAGAAACATATGTATACACGCTCGTATTCATTTCTAGGCATTTGTTAAACGTTTATGTTTGTTCATATTCACATTTATTCATGTTACTTCAAATAATAAAAGCAGAAATCGGTGTTGGAAGTTGTTTGGATACCGACAATACTCATTTCCAAGGATAGTATAAGGAGGCTTGTTTATTATGCATGCTGATGGGAATGAAGCTTTTTTTGTCATTCGTCGTATGAATAAAATTTTCAACTTAAAAATTTTTTCATCAAACATAATTTATTATTAGTAGTATTAGAGAAAAATAACTGGAAATGGGATGAAAGTTTCTGGTCGCTATGATAGTAGATATGAAATTTAATACAAAAAAGTTTATGACATCAACATAGAGTGAGTGTGGCTATGTATTCCAATTTCTTTTAACCCCAGTTTTAATGATAGAAATTAAATATTTGAGAAATGCTGTTGCCCAAAAAAAAATATTTTTTTTTCTCGCTATATATTATTACGTGCAACAAACTAGAGGGATGCTTAGCCTAATATCAGTAAGAAGAAGAACAATAAAAGACGTTTATAAATGTTAATCTTCTCTAACTGCACTAGTCGGTGAAAGTCTATCTAACTTTTATACATCGGATTATCTCAAATAAAGTATACGAGGAAGAGAATGAGAGGGAGAGGGAGAGAAAGAAGCGTGTGCAATATTGCTATTGTTTTCACATTGCAGAAGTAGTTCTACGACTGTGATGTTGTTTTGCTTTATCTTTCTAAGAAACAGTAACCTTAATATTGTCCGAATCTTGTTCTTGTATGCAAAGCATCATCATTAATTCAGTCCATTTATGAGACTGCGTTTTGCGATTCATAACAATAAATTTTTAAAGAGAGAAAATAGCTTGCCCTCAGCTCAACCCCGCTTAAGAGCCCAAATTTAAGAGTTGGTTACCCGAGGATGCCACCAAAGAAATGTTGAGAACTTACAGCATTGAGGTTACTTATTTTTTTTTTGAATATCAATTCTGGGCGCCACGCTTCTTTTCGTTCGATACAATTAAATTTTATTTGAATATGCATACTATGTAAGAGTTTTATCTGTATACATAGAAAAATAAATACAATTTTTGTTAGTCAAAACCTTGTGTGTGTGGTTATTTCAGTGGAACCTTGTGGTATTCAAAAATCAAATTTCTCTAAATGTAATTCCCAAAAAAAGAAAAACTCTCTATTCTCCTCATCCATTTATAAGAACAGAAAGCGAAAATACGAACTCATGTTATTCAAAATACCTAAGGATATTTGCATTTGTTCAACGAATTGTACCATCTTTCTTTCAACATCAACATATAGAAAAGAAACATTCGCAAAGCAGGACTGAGGACAGCATAAACTTGTCTGTAAACAGCAATAATATGTGCACATTCCCTTTTCATTTTGACCTCTGCAACTAAAAGTATAAAATCCTTTTGCTCCTATATTTTATCCTGTGATAGTATCTATATCGTTCGATTTCAAACAACATTGATACATACAGATATATGTAGGTATAATATGTTATACTACGTCGCCATATTTATTTACTATATGCATATAGGTATACATGCATATGTATACTATGTATGTACATAGTCTGCAGCTAAGCATAACCACTTTTCGTATGCTGAATTCAAATCCTTTCAATTCAATCGTCGATCCCAAAGTGTATTCCTTGAATGTAAAAAAAACATAAATAAAAATAAAATAAAAATCAAGAAGTTGGAAGGATAAATGCATGGTGCATGTAATACATCTATTCACGAATAGTATTGCAAATAGGTTGAGAAGTTCTTTTTTAGATAAAAGAATTTATTCGTGCAGCATTCAAGACCCTTGACGGATGTGTTTGTACGTACGTACATTCTTGCATTCGGCTAAATTTATGCTCTACGCGCCCCAAATAACATTTTCAATTTGTTTAAACATCTTTTTGTGCATAGCGTTTTATAAAAGACGAATAGAGCAACTAGCTTTACAGATCTGTTTTATGTGTGGTTCTATACTTATTGGATTTTTAATTTAGCTTTTATTTTAAATACTTACTTTCGTCAATATTCATTCCTGTTAAAATAAATTCGGGACTTTATTATATTTGAAAAATATCTATTTTCTTAAATTCTGTAATTCTGGAATGAAATCCAAAACTTAAAACTTATCATCGGGCAAACAAACCACAAAAAAAATATATAGCTAAAAATATAATGGTATCTGAAAAAAATTGCTCTTACTTTGCAACAAAAAACTTTCAGTCCTGTGAACACTTACTTAGGTACCTATATAAAAGAAAAAATCGTCTTTGTCCTTTCGAAGTTTTGTTTCTTCACTCTAAAAACCTTCGGTAAAACGTCTATGCATCCGCAAAGAGGAAGTGCGGAAGTATACCAAAGTATGCTATGCTCTTATGCATTTACATACATATATATACAAAAAGGCTTGTGTATTCACATGTGGAATTTAAGTTATGATAGCGGTGAGGTTTGAGGTCATGCAATGTATGTATGTATGTAAGTGCCATATGCATATGACACACACAGCAAGTTTTCAGTCTTTTCTTAAAGAGAAAATATAGGATTAGCTCAGTGAAGGGTGTCAATTTAAAGCTCTATAGAGATATGAATAGTTCGATAGCAACATTGGACTTATATTGACTTGTTGACGACAAAAGCTTTGCTATATCCTTAAAGGATAAGATAATTTCAAAAATGTTGATGATGTTTATTTATTTCAACAAATAAATGGCGAGGTAGTCAAAATTAAATTCATGCTTTAGATAAATGAGGTAATAAATTTTAATGTACTTAATTTCAAATTTAAGTTACAGTTATACATTGCAATATAAATAAGGACTAATATGTATAAATTTAAAACTTAAAATTCATTAGGAATTCACTTATTACAAAACACATTATGAGCTGGAACTATGAAAAGGAATGGTTAGTATGACAAAACATCTATTTTAAGAGGCATGTATAAATTTTTAAACAAAATTTTCATATTAACATTTTATAAAGTCTGTAGAATTCTGTAGTAAAATTGTAAAACAATCCACTATGACGATTTCTAAGATTTCCCTGCAAGTCGCACAAAAATGGAAATTTTTACAGCAAAAGCTAAGCTCAGTACAAGACTCCTACCTAAAGAGCTATGGAAAAACCTTCGTGGGGTTGGAAAATCTCACAACAACGAATGCCAGCTGGATACTAACAATTTAAATAGATGCTTTGTTATAAATCCCAGTTTTACCTTACCAGGCAGTTCACCATCAGCAGCAGCTCCGGTACCCTCCGCTAGTGTGGAAGATAGTACAGTTGTACTCAACTTTAGGTGTGTCGCCTTTGATGAAGTGCTAAAGGCTGCATACTCGATCAGTTCTAATGCTATGGGTATGGATGAGATTCCACTACGCTTTCTCAAAGGTATTCTGCATCACATACTCCCTTATGTTACTCATATATTTAACACTTGTATCAATACCTCCACCTACCCGTCTCTGTGGAAATCAGCCTTAGTAGTCCCCGTTCCTAAAAATAGGATTGCTCTATGTCCTGAGAATTTTCTCCCAATAAGCCTCCAAAATATTTGAACTGGCAAATGATGAACTATGTAGCTGCTGAAAATCTTTTTGTTCCCTTGGCAGTCCGGCTTTCGGGAAAATCATAGTTGCACTACAGCTCTCCTCAAAGTTACTGATGATATAAAAATTGCTCTGGAGTCTGACTTGGCTTCCATTTTAGTGCTTCTTGATTTCTCCAAGGCCTTTGATTCGGTTGATCACGCAAAATTATGTTGTATACTTCGCAATATTTTCAAGTTTTCCTCACTGAGTACTAAACTCATCTGCAGCTATCTATCTAATCGAGATCAAAGGGTCCGAGTGAATGGACTTCTTTCTACCCCAATCAGGATTAGGTGTGGGGTACCACAAGGATCTACTCTTGCTCCATCTCTTTTCGCTATGTTTATAAATAATATTGCATCAGTACTCCAGCATTCAAACATACTCCTGTACTCTGTACTGTACTGTACTGATGTACAGTTATACCTGTCGCGATCCGTTGGGCTAGTATTTGCAGAGTCAATGAAGATCTGGAAGCCGTCTGATCCTGGGCACTTTTGAATGGCCTGACTCTTAATCCAGTGAAATCTCAGTCTATTATTATTATGTACAAATGTAGACTAGATACTCGCGATTTCTCGCCTATTATTTTTAATAATATGACTGTCCCCTACTCTGATGTCATTAAAAATTTGGGATTATCTATGAACAAAGCATTCACTTGGGATGAACATGTAAATGTAGTGGTGGGTAAAATCTATGACGGCTTACGTAGCCTGTGGCTATCTGCTTCATTCACGAAACAACAGGTTCGACTGAGGCTTGTTAAAACCTTGGTGGTACCCTTAATTATGTATGGAGTGGTAGTGTATGGCTGTATGAATGCAGTATGCTTGCGCAAACTTAATGTTGCATTTAACTCGTGTGTGTTCGATACGTTTGCAACCTTCGTAGATACGATCATATATCCCCCTTTACCAACCATATCTCGGGCTGCAGTGTGAATCAATATCTTAAATACCGCACAGTACTCTTTCTTTTCTGCTTAATGTACAACAAGTAGCTTCGGTTTCTTTTTGAAAAACTTAATTTTGACACATCGTCCAGGTCAAGATCACTAATCGTACCCAGACATACTATCCTGAAGAGCCGAAGATCATTCTATGTTCACGCGATTAATCTCTGGAACTCCTTGCCTCTTGGAATCAAACAAATAAACCGCCTTCAAGGGTGAGCTTTTCGAGCACTATAAAAATATATAAATTACTGATCCTCTCGTTATCTGCATATAATTCTAAGAAATTCGAGCGATTTCTATTTCCTTGTATTATATATATTTTTTGCAACTATTCTCTGAGGTACCAATTCTTAGCATCTTATAAGTAATTGTACAGTCCGTAAATAAAATATTATATTGAGTTAATATTTATATGCTCTCGTACATTTAATTTAACACTTGCTTATAATTAAGATCAGACTTGCTTTTCTCTTTCCCTGTTTATCTTTTTTTGTTTTTTTTTCTAAATACACCCTGGTAGACATATCATGATGAGCTCATCAATGAGCACCTCATGAGCAATCAGATGAACGTACTGATGAAATTTATATGCATTTGAATCAAAACCGGGAAAAAAATCATTTATTTACTTATTCACAGATAGTGTACATGAGATATTGCATCTCTTTCACTTATTTCGAAATGTATACCTTGCTTCTCTTTTGTGCATTTCACAATATTAGATGAGCACTTCGATGAGTACATAATGAGCGTCACGATGAGCTTATTAATGAGCATGTCAATGAGTGTCACGATGAGCTTATTAATGAACGTAGCAATGAGTGTCACGATGAGTATATTAAGGAGCATGTCAATAAGTGTCATGATGAATTCATAAATGAGAATCTGCATTTACGATTGATTTCATATTTTTTTCCGAATTCGAACTGTAAGACGCTGAAGCGTAAGGATATGGGCATAACGTCTTGTTCAGCATACCGGCGACAGTCTTTCCGCGGAAATCAAATCAAAAAATTAATTTCAAATAAATAATTATAAATCACAAAAATTAATTCAAGGTAATGACAATAATGAATATATATTTATTGCTGGTTTAGTATATATGGAGCAGTTTCATGCTGTCCAATGAGCCCTTCGATGAGATTTTATGAATGCTCATCAGGAGGCTCATCGGGACTTAATTTTTATATGTTTCTTTATGAATTGTAAAGACCTTTATACTTTTCAGTCAAATAAGTATTGGTTTACATAATAACTGCTCTTTGCGGGGCAGGAGAAAAGGTAAAACTGTGAGCAATTTCTACTAGCCCAGCAAACATTGTGGCGATAAATTGCTGTTGCGATAAAAATGGCAATAAAAACTGTGTTGCCTTTTTAGTACCATGGCGATGTTTTTGCAATAGCTCGAGAGCTAAAGTCAATTAGATTCCCGGAAACATTACGATTGGCCTACGAATCTCTTTCTTATTGCCATATTATTGCACTGTTATTGCCTAGATCGATGTTATTAGATCTGATGAGAGCGAGACATCCGTTATCGACAATATGTCAGAGCTCTACCTGTGGAAATTACCTCATTTACATTTGTTCTTTCGTCAAGTGTGGTCTTCTAGAAAAACCAAACGAAATAAGGATATTTATCATCAAATGAGTTACTTACACGATTCATATGCGATGCAACATTTACATTTAAAATGCATTATTGCCAGCAATAAAAATGCTCGTTGTGGCAATAAGAAATTATAAGAAAGCGATTCGTATGCCAATCGTAATGTTTGCTGGGAGGGTTTCTGTTTCTTATACATGTAAATGAGATATTATATCTTATAGATATATCATAGTGAATAAACAATTTGAATTTGAAAAGGATAAAAAAAAAACAAAAAAAAAGCTTAATAACCCCCCTCGGCATTTTTAATTCTAATAGGCGATTTGGGAATGATATTTTCGATGAAGAAAATTACCTGGTTTCTACTCAATTATGAAGCAACTAGCTAAAGTTGCCCATTCTTAGAATAGGATTCTCTCTTAAATTTATAATTTTTTTATTCCTTTATTTTTTTTTTTTTTTAACGAAAAATTTCAACAATTGCCATATTGAAGATAGCTCAGCCCCGGAGAATTAAGCAAAAAGAATAATGTGATTGAAGACGTCAATGAAATGAAGACTTTTCCTGTCCTGCTTACTATATATTTAGGGGAGGCATAATATTTTTAATTTGACCTTCAAAAACCTTAAACCGACACGATGGATAAATTATGCAAGTCAGGGTAGCTAACATGGTATCTGATAAACTACTTCCCAACTGCCGAATGCCTCAGGGATCGACTCTGGGCACACTGCTATTCAGTATTTACAATTCAATAGAACCATCGAACTAATAGAATACTTAACGGTTATTTGAATTTTTGTAACTCCTCCATTGCATGTACACATAGCGATCGAATAACAAATCTCAGTCTACCTTAATTCTAAAATTAAATGCTATTATTCATGTTTTTTCACTATCCTATCAATCTATAATAATAAAATCTTTTCTTATGTCCTACTTTACATATTATACTTAAAACTCTTATTCTTATTGTAAAGAATCCAAAATAAACTTGAGTTTGACTTCAAATTTTTGAAGTAGAAAAGGGAACAAAATATATCAAAAGTATAATTTTCTTTTCTTTTTATTCATTAAAACGATAGTCCACTCTACAGAATTCATTTCGGAATAATAATTATGGAAATTTGTTAATTTAACACCACAAACCAATTTGTCTAATAGTCCATTAAGGTTTTCTTCCATATTTTACAAAATTTTACTTTCAACCTTAAGAAAATTCTGTAAAATTTATAAATAATCACGAAACAAGATATTATACAGCTAAAATTCAAGGCAAGTATAATTTCGTATTCAGATCAGGGTTCAAAATCACTCCTTCCATTGTCTTAAATTTCAAGTTTAAATTGCTTCCAATTAGCGTTTCAGATTTGTAAGTGTTGGGTATGGGTGTAGACTGCGTTATATAAGGATACATTACCATTAACGACGTAGCTACAAAAGTACTAAAATTCAATAGCTGCTATTTACCCGTAACAATGAATGCCGTTGAAATCTTTCATCATCCATTATGTAGTACTGCTAACAACTTAAGTGGTAATGTGGCAGTTAATACGATTAATAATTGGAGGATAGAAACAATTTTATCAATAACCATAAAATAATTTGTGACAAATTAATGTAATTAAAAAAGAACCAGCTGTAGTATGGCCTTTGATTAAGGTACTTTAAGGTAATTTTGGTGCGTGCTGCTCTCATCATAGACTCTTTCTATACATAGCTCTGCCTATATACGAATACTTCTTTGCTGGGCTTGGAAGCCCAAAAGACATAAACATTAAGGCCAATTACCCAAAATTGTCTATGGCACGTTCAGGGAGCTTGGGACTATATGTATGTATCTCCTATATACAAAGAAGAACTTTTCAGTTGAAATAAGGTAGTGATTTTAATTCAACGGAAAGTATGAGACGCCTGGAGGTAGTATTTTGACTTTTGAGAGTTTGCTTTCCCTTTTTGAATATTTAACGCCTTCTACAAGATCTAATTAAGCAGCTGGAAGAAGAAAGTTGGTGAAATTAAAATAAAGGAATGGAGAAAAAATGGACCTAAACAAGGACTATGGTGTGGTCTGGTAATGCGTGTGTAGTACGTAAAGAAGAACGCCTAAGTAAATATCTTTCACAGTGATTGACCTTAATTTTGTTGGAAGTTGGATGCGGGTGTAGAATAAACTATAGTTTGTCCTCTCGAGATTATACCGACATTATGGGAAAATTTTAACAAAAACCATGAACGGTTTTGTGTAATTATATGTACATCATGATATTAAACCAAGACTTTTACACGTAGTAATTCCAATTTGTATAATTCTACTAAATTTTTTATATGGTTATAGCCTAAAGGAAAATCATAAGTAATGTCACATCATACAATGTTTGACAACACTCTTTCACATGATGTTTTGAAATTTTGCACTGTGCGTCTGAATGTTGCGGATCGCAAGAATAGTCCTTATTATACCAATGTTATATAAAGTCACATACAGAAGATAGCTGCATAGTGGTGCACCATGCATGGAACTTTCTCTAGAATAGCGCCCTTGGTTAAGTATGTGAAGAGTATACTACTATTATTGGAAAGGCAGTGCTGATGATTATGTCACGTAAATTTTTCTCTACCAAATGTCAGGAGTAAAATGTCAGTAACAAAATTTTTGGATCGAAAAAAAATTTTTATGCTAGTCGATTGTACTCTTAAATACTTTTCGTTAGATTACAACCTCAGAAATTATCAATAATAAGAAAAATCATTCTCGAATTATAGCGGCTTATTAGTTGAACCGAAAGCAAAACATCGTTCAACTATAATATTTACAAAAAGTTACATACATATAATGTAGGCACATTAAAATATTAGAAAAATCGAATATTATTTTTTTAGTATAGGAAATAGTGTGATATCTACTATAAAAATAAAGACGCGTTTTCAAAATTCGTTTGCGAATAGCTCTAATTTTAGTGTTACCAAAATACCCATATGTTTAGTCTTTGAGCTGAAATGGCAGAGCAGTTGACGAAAAATGTCTAAAGAAAGTAGCCCTCATTAACATTCCTTCCGCACTCCACAATCTATATGTAAGTCCATATTCTCTAAAAATCACTATATAAAATGGATTCATTTGAGATAAGTACCTTGCAGGGTGTTATGAAAATAAATATTGGAAAATTTTTATTATAACTAATTTGTTCTAGTTTTTTTTTCTTTTTTTTTAATTCAAGATTTAATTAAATACTCGGTACTTAGTAGAAAGCACATAATATTGAGGTCTCATTGATAAGTATAGAAAACTTCATCAAATCTGAAACTAGTTTGCGCTAACGTGTGATATTCATTAAAAAAGTTTGATAATTATAGTAACCTAATCAGTAACAAAATTCACATAATCTGCATTTTGCACATTTGTTTTATCCTTTAATTGAAATGGATATTAATTAAATCCCTTAATCCGTTCCAAATAGAAAGATGATATTTATTTTTAGCAATCGTTAAGCTAATAAAAAATAAAATTGTCATATTTGTATAGTTATATGGTATATTCCCTAAATTATTCATTAGTGTGATTTCTTTTATGCAGATATCAATGATCATTTTCAACGTAGGTATGTATATAATACGCGAACTCATCCATGTGCTCATAGATTTGTCTAAGAAAATTCATTGTGTTTAAGAAAAGTACATACATCTAATGAGATAAGTCCCGGGCTGTCATTACCTTTATCTAAAGACTAATGCTGATGAATGCACAAACATTAAGAAATTACATTATACTTACAAATATTATATACAGTCATACCCCGGTTTATGTTGTTTAATGGTTCCAGAAAAATGCTACGTTAACCGTAACAACGTTATACGGGACAATTAAATATTCTAATTGAAAAAATACCAATTTACATAATTAAGAAATATTAGGGCATTTATAAGGGATTTAAAAAATAAAGATTGTGAAAATTAGATTTTAATTCTTTATTAGAATAAAATCAATTTTTTGTTTAATTAAATATAAAAATACAAAAATATAGTATGTACTAGTAGGTATGTACATTCAAACCTTAAAAAATTATAAAATTAATTTGAACACTTCATTACTATTATTATAGAGAAAATATGTAAGAATATAAAATTCAAAAAGTAATAAAAAAAACATTTATTGAGCTTACATGCTCTCTTCAGACGATTCGCATGAATAACTAAAAATAGTTATTGCGGATGACCCACGGCTAGTCGTTGGTTCAACGTTCCTCGGCGCGTTATTAAAATATTGATGCAATGTAACCTGTATACTGAAGGCTTCTTTTTGTTATCGTACAACTCTCTATAAGATCTTACCGCACTATCAATTTCTCTGTTTACATTGGAGCATCGTTCTAATATTGGATAACACCTTTCAAATATATTATTAGCTTTTTCAAGATATGTTAATGCATCCTTTAGCTCCTCCATTTTAAAAATTTTAGCCTCAGCTCTATACGTATCATCTTTTTGATCTTCCAAATTGTTTTTGTCCAATTCAATTAGTTCTTCATTTGTTAATTCAGTATTATGAGATTTAATTAGCTCCACAATATCATTTTGATCCAAATCGGTAAAACCCAGACGTCTTCCCGCAGTGACACAATTTCCTCCTGAATATCAGCAGTAGTTTCTATAAAGCTTCTGAAATCATCAGCGGTTTCTGGTCATAGATTTTTCCAAGAACCGTGCATGGAATTTAGCGAAACTGCATTTCATGCTTGTTCAATTAAATTGATTGCTTTTAATATATTAAACTCTTTCCAAAACTGTTTGAGATTCATGCCACTGTCACGAGTCAGTGGCATTTAGAGCTTGGGAAAATGAAAACTTATGATAATAATGCTTAAAATTAGTAATTGCAGATTGATCCATAGGCAGTAATATTGATGTTGTATTCGGGGGCAAAAATACAACTTTAACTATATCTTCAGACAGTTCATCTAAGTCTTTTGGATGGCCAGGAGCATTATCTAGTATCAGTAATATTTTATTTGCCAGATTGTTATTGGTACAAAACGTTTTGACTGTAGGACAAAAATATTCAACAAACCATTCCTGGAAAATTGATTTAGTAACCCAAGCCTTCTTATTTGCCTTCCAAAATACTGGCAATCTGTTCTTAATACACCCTTTCAGAGCCCTAGGATTTAGAGAGTGATAAACCAGAATTGATTTAAGCTTAAAATCACCTGTGGCATTACCTCCAAGCAGTAAAGTAAGCCTATCTTTTGTAGGCTTATGTCCAGAAATTAGCTTTTCATCTTGCGCAATAAAGGACCTGGTTGGCATTATTTTCCAGAATAGTCTAGTTTCATCAACATTAAATACTTGTTGTCGACTATCTCTTTAAATCTGTTCAGATAGGTACTCGAATGCAGCTTCTTTGTCAGCACTAGCTGCTTTCTCCTAACAATTTAACATTGTGAATACCAGATCTTTTTTTGAATCTATCAAACCAACCACGGCTTGAACTGAACGTTTGTCCATCGCAAGTGTCCCCCATTATTTTTTTTAAATCATCGTAAATATGAAGAGCCTTTTCTTGAATTTAACATTTAACTTAAAGGCATGTTACGTTGAGTCTGATCTTCAATCCATATCAACAAAAGTTTTTCCATGTTTACCATGATAGTGCTTCTAGATTTTATCACTTTTGATTCAATGGGTACTGCATCTATTACATATTTTTTGTATATCAATCAAGTGAAAATAACCATAACTACTGTTCTCAAAATTTATTTATAATTGCCAAAAAAAAAAAAAAAACATCTAATTCCTCTCGACTTTCATAAGTATAATTCGCCATCTTCAAGATAAGAATGTAAAGTATAATCAAGAGCAATTAAGCAAATTGCCTTGATTATTAAATTAATTTGATTTAATACATCTGCCCACACTTATCTATATAGTACTTGTTGTGGTGCTACTGCTGCTGCTGCTGCTGCTAAGTAAACGAAAGAAGTGAAGGCAGTAGAATCCTTGACAAAAGCATGATGTGCCCAGACAATTACTCATTCTCCTCATCTTCAGAATCATGACATAACAAAACCTTCTTAGGGTACCGGTTCTAGCACTTGAATGTCACTTGCAAGCAGTAAATGAGAAGATAAAAGCTTTGTCTCTATCCTGTATCCTATTACTGAAACTTTCCTTAATATTTTCGACCTTTTGAACCGAAATTATTGTTTGTATTGAGTGGCACTTACATATATAACAGAGATTATGATTGAATTACTTCGACCTGATTTTGTTACTATGCACAAAGAAAGGAAATAGGATATATGTAAGTGTGTACTTGCTGAAATTTGGTTTTTTTCTCTGTCATCAGCAAGAATAAGCTGTCAATTTTTTATTTTATATACAAAAATTCAAAATTTTTAAAAAACTCCTTAAGGCTTTTCTAAAAATAGATATATGAATGGACGACGAGTTTGAAAAATATTCGAAAATCTTTAATTGAATAATTTAGCAATTGTACAAATATATTTAAATCGGTTTAATTAAGTTATAAACGTAGTAAATATGAAAACAAAAAAGGCATATCTATATTACCTCTCTCATTTTTCGCACTCCTAAATTAAGTTTATAAATTTATATTACGATATAATTTCGAAAAAAAACTCCTTTTGATAAAACTCTATTTCACAACATTTTATGCTTCTGTTTATCACATTAAAAAATCTTGTATCATCTGCAAAAATTTACCCTCTTTTTTCACCAGTATTTTTTTGAAATATAGGTACAAAAACCTTTATACAAAAACTTCAATACGCATACATCCATGTTTACAAGTTCTTCGACGAATTATAACAATCCATCAAATTACTTATAGCAATAATTTCATTTGCAGACCAATGAACCGTTATCATAAAGAAATGCAAAAAATAACAAACTAACGACAAAATAAGATTATTTCTAAGTTTATATATTTACCATGAACTTCACCTAGAATATGGACAAAGGACAACAATAGACGTTCAATCAATTATAACTTTCTCTTATATGTAGTTGAAACTTATGAATAGATACCCAAACCATTTGGCCATGAACCATCATTATTTTCATACCATACAGGCGTTAACACACAAACTGAATTATATAGTCCCTCTAATTACATCAAGGATACTTTTATATAAAAAAAAAACTTTTGGCTACAAACAAGAAACAGCTTTTCCAAGGTGGGTACTAAAGTATACAAGAAGTAGCGGGAGTTATTGATTCTCGCAGGTAATTTGTTGTTCAGTCAACGCTCTATGTTTGTATGCATACTCGCTCCTCTGTCATAGCCTGTAGCGGACATTTCTAGAATACTAAATTGCCAACAAGTTATTTTTACCTTCATCAAATATAGGTATACTCTCCTGTACTACAGTGTACTTGTCTTTTGCAGTATTAACAGATGGCAAAAAGTGTCTGTCGTATTTTGTATATACATAAGCAGTGAACCTTCGTTGGTTGTTACCTTATATCTAGTATCTATAGAAAAAATAAGCTCTAACCTCTCGCTCATCCACCCCCTTTCCCTTAACACTATAGTTACATTTATTCAGAACGTAGAGTTTACAGAGCTCTAACCTAACCGAATTGAACTTTATCTCAATTTATCTTGACTTCGATGAAAACTTTTATTTACGCTTCAAATTAAAATTGATGCTGCGCCACTGCTTTTAGATGATAAATTCGGTGTCTCGGTAATTAAGGATGTTTTCTATTGGTTGGAAACATGGTGGGCAAAAGCAACAGAACGACGTGGGGCAATATAAATGTCGAAACGCTTGAGAAAATTTTCGAACCCAGAATTGTTAATTAAATTTTTTTTTCTGGTTTTATTGCTAGAAATAAAGTTTGTAATGAAAACTTATTCGATTATGGAAAAATCGTTAACTGATGGTAAGGCAGGAGGGGGTATGTAATTGAAAAATCGAATCGTATACAATTTTCAGTCAGTGAATACCTACCTGCGAAATATAAAACGCCCTGTACCCTTGAAGGCAAAACCCGGGAAAAATATCAGAATCCAAAGAAAATATATGTATAGGTATATGTTCTTCTTTTTGACATTTATTAAAGTTTTTATTTTTTTATATTTTGTCCAATTTTTTTTTTTTTTTGAACTTATATTGTCGATCCGAATTTTGTCTTCCGTATTCAGTTATGGAAACTAATAATTGGCAAAATACATTTACAATACAAGCCTTAAGCCTCACAGGTGTTTCTAATACTCTCGGTATACCTATGTATGCTTCTCAAGCGGCGAACGCAAATTTTCATAGAACCACGCAATTATGATACCAATAGTTGTGGTTTTGTTTATTAGAAATTATCTCATATTTTACGATTTACTATACTAAATATAGAGTCAGAAATTATTCCTTAGATGAATGCTCCAGCTAGCGCGACGCCCCACCCCCCTTCACAAAACAAAACATGAGAAAATTATATGCTAATTATATGTCAAACTGAAAAATGTTATGCTTGAAAATTTAATAGTTTTTTGGTAATATTGACGCCCTAGTATTGGCTGTGCCAACAAAGTTTTAATTCACTCCGGAATCATGTGCTAAGTCTTCACCAAATCTAAAAATTGATGACTCAAAAATTTAATGGGATTTTTAAAAAATCAATAGGGGTGCAGGATGACGTCTTACTTCACCCCGACCTGTCAAAATAGTTCTGATTCACTCATAATTTATGTGCTAATTCCCTATCTAATTAAAAATGTTATACTCGAAAATTTAACAGGATTTTTAAGCAACCAAAAAATGGGGATGTAGGACGCCTTCGTCCCCCACGCTGTCCTAGTAAAAATACTACCAAAAAAAGTTGGTTCACTCAGGATTTATGTGCTAATTCTTTGCGACATCTAAAAATTTTGTACTCAAATGGGGTTTTAATCAATCAAAATGCGGAGTGCAGGACCACGTCATCTTCCACCCCGCTTCAGTAAAAATCCTGCTAAAAAATGAATTCATTCACTCAAGATTTATGTGCGAGAATTATGTGGTAATTGTTTATCAAATCTAGAAATTGTATGGTAATTATATGGGTAGGAAATTGGGGGGGGGGGGGGTGCAGGACAACGTCATCCTCAACCCCGATCTAGTTAAAATCAAAATATTTTTGATTCACGATTTATGTCCTATTCAGTTTTTGTACCCAAAAAATTGATGATGTTATCGTGGCATTCCAGGATGTTTTGTCTAGGGTCACATTTTTGCCATGGCCAACCATGATATCGTACCTCCACTTAATTCTTTACGTAAATTTTGAGAATGGATTATCGACATGCCTTATTGTATGATGTTGTTGTCAGAATAAGTCAATAAACTTTGTAATTTTATAAAAATAACTTATAGCCATACTTAAAATGAACGGTTCGGAAATTATATTTATTCTCAAAACGGTGTATGTATTCCTATTGTTAAATTCAAAGAGATTATTACACAAGAACAAAATGGTTTCATTACCAAACCGTTCTCAATACACCAGTCAAGTCTCTATATACATAAATTTATCCTAGAATAATATTTTTGAAAATTTGCTCATTTTATCTATCTATATCGGACGAGCAAAATAGTTATAACCAATTTCATAGGATTTTACAATGTTAAAACGTGTTAGATACTAACCACGTGAAATATTGAAATTTTTATATGCCAACCTTTTGAACTTCGATCTATAATTTTTTATAAGGACACAGTAACAAATAAATGTGTTCTATACCAGTAACCAATATAGTAAAAAACCAAATTTTCATAAATGTTAACCCTACAAAACATTGGTGTACCCATATTCGAGTTTAGTTCTAAAATTTTTATTATAAAAAACCATATATAGGTAAGACTCTAAGTCGCGTTCTGAAGTTACCATACCGAAAACGAAATAGCTGAATAATACCTAACTTGAAATACTATTGAAAAAAGTGCAAAAAATAATTTAAAAAATTCCAAAAAATCGTGCAAGTGCAAGAACAGTGTCATTCCGTATATAAATTTGGCCCAGATCAGAATGACAAAGCGTTGTACGACATAGTGATGCACCATTATTGACAGTCGTGAACAGAGTTTAGCCACCATGGTTGTTCAATGATAGTACTAAGGATATACCTGCAAAAAAAGGTGTGAATGATGTGTCTGAGTTTTGTAAGGGTGGTATGGTGGATGGTGGTATGGTGTATGGTGGATACCGCGGGATTTAACCATAGATAGATATGCGTATATATTTATGGCGCAATTTCCCAATATTTCCCCCTAACTTAAAATAGCCTTAAAAAAAATAGATACATTCTGTCTAAACTTTGTGTAAAGAAAGTAGTATTATCAAGCATATGCACAATTTAATAATTTTAAATAAACTCTTTTTAAAACTATTTTTTTCAAACATTATGCAAATATAAATTAATTCAAAATTTTTTGTATATCGCAGCTTTAAGAATATTTGAAAACAAAATTATAAATATTTACCGATGCTGCCATCTAATTGCGAAGTTGGTAACGAGAAATAAATGTACATACAACTTCTATTCAGGAAGTAGATCTGGTTTGCTTACATGCAAACTTCCCCCCGAATGTGTTGGATCTTACAAACGTAAAATCACATTTTGGATGTTACAGTATTAATTTTTTTTTCTTTAGTTAGTATAATCTGGAAATTTTAAAATTTACAACCAACGTTTATTGGAAGTATTTATACATAGTACTATAATTTAAATCATATACTTACATTTTCTGTCGCTAAATACTTGAGCTGGAGCCATTTGTCTCAAATTTTCTATTCACTATTCTTTTCATTATATATAAATTTAAAAGTAAAGTTCAAAATTTAAACATAAATTTCATAATTTTTTTTTTAAATCACGCTAACATAAATTATTTCCAATGTTAGCCTAGGTACATTACGATAAAAGCGAATTTGACACTTATTCATTATTAGGAGGAGATACATAAAATACACTGGTAATTATATAAGTGTGGCTCACCATGTAACTAAGCAGCATTTAAGATAAGAATCCTGTGAAATAGCGCGCCAGTTAAAAATCTCTCTATATAATCTGAGAATTTTCTCTGCCTCTGATTCATACTTCTCTCTAAAAAGATAAAATATGACGCCCTAACATTCCAAACTCTCTTTACATGGAGAAAATTGGACAATTTTTGTGGTGAAAAGCTTGTGAAAAGCTTTAGAGAAAAAAGAAATTCATGATAGATAGAACGTAGAGCTTCTGAGATTTGAGCTTAACAAATTTTTTTGAAAAAAAAAATAACTGTGTAACTGGGATGCAGATGAATACGTATATTATAAATTTGTGGAAAATCTTAAGATATATCTTGAGATAAAAAACTTCAAACAATATTCTTTATGTTTGGTACTGCTTAATGAAAAATTTGTACGAAGAATATATTCAATACATAAACAAACTCTTTTCATCAAAGTTGAACATGAATGTTCATTCGGTGTTATGGTCACACGTGGATATTTGGAAATCCATTTTGATGCAGATATCAATGTTCTCGAGAGAATTGTTAATTGCTTTATTTGCAATACGGCGCCAAGTGATCTTGTCGTCATTGATCCATACTTCAGATGAATTTTCGTGTAAAAGTGTGTTCACACGCTACCTCATTTATAGTTTTCATTTGCTCCGGAAAAGGACATGAGTAGTTTGACAAAACGTTGTGACGTTTCAAAAAATGGTTCTCTAAATAAGTAATGAACAGATCAGGGTAAGGTTTGAAGATCTGTGGGTGGGGGGTTTTTATCTCTAGCTGTGATTATTTTAGTTTAATTATTTTTTATACGCTCGCTCCTCTGATTGTTCTGGCACTACTTCACTATATAAATTATTTCCTTATCACACTATGTGTTACGTATTCGAAATATAGAGAGTCGGTTTTTATATTGTTTTTGAAAATAGTTTTGATATGTCAGTCTAGATTTTTTATTCTGAGCAAAAGGCGTAAAACGGGAATCTCCTGTGTTACAGGTCCATATAATTTAACACTTTAACTATTACAAATTCGACATGAAATGATAATGATCTTAACTAATTTTGTTCTTCTGTCGCATACATCTCATGTGGCTGCTGAACTTTCTATCTCCTGGTGCTAAGCGTCGCAAGGTTTGCAGGCTTACTGTCAGTGTTGTCATTGCCATTTGCTCAATCACTTAGAGTTTGGCCTTAACTATTCCACCATGCAATCGTTAGATATTTTTTCATTAATATTATGACACTCGAATATATCCAATCATAGTCCTGCATCTTAAAACTAATGTCACTACAGGCAGACCAGATCCCCTATCCTTCTCTATCAAATTTGCACGCCAAAAAAGGAAGCGTAAAAACTACTACTACTTTTGTTGGTCTGATTTGATCTGGATCTGTTACTACGACCTTACTTAACTCGGCAGCAATTAACTAGAAAGATATCATCCGTGTAATCCGAATTTGAAACGTATTTTTTTCACATGACGTTCAAGTTTAGTCAGAGCCAACAAGCGCTCTTTATCCATGAAGCCGCAGACCGCTTTACCGAGATCTCTACATATTTCTTTGCTTTTTTTTCATTATCTAGCGCTACAATGAACAGTAAATCGACACGTGGAAATTTTCAAACTATCCGCTACATTTGGATCTCTTACATAACCTAAGTCAATAGTCCCCCCCCCCCCCCCGAGAACGAGAACGAGAACAAGTCATAAAGCATAAAGTTTGTAGGTAATTACCATCTATTTGATTTTTGACGAGATGAGCTAAAGAAGTGTCCACCTGACCTGCTTTTTTATCTCATCCAGCTCTCGTTCAAGCAGCAATTCCCATTTTAATTTCTTTTCTCACCACATCAATTTAAATATCCTTTTTTAAGTTTTATTTTTATGATTTTCACAGGCAAAACATCTTCCACCAAAATTATTAACCAACTCAAATGAATATTGATCGTAAATCCTTTTTTTATTTTTCTCACTAATATTTAATCAGTGATTGTCGTCCAACAACAAAAACTTTCAAATATAGTCAATGCTATCCAATGGACTCGTATTTGGTTTAATCAGTTTTAAAGTATCTCCCATTCCATTAACTCTATACCATTAAGATTTACCATAAAATCCTTAAAAATATTATTAAAAGGAAATTCACGCCTCTACCGTTATTTCGTTTATAAAATAAAAACGGACACTAAACTGGAATGAGTTACAAAAACAAATTACGGAAAGTCACAAAATTCACGAAATTCAATTAAAGAGTCAAAGAAATATAAAAAGGGGAACCGGCAAGAGCACATTATCGCAAGTAAACCGATAATGGCGGCAATGCTTGATGGCTTCCTTGCGTAAACCTTCCCGATGATAGGGTTCTGATCGAAAGGGACATCGTCCCGGGATTAGGTCTCTCACGTTCCACCCATAAAATTGATTAACGACTCTCAAGGATTTTGCCTGTTGTCATGTCGGTTAGAGACTCTTTTTTTCTCCATTTCCTTTGGATTTCTTTTTCCGAGCGTAAATTTTCAACATTTTTTAATGGCGCCCTTCTAGGAAATGGGTCTCCAAACTGGCAGAAGATATTTTACAAAAAAAAAAAAAAAAAAAAACACACAACTCGATCCGAATTTCGTGAGATTTTTTCGACCTTTCCTAATATATGTAGGTATTATGTTCCCGCGAATGTCTGTAGAGATTTCATTTAATTCAAGCTTTTCAACACCCAAGGTATACGTATAAAGTGGGACTAGGCATACATATGTATATATATAGGATTCCAGAAACAAGGTGATTGTTTTTAACCCCTTTTCGGAAACTCATTAAACAAAAGAGCGCGGGCAGAAAGTAATCAAACTAGAATTTAATTAATTTGTTTAATCGGTTGGAAACTGCTCGACGGAAAAGTATTTAGATTCGAAATTTTTGCTTCTGAAAAATTTTCCTTTTTTTTTTCAATCCAGATTATCTCTCCAGGGAGGGTTAATATTTGTTTGCTTTGTTTATTTTTTACATAAATATAGTTTAAGGAAATTAATATAGTAGTTAGGTACGCAAGTAGAATGCATGTTTTACTAAATGGAATTTTTGAGATTTGAAATTTGTAGCTTAAGCCTTTGAGAAACCTTGAAACAATGCTAAGAGAGACAAGTAAAAATGAGAACTAACTAACATCGATATGTCGAAATATTTACTTTGATATTGATATTGAATGGTGTCCTGGGCTGCGATTCTAATTACTGTACAAAAGTCCTTAGCTTAATTTGCATGAGCAAATTCAGCTTGCATATTGTGCAAGACTATCTCTTAGGGAGAATATATTTGACCCCACTTCAAAAATTTTTACAATACAAAAATTTAAAAAAAAACAACTGTCTTGGCAATGCCATATGGTTCTGAGTATTTAAATATTGTTTCAAAACTAGTATTTAAAATCAGTATTTTTTTTTTGTTTTTTTTTTTACAATGAAAACTCATTTTATTTTCGAAATTTTCTCATCACTATTTTTATTTTGTTGCGAAAACCACTTCCATTTCATGGCAGTTTGCATCAAAATTCTTTATTTTCATGCGTTATTTTAATTAGGACTAAAAAAATACAATTGAAATAGTCGTAATTTGTTAAGTAATAATTAGATAGAGATGCTTTTAGCAAACATCAGATGCAGTTAAAATTGCAGACAACATACTTAAGTAAGTTGAAAAACTTATTTTATTCGATTTTTATTATTATTTAGCTGCGCATGCTCTTAAATCAGTTTGCAGTATATACCGAAAATATAGAATAAAATTAAACATACGGAAAATTGAAAAAAAATAAATCAAACAAAAAGCGAGTCGGGTTCGCGCAGCAGAGTTCTGTACCAAAATTTGTCAACAAACTGGAAGTATCCGGATAATTTCCTATACAGAATTTAATTAGGATCCGATTTCTCAAATCCGACTATCCGGATAATCCGGATCTAAACTATCCGGATCCAGATTCGAACTATCCGAATCCGTCAGATTCGGATCAAGACCAAGTAAAAAAAGTTCAAAATTTCCTCCAGATTGCATTGTTTCATTGTGAAAACTATCCGGAGCCGGATCCAAACTATCCGGAGCCGGATCCAAACTATCCGGAGCCGGATCCAAACTATCCGGAGCCGAATCCAAGCTATCCGGAGCCGGATCCAAACTATCTGGAGCCGGATCCGGATCAATATTACCCGAATCCGGATTCGACCTATCCGGATCCACACTAAGAAAAAAAGTTTTAAAATGTCTTCCAGATTGCATTGTTCCATTGAGAAAATCGAAATATCATGACATTTATATCTTTCACAATGAAACAATGCAATCTGGAGGAAATTTTGAACTTTGGATCCGGCTCCGGATAGTTTGGATCCGGCTCCGGATAGTTTGTATCCGGCTCCGGATAGTTTGGATCCGGCTCCGGATAGTTTGAATCGGGCTCCGGATAGTTTGGATCCGGCTCCGGATAGTTTGGATCCGGCTCCGGATAGTTTGGAT
This sequence comes from Dioctria linearis, assembly GCA_963930735.1. Lineage (NCBI taxonomy): Eukaryota > Metazoa > Arthropoda > Insecta > Diptera > Asilidae > Dioctria > Dioctria linearis. The sequence goes on from OZ005744.1 coordinate 7,503,209, forward strand.
CCGGATTTCATGTGTATTTCTATTGCCGCTATAACAACAAATAATAAAAATTAAATTAAATTAAAAAGGGCCCCCATACAAGAAACGTGATTTTTTCGGCGTTTTTTCCTCGTTTTATTCTCATTCAATTTTTTTATTATAAACAGGCATTATTTTTTACAAATGACAGCATTTCTTCAAACGACGCCTACTCTCATTTGAAAAAAATAAATAATAAGTACATAGTATTAAATTTTGTACGATGGTATGGAACCCTTCGTGCGCGAGTCCGACTCGCACTTGGCCGGTTATTCTATTTTTTATTTATTTTGCGAGTTCACTCAAGTTTGCTATTTGTGACCTCTTGATGAATCCAAACCAAGATTTGAAACGTACTGCCCAAAATCAGTAAATTGTGTGATGAAATAACGAATAAAAAAAATTTTCGCTTTTTGCTTTTGAACTAGAAAATCCAAAAATAACCTTCTTTATTTTTGTGGCCCATAGCTGGAGGGAAACAGAGGATGGCAAACTGTTCGAATTCGTGCTGTTCTACTTATGTAGGTTTCACGGAATTTCACGGTACGGCCGAAATGGACTTCAAAAGTGTGAGGGTGAGCTCGGCTTACAGCTCGTGCGGTGTACATAGCAAGAATTCTACAAGGGATCAGGCTAGAAATTTCATCAGAACAATAACCATTGAAGTAGCGTTAAAGGACAAATAGACATCCACAATTAAAGGCAATCAATAGTTGCTATTAATAAGTCACCGCTAATAAGTCGGAAGGGGTTCTTTTGGACTTTGACTAACGCGGACAAGGCAGTGCGTCCAGCCCATGCCCAAATATAGGAGTTATATTCTAATCTAGGCCTGATACTTGTACATTTGCGCCAAGTCTGATGGACTAAAATATTTCTTGTATCTTGGCAAGAAGCCCAGGTATTTTATCGCGTTTTTTGGCAATACCAAAACGGTGATCGGACCAATTAAGATTGTTGGATATTTCAATGCCTAAGAGATGTTAAGAGATGGTGAGTTCGAGATATCTTCTCCATCAATGGAAATTGGTTGAATGGGAGTTGGAGTACGTTTGAGTGATAACAGACAACATTGCATTTTGGAAGTATTAAACAAGACCCGAGTCGCTTTGCCCCAAGCTAGTATTGTTGTGAGGCCAGAGTTTAGTGAACTGTACATATGGCTTCGTTTGTCAACTATAACATAACATATAACGAGTACACGAAATCAAGGATGCTGTCATCTGCAATACTATGAATAGGATTGAAAGTGAAAACTAACAGATCATTAATAAGAATGAGAAAGAGAGTAGGGAAGATCACTGAACCTTGCGATACACCGACATGGATAATAAAATTGTCAAAAGTAACTCCATCCAATATAACTTGAATACAACCGGCGAGAGAGAAAACTTTGAATCCATTTTAAGAAAAGATGGTCTCTGGACCTAATGCTTGAAGTTTAGCTAAAAGAGCAGGATGTCGGACTCTATCGAAGGCCTTCGAGATATCTAATGAGATGATCTCAGTTGCCCTAAAATTATGGATATATCACTCGGTAAGAAATGTTAGTAAGTCTCCAATAGAGCGGCCAGCACGAAAGCCGTATTGGCGATCGGTAATAAGGCGATTAGTTTCTAGATATTTCATCAATTGCGGGTTGATGAGTGTTTCGAAAACCTTCGAAAGAATCCAAGTAAGTGCAAGGGGTCTGTAATTTCAAAGAGCTAAAGAAGAGGCGCAGCACTTGAGTACCAGGGTCGAAATACCATCAGGCCCAGCAGATCTTATACATTTTTGCTGAAAAACTTTAAGATATCTTTAATAAATATTGGTTAGATGCCAAAATTACGAGAAGTGGTTGAGATAGACGCTCTACTACACAGAGGAGTAACAAAAACGAACATATATCTCTACTGTCCACAGATCTAAATATTAAAAGGAAAAAACTTTTCAAATTATACAACATCAAAAGACTAAAGCGAGAAACACAGTGCTATAGCTTTCCAACCTCGACCTCAGTATAACTCGAAGAACCTCAACCTTGTGAACTTTCCCAACTTTTGCAACTCAATATCGGTACTAACTTTGGCAGCTTCTAATTGATAGTAGTTAATTGAGCCGTTAGTTTGAGAATTCCAGTTTTTTTGTAATAATTCACTGCAGAAGGAATAAGTTTTGATGGTAAAAATTTTTCCCAAAATATTTTAAGCAATTCTTTCTAACACTTCTTTCCAAATGGTAATAAAAAGCTGTAGAAAGTAGACACTCCCACTCCAGTTCAACGTCAACCTCACCAACTTTGCCATAAAATTCTAGCTTAGATTAAATAGCCAAAAGGATAGGCTATGCTGTGCAAAATTTGTACTTTTTTGACACAGGGGTGGAAATGACAAGAGGGCTGAGACACTATTGTACATGAGGTTGACATTTCTGCTTCATTTCTGACATTTCTCAATTTATGAAAACAAGCCGGTGTTGTTTTAATGATTTTGTGATAAAGTAATAAAGAAGTATAATTAAAAGTAATTTATAGTTAATATTAGTGAGAAACAAGAGTGTATTTTTTTTTGTGTTCAAGAGATATAATATAATCGAGACTCCGGAGTTATTGCCACAGGAAATGGTCGTCCAGGCAAGTTTAATTGTTTCAAAAATAAATTATAATGTTTTAAATAAAAATATATTCGTCATTTTACTTTGCATCTTATTTAAGCTTTGGCTGTGGCTTAACTGAACCTGTAATAGGTTCATATATAGTCATTATCATTATCAAACGTCTTAATCCAGTCTATCGCAATGAAATGAGTTACTAACTCTCCTTGAAAAACAATTAGGTAAAAGTAAAACATTTTTTTAAGCTTCCTAGGTATAAAATGAACTTACCACTGCCAATATTTCTTGATTCTCTCTTCTTTAGTTGACAAGTTCTCCACAAATTTCATAAGAAATTACTAAAACTTTCATTCACTGAACGTAGATAAAAATTCACTAAAATATTTAATTGAAGAAAAAACTTAAAAATTTCACTAATTAGATACAAATAAATTAGAGGTACCGGATATTATTTCACTTGATTGTCAACACCCATCATATAAAGTTTCCCACATTTATTTAATCGCCAAATTAAAAATTTATGCACAAAATTTACCGTTACATATTTTCACAACAAAAGTTACACAAAACGACAACACTAAAAAAAAATCCCGTACATGACAAAAGATAGATGTTACACTCCTTGCTGCATGCAATACGCGCTTTTTTATTTGCTAATGGTGTGCAATAATTTATTTTATTTTATTTTGTTTATTAGCCTTAGAAGGAGCAGAAGTTATCAAATCCAACCGATTTTATTTAGAAATTTATGCACAGAATTTACCGTTCGTTAAATCTTTTCAAAGCAAAAGTTATATGCACATATACACACAAAACGACAACACTATAAAAATCGCGAAGAAGGGACCCGATGCTTCAAATTCAACTGTTCATAATTTTCCATATTTTCCATTTTACTTCATTTCACAGAAAATTACTTTATCAAATTGATTACAATAAAATTCAAATCAATTAATGCAAAACACTTGAAAATACTTACATTTTGAAAGATTTTTTATAAAATTTACATCACGTGCGATTTATAATTAATTTCACATTTGAATTCAAACAATTTACACTTGACAGTCCGCGCGCGCCATTTTCTTTTCCCTTTACTTGTCCATCACTAACGTTATACGTGCGTTGAAGCGTACTTTTTTTCACATTTCTTTAATTTGCAATTTATGCAATAATAATTCACTTATTTTCATAATTGAAACATTTTAGCGGATATATTATATATTTGTCTTTAATTGTAGCTATTATAATGTTATTGTTTTTCTTGCAAACTATTAATAATTAAAATTAAACGCGGAACACTTTTACGAGCAGTTGGTTACGAATTATGATGGCGCTCAATATATTCTATAGTGAAAAATTAGTACTAGATGCATAATAGAACATATATAGAAGATATATGCACGATGCAGCACAGCAATACCTATACATAGGTTATTTATTTGAGCGTGTGTACGTGTACTCAATTTTTGGAATTGATTTTTGAAGCTGATTTTAAGTTTTATATTTGATTTGTGATGATTTTTTTTTTAGATGTTTCACATAATATTGTCATTTGCATTTTAAAAAAAAATAGGAATAATTAGGTGCAAGATATTATACCAGTGTGGTGCCATCTACAATCTAAAAAGAAAAGAAAAACATGAAAAATTAGAGAGAGGAGTTGGGTTATAATTTCAATTTAAAACAAATATTTTAAGTCGTTGAGAATCAAAATGTTTGAGATTAAGAAATAATAAAATTTTCGTTTAATAAACATAATTATCATGGGTGTCCCATGAACGGTTTATTCAATTTCATTATCATTGTCGTTAGCACACTAAGGATCCTAGCCGTTATGATTATATTTTCATAAATACTTATAGCAGCATTCGATCAACATTCGCAAGTAGCTATTTTTTACGCGTATCCTTCTACTCTCGACGTTTCCCATGACAAAAACTACTCGTAGATACTCTGGAGATTCCAAGGTTATTTATCCTTGGCATCCCTGCTTGAAACTTTAGTTCTCGTGGATAAAAAACAAAAATCTTATAAATTTCAAACTGCAATCAAATAAAGACTATTCTAAGTTAGGAGAATTTAAATATTTAAATATTGGCAGAAGGAAGCATCACCATTTGATTGTGATCCAGGATTACGAATTAGCATGGACACATTTTCATCAAAATGGCTTGGACATAGAGTTTTTTTTTTCAAAAAACCCATCGGAATGCCTGTCTAGGAGTTACTGGTGCCATGAAGACCTGTCCTATAGTAGCCATGGAAGCCTTATTAAACCTTCCACCCTGCATTTGCAGGTGAAAAATGAAACGATATCCAGTGTTATCAGATTACAAAAGAAGATCTGGTTGGTCATTAAGATATCTTAAAACAGATATGCTTCGATGACAATACCTATAATATAATCACACCCAAGGGGGATTTTGTAAGACCATTCGACGTGGTTTTGAGAGACCGACAACAATGGCTTTCCACTAAACCATCCTTCCAACAAGGATCAATAGTGTGATATACAGACGATTCAAAAACAAACAATGGGGAATCGGATTGAGCATATACGACCCCAGATAATTTATATCAAACACCCTGGGCCCTATTCCTACCGTTACTCCAGACCGTGGTTTTGCATTAAAAGAGCCGTAAATGGCTCAACCATTAATATCCTCTTGGACAGTCAAGCCGCATTCAAGGCCTTAAAATTCTACAATATTAGGGCAAGGATAGTCTGGGAGTGTCTGCAAATCCTTAAAAATATATTTTAAGGAGACACAAAGTTATTCTCATGTGGGCACCAAGACATGAGGGGGTCATAAAGGCAATAAAATTGCTGACCGCCTAGCAAAAAGAGGAGCGAAAGCTCTTTTTGTCGAACCATAGCCATTTTGTGGCACTTCAAAGAGTTACATCAGAGCTATTCTAGAAATCTGGGAGAAAAAAATCCTTTTATTGGGAAAAGCTACAAGGACTTAGTCAGGATAAAAAGCTTATCGACACATCGTATCGGGCGGAAAAACAAAAGAGCTTCTACTCTTTATGAGAATAGAGCTCAAAATGATTCCAGAACTCTTCTTAGCACATTACCCTTTGAGGTGTCAACTAAACAAGATGGGCTTGGCTGAGACTTTATCCTGCGCCAAGGCCGTATATATAGATCGCGAATGACAGACGGACAGAAGGACAGACGGACGGACATGCAAAAATCAAAATAACTTTTAATATTATGCGTGGGTTTCTGTGCGTTACAAACAAAATGACAAACTTAGTGTATACCTTATGATTTCATCTAGGGTATAAAAATATCTTGTTTTTTATGGCATTTTAGATATAACTATGTAATTATCAAAATGTCCTAAAAAGTAAATAAATAATGTTTTAAGCTATTTATATAAAGCCATGGGGAGCTCAAGGAAAATATTAGTTACCATGATATAATTAGTTACAACAAAAGTTATTGTTTTAACGATGAAAAGCAAAGTAAACTAAAGGAGGATTTATATACATTATGATAGCTATATGGCATGCACTTTTTCCAGATATTGTGAAGAAGATAGCTTATTGAAATTTAAATGCTACCAAAGCAATAACTTCAATACCTCACACATACACTCCCCATTAATTTTTATGGTAAATATCGCAAACTGTCAAATTGTCAAAATGGAATATCTATTTCCAAATCATCTGAAATAAGTTTCGAAAAAGACTACTGCAACGAATATGTGGATGCTCTGCTTCCTGTTTCTAGTCGAGGGGCCAGAGATTACTCCACCTCGAACATGTTTTTCTTCCAGGAAACTACGCGTGGAATCTCAATCCCAGAATGATTGAGGTTGGAGTGAATGCGAGGCTAACACCTGCACACCCTATCTAATTTGAGCTTAGATTTCAGGTAGGTAATGAAATGGATTTAATAACCGCCTAATTGCAGTCTAAATATGGATTGGTGTAGTTTTGCTACCATGACATGAACCCGGTAAGGAGGGTTAGGGCTAATTTTGAACTTTGTTCGAGCATTCGGTTAGGACTTATGAACAATTAATCATAAGTTTGAAGGGTGAACACTGGGCCTTGTTGTGGGTTACGTTCAAGCGACCCCATCCGGGTTCCATCCAACCTCGTCTCAATCCACCGCCTTTGCTACCAACTAGAAATACTCTTTATTTCTTCCTGGAATATTTTGGCGTTAGTATTACCCCCTTAGAATTTGATTGAGAGATAAATACTAGCAAAATTTTTATTGAAACCATAACTGAAACTGGACTGGCCGACTACGAGCTGTAGGCATTCTAAATGCTTTAGCACATTTTAATTGTGCATAACTGGGTCGCTGTTAGTGCGTAATAGTTTTACAATATCCCAACCATTCCCCCCACCTTTTTTCTTATCCACAACTGAATTGCAGTGTGATACTTCCGGTTTAATTTGTAACCATACACGATTTTGAATTCAAGAATTTCATAGAGTCCTCCCCGAAACACTTTCTATCATTTTTCATATCTATTTATAGCTGCCATACCAACCTCTGTGAAATTCTTATCTGTTGTTACACATGAAATTTTTAGGATAATTAATGCGGGGTTATTTCTCTTTTTCACTACATCCTTGTCAAACAATTTCATGATTTATATTCGTTCGCATCCTCTGACAAAGACTAACTTTGCTGGCAATTTTTCAACTGCTTATCGGCTTGTAATCAAGTCTTTCGTTTACAATTGTGTTCATCTGGTACTTCTTTATATGAAAACCATACTTAGTAAAGCGGAATAGAGGAATATTACTAAAATATTATCAAATAGCACTGTTATAGCTATCAAACAGGACCTCAATCAGTCAGTAAAATTTGGTTAATCCAAACATTATCAACTTCTATGGATTCTTTCTTTTTGATTTATAATAGGGCTGTCGACTTTATAACCGCAATTTTTGAAGGTACCGTAAATATTCTTTTGTATCAAGTTAGGGACAATTTACACGCCAATTAGAAACTTATTTATTTTTCCCGGACGGGAATCGACCCCACACTTGTTAGAATCGGTCAAAGATGGAGAATAGAATAGAATCGTTAAAAATAAAAGTTCTTAAAATTCTTCTATTCTCCGCACCAATTAAAATCATTCTGTATCTAAGAGCATTAGTTAGTTAGTTAGTCCTTCTGTTCCTTCTGTCAGCTCAGTTTTGTTCTCGTAATCCTTCGAATAATATTGGACGGAAAAGCTAACCCTCAACAGGACCATATTTCACTCCACTCCAGGTTTCATTTAAAATGTTTCACCGCCAAAGTATTCTTGGTGTACCTGTACGATGGATTTTTTTGGGTTTTTAAGCTTAGGACGTGTGTTTTACGATATTGAAGGAGTTAACATATCGAAGTATGTGGTCAGTCAAATAATATTTTCATCTTATCCTGTCTTGCCCTCCCCTTGTGCAAGCTCATAGTTTTTCAGACAACAACGAATTTTAAGGATTCAGAGTAAATATCTATTAACAAAGGCTCGCAATCGGCGCAATCCACGTCTCTGAGGTATGTAAAAAAAACAATTCTTTTTTTTAGAAGTTTATAAAACATTAAACAAGAAAAGCGCTGTGAAAATCCTTAAGGACCTTATAACTCTAATAGAGACAGCACTGGTATTTATTTTTCTATTTTTTTAATTTCTCAGTTGAAGTAGCTTTCATTGACTTCAGAAGTCCTTGAAAAATTTCACTCCATCAATAAACACACTTTACTCATTTTTTTTTTTAATTTATTATAACATTAAAAAAGTGTTAGCATTTTTGTCTCAATAACGGTTCTTTTGGGAAAAAGTTAAAAAAAAAACTAAATCCCACCTCTGAAGAACATTTTTACGCCAGGAAACATTGGTCTATTCAATGTCGCCGGTTATTATAAAACGAGCAAAAATAATTGAAATATTTTTTTTTCTTTTTTCTAGAAAATAAAAACAAGTCCTGCAAAATTTATAACTCTGAGAACAAAAGGTACAAGGCGCATTAAAAAAAAATTTTTTTTTTTGCATATATATATATATATATTTTTTTTAATTTTTTATGCTTTCAATTCTTATGCTTCTCGTACGCCTTGTTGTACTTTCAATTAGTCATGAAGCTCTATTGAAGTCTTTCAGTGGTATTATGCCGTCTGCTTGTACTTATACACATAGGTATATAAGAAAACCTTCTATACTGCTTCTGTAGACTAGCCTGCTCCTGAGTCCTACTACTATGCTGCTGATGCAAAAAAATAAAACACATTGAATCGGCTAGAAAACAGCAGCAGGAGCTCCTCTCACAAACATTTTGCGACTATGGAACTGGAAGGGAGATTGCAGCAAAAAACAAAAAAAAAAGCATCCACATAAAAAAGCTCAGCAAATTAAATTATCCTTTTAGCGCAATTTAACAGGCACACATACAAAATGCAAAACGATACTTCATAGTTGTAGTAGTGTAGTATCCTTGCCGGATATCCAGATCTCCTATGTCTGTTAGATGGAATGGTCCATCACAACATAACATAGCACAAGATTTTCACGGGAATCCGTTATCCTGTTTCATCGCTACATATAGAAATGAACACTGTGGAACTCTGTTGCCCCGAGCAAGGCTTAAGGTGCTCCCTGTAACTCTATGGTTTGAGAAGAGGATTGTTCCGTCGACAATTTCTGATTCCATAATTAAATCATAGCTTTAAGGAATATTCATTTCTCCCCTTGTTCGTTGATGTTACAAGATTTTACCATGGACGCAGAATATCATATGCAGCTAACTTCAGCTTCCGGATAAGTCTTCCATACTACGAACACATATATCTCGTTTGAGTTGATTTTTTTTTTCCCTTTATTTTCTAAATGTTAAATTAATTCTTTCTCTGGGATTATTTTGTAGTGTGATCATGACAATGAAATTTTCTATAGAGAACTGTCGTACAATTTTATCGTTAGGTGAAATATTCATGATGATGCAGGAAAGAATTTGCCGTGAAAATTTTCTACACAAGTGAGAAAAGATAAACGAGGGAGGAGTGATGAAAACGGATGAAAGTAAAGGTTGTGTCTGTGCAATGGAAATTTATTAAAAAATTTATTTTATATTTTTAGATTTTTCCATGAAATATATTGTTCTATAACTGTCTGCTGTGAAATTTTTATGTTTTTAAACTATGTACATACATACAGGGACTCGTACAGGGACAGAGACTACAATTTTGCTATGAAAAACGACGCTGAATATTTAATTTGTTAAATTCTGGTTGGAAATTCATTACTACACTCATCTTCAGTGGGGGGGGGGGTCATCTCTCTACAAAGTATTAAATTGCGCAAATTAACAATGAGCAATGCCGCATTTACACAAAAATTGTATATACGAGATAAAATTGGAGGTGTAGTTAATCACATAGTCCATGCGGGGATGAGGGACCTTTTTCTACAGGTGGGTGAAAATTGAATTTAAAATTTTATTACTTGAAATTGCCGGCCAATTATTATGATACGAGGAATAGAAAATTATATAAAAATACGAAAAATATTTCGTATACATAGAAACGGACTTACTATATCCAGATTTAATAAAATTCATTGAAGAAGTCGGCAGTCCCAGAAATAAAACCCCCTGTTGGGAGCCGACCGAAAAGGTATAGGGAAGAACGACAACCATAGAATATACATATAAATTGTAGTGGCCTTAATTCAAAAAATTTAGCAGATCTACACCGAAAATATTTTGAAAATTCGAGACTGAATGCAAAGAAGTAAAAGGTCCTCAGGAGAGCATTTAAGGAACTTCTTAAAACAGTTGATTTTTCCATAGGCTTTAAACCAACTATCACTACACTATCCAACTTATTCTTCTACTCACTATACAGCCTCCTGTTTTGTATCTTCGATATGGATGTGTAAAAGAGCGAATACACATCCATATACGAGAGATATATTCAAGGTCCTTAAGGAAGTTGAACGTCTCCAAAGCCACAGGTCCTAATGGTTTCTCGCTCCTGTTAATTAAAAGCTGCACCTCTTCCATGACTAAGCCTCTGCGCAAACTATTCTACTTGTCTTAATCGACAGGAGAATTTCCAACTTCTTGCTTGGAAACTATAGCTCACGTTCAGTCTATCCCCAAGAAAGGAGTTAGTAACAATCCCTCAAATTATCGACCAATTGCAATCACTTCGATTCTTTCAAAGGTTTTTTATCATTATCATTGACTTCAATTTAATGAAATATCTAGAAACCAATCAACTCAACAACGATCGTCAATATGATGGCTTCCGAACTGGACACTCATCTGGAGACTTGCTGACTTTTCTTACGGAACGTTTTAACCGCAGTCTTCATAATATTTGTGAGTCTAAAATCGTTGCCTTAGATATTTCATTCAATGATGTTTGGTAGAGCCCTTTTATTCAAAACGTAGTCCTTCCCCTCCTTTTTTCTATTATGGATTGTAAGCCTTTTATCCGGTCGCCTAATATGGGTTGTACCAGATGACGTTTCATCAGAACCTTCACGACATAAATACCGGTGTGCACCAGGACTCTGTTATCTCTCCATCTCTCTTCTTAATTTTCATTTATGATCTGCTTCCCCATATTTTCAATCCTATCCATAGTTTTGCCGATCATAGTAGGTACCCTCAATTTCGCTTACCCTTTGACACTCTTGCGGACTTCAGAGAGAATGCCACGTCTGTGAGACGAGATTGCATGATTAAATTATTAAATAATGATCTTGATAATATCCTCGCTTCGGGGAAAGCGAATCGCGTCGAATTCAATGCATCGAAGTCCGAAAGCTGGCTCATCTCTTTAAACAAGATCATAATTTTTCCACTCCTGTTGATTTTGATGGAGCACTGATTTATGATACATCATCTTTATGCATTCTTAGCATTAATATTTCCAATATAAATTAAGCTGCACAGATCACATCCTGCCTGTTGCCAAAGAAACATCGAAATATCTTGGATATCTGAAAAGGTGTAAGAAATATTTCAGCCCATCGAAGTTAGCGGTTCTCTACAAGTCCTACATCAGACCTGGAATAGAATTCCCATATATGAGCCGGGGCTGGTGGCACAGCCTTACCGTCATTGGATATTGTCCAGAAGAGAACCTTAAAGCTCATTGGCGATTTGGCAATAACTTGTCATATTGACTCACTCGAGCACCGCCGCAATGTTGGATGCCTTTCGGTCTTTTATCGCTATATGCATAGTCAATGCTCTGATGACATATCTAGTCTGATCCCCCCCCCCCCCCTCTGTGCAGGTTTGATTGTTAAAGTGGTTTATCGTATTTATTTCTAGAACGGTTAATCCGACAGTAAAAAGGATTTTATATTCTGAAGAACTTTTCAGTACAATGAAAATGTCTAGGACTGGTCGTCTTCACATTATACGTAAAACTTGTAAATTTTTGTATGGCAACACCAAGTAAATACAATTTCAAAAATGGATTAAATCGGAGAAGTCCTTATTTAGTTGATTACTATTTTTATAAAAACGCTGTGTAGGTACAAAATTTCATTTTCTCTACGTCAATGACTTCTCAGGCACGGTCCAAATATATATCTACATATAGTGAAAAACCATATTTTTATATGACAATCATACGAAGAAGTTACCTGACTTTCCCCTTTTTCGAACTTAAAACTACAATTCTTCTACACAAAGGCATGATTTCAGTTCTCTTAGGCCGCCCACCAAAGATGCAAATGCCTTACGACCCACTTGAATCATGCTCTCCAAAAAAGCATCACATATGCTTTTAAGTGACACGCCGCTAACCAATGCAGCAATTGCTTGCTACACTCATGCTGCAAGCATTTTCGTTTGAGCAATGCATGTACAGCTTTTGCTTGAAGCGTCGATATTTGGTTGAAATTTTCATAGAACCACGTCATGATAAAAACAATTCATTTATAATTTAAGCACTCGGGAGTATGCAGTGCAATTTTGACCTTTTGGTGAGCGGCTTACTATACAGCATATGCGAAGTGCATATGCATGATGCAAGTGCATAGTAGATGCACGATGCATTTGTATCTTTGGTTGGCGGCGGCCTGCCTAAAAAAGAGCACGTTCTCGACTTATCGTGCTGGACAGACAGACGAACAAACAGACGGACATGCAAAAATCAAAACTTTGAATATTATGCGTGGGTGGGGTTGTCCAATCCATTTTGCTCTACCAGCATTATTTCTATGCGTTACAAACGGAGAATGACAAACTTAGTATATCTAACCCTATGATTTTATATTTACTAAAGGATATAAAAACATACGTCTTCTATAGTACACATAAATTACCAAAATTACACGGAATGTATCTCAAAAAAAAAAAAAAAAACATAGCAAGAACCTTAGCCAAGCCACCCAAAACGTTAATCTAAGTCCCCTAGGAGTTAAGAGAAACTTCCTTTAATTCCGTGTCATAAATTTGAATCGAGTGTGTCCGTGAATGGTCATAAGTTCCGGGCATTTTTCAGATGTTTTATCCGCCCCAGGCAAAAACACGTAGCTACTTTTAGCTATTTATCGCGCTCCTCATAATGTACGTGTAAGGATAGGCATGCTACTATAATATCGTTGTGTGCTATGCTGCAGGGCTGACCTGGCCTAGCCCCGGGACGATATTGAACAAGACCAAGTTGCAAATCCATTAAATCAGTCAGACACAGGCGGAGATAAAACGGAGGGACGAACTTTTCCTATTTGCTTTTATGAGGATTTATTCGTGATCTTCAAGAGCGATGTTATGTATAAGCTGCGCTATGTGTGTATGTTATGCTCTAAACCCCACGCGTATCCCACCCTATACACCCTATACACCATCATAGTGTTTGAAGTACATGTTTTTTTTTTCTATAATTCTGTCTGTGCATCATGAACGTGCTCCTATTAAGTAAACAAGACAAAAACAAAGTCCGTTTAAATTTTCAATACGGTCCGAGCACCACCCGCATAGGTTCTTCCTTCTCTCACCCCTCCACTCCCTTCTCGCTTATTCGCACCCACTAAGGGCGTTATTACCAATATTTCATTTCGTAAAAGTTTTTTTCATTCATTATGAAACCGGAGGTAAACTACATACGAGAATACTCGTATAACACGAGCCACGTTTAATAGTGGCTTTAAATTGCTTAGCTCTCTAGAGTCTAGACAGACCAGACACGGTTGTGTACCACCCTGTCAAAGTTGACTCAAAAGTTGCATTATGTTGAGTGCATATTCTGTCATTGAGACTACTTCTATGGGATATTGCAAATTGTAATAACTGAAACATAAACCAACTTCATATATGTACATAATATCGGAAGTATGTATATTATAGCTCTCCTGATTATATAGCATTTATGTGGGTGGGGGAAGTGAATGTTTCTCGGACTCAGAAAACCCTGAATTATGTAAAACTGTTTCTCGTGGTTTTTGATCAGGTTTTTGCAGTTCTGTTGAGTAGGGAGTGATAGCAAATATAGAAGGATACACCAGGACAGGATGATGTATACGTTGTTTTTTTTGCTTTTTTGGTTCCTGTTCTATATTTCAAGGGATCGCATTTATGGATGTTCTTCAGATATGCCTGTACCAGACAATCCAACAATCCAATAAGACACACTCCGGTCATCTGCAGTAAATTGCTATAGAATACGATGAAAAGCGCATACAAAAAATATATGGAAACCACTTCTATTTGATTGGCTAATGTAAGAGATTCACATACAAAAATATCAATAGGCAAAATTTTAGTTTTTTTATGTTATAAAAATTCTAAATGCCTCATGGATGGATCAAACATGGAATACTGGGCGATACATGTGTATGCATATAGGTCTCGCAAACTTTCTTAAGTATGATTTGACGGGAATTTAATGTCTTTAAGAGTCCAAAAAATTAAGGTAGGTATACTACTGCTTCTTGTGAAGTAGAATCGATAGTTGATGAATCTGGACAAGTTTTCAATGGACAACGCAGTTATCAGAATATTAACGAGACTTCTACAGTAGTCTCTCTATTCTGAATCGACGTTGACAACATTCTCGACCAGTCATGAATATCTTGCGAATATTTCAATTTTCTCTGATGAGAGCAAAGATATCCTGGATACAGTGATCACTTTACCTGGTTATGATAGCTTGACTCCAGAATTCTTCATGCGTTTCAGGAAATTATTAATTCCAGTTCTTTTGGAAGTCTTCAATTCTGCGGTTAAGGATATTCCGACCTTTCTTCTAGCTGGAGGAGGTTTGTTATGTGCTTGATTCCAAAGAAAGGAGATTTACAGAGGATAGGGGAACTGGAAGCCAGCAAAGCAAAGCATTAGGGCTGATACTCCAGCCAGTGATTGCTTCGGTAATACACCCAGAACAATCCTATTGTGTACCTGGTCCTAGTATCTACGCCAAACATTTATTTGCCTATACAGACTAGTACACAAATGGCTATGATTTTATTAAACCAACAAAAGGCTTTTGATAACGTCTCGCATGGTGTATCAATTGACTGCTGTCAAAGCATTTGGGTTTCCGCCCAGATGGATCGATATCGTTGGGAAACTGTATAGAGATTCAGCGATTTTCATCAAGCATAAAAGACAAGTTTTGGCTCCTATCTCGTTTCATCGAGGTATGAGGCAGGGCTGTCCATTGTAGGATTTATGATCTTTAGTTGGAACTATTACTGTTGAATCTTCGTCGAATGGTCGGAGAATTCTCAGTTCGTCTGCCATATACCAATGTGAGTCTTCTTATGTTATGACTTTTCTATATTTTCGTGACAATTGAGATGAAACTTTTCCGGTCGGTCGTACTGTTTTCGAACAGTACGAGTGTTTAGTAGGCGCGAAAAGACTTGTGGTATCAGGGACGCAACGCCGGGGGCGGTTCAAACGGGACCAGTCTTCCCCAAAAGGTTAGTTTTTTTTAAAGTAATTTACAAATCATGAATAAAATGTAATCTGAATATGAAATTATAATTTCCCCCTGCCCACATAGTAGGTGATTAACGACATGCTGGCGGTCGCGAAGATTCGCCATGAACAATGGGAAAGGTGGTCGAAATAAATTATTTGATGACCTCGCCAATTGTACATGTGCTAAAGTCTGAAACGTTTGATGAAGGCCTTTTAAGACTTCTTCAAGCAAAAGCGATAGACGCTTGTGGTGTGGAGGACGATGGGTTGCTGTAAGCACGCTCTGTCTGCCAGCCCAGATAAGTGAATTGGGTCTCACTAAGTTGGTTGTTAAATCAAGGTGTCAGTCAAGTGCGTTCATTTAAAATTGCGTTTTTCCAAAGATACACCTTGATCTCTCAGCTGTCGGTGAATATACTGTAAGGGTGCAGCATAGAGGAACATTACCACCTGCTCTCTGTCCGACAACCTTATCCGCATGATTAGCCACAGGGAGAGATTACGATTCAGACCTGGGGCGGATTCAGGCCTGCATTTCACCTTAAGTCTAATGCTCTACGGTACCAGTTAGCGACGATTCCGATCAGGTTCAATCTAGAATTAACACAATCAGTGTTTTGTAATGCTCGAAGTTTTGAAGATGACACATATCTACTGATGGTTCTCGGAGATATGATTGATATCACCGGAAACTGTCGAATACACATTAACACTCCACAACTACATGATCCTGCTGCTTCTGCATGGGAGAGATTTCGTCAACTTTGCACTAGTGATCCTGGCAATGAGTTGGAAGATGCTTTCGTTTTGATCATACCACCTCACACACCTTTCAGTACACTAACAACACGTGTGCTCTGTGATGTTCTTATGTTCATAACACCTCCGGAGTATACAGGATACAACAGACAAATGGCAAACATACCTCGGAGTAAATATGGGCGGAATGGAAGGGATAGCTGGCAGAGTAGGCTATAGTTATCCACCTAATTACAAAGAAGCTGATCTAACTGCTAATCACCATCTAATGGATCCTAATCAATATAGTCACACATTGATCGGTGAGTGCATTGGATCACAGGTTCTTCACTCGCAAGGCTTTGCAAAATCTAATGGAACTCATGCGCGATATGTGTGAGTTGATCCACCCGAATTTTGGCATTACTAGAGCATCGTTTCTATGGAGACCAAAAGTTTGCAGTCCCGTAAATTGTTTGATTAGCTTTGCGCTTGACTCTACTACTGGCTGTACTATACCTCTTAATTATCTGGCAACGAACGTAGACAAATTCAATTGCACATGGCAACCACTATCGTCGCTGCAGGATGGTGCTCTTGTGTTTCGCTGGTGATAACAGAACAAGCAAGAACGAGCCTTCTCCCTGATTTGAAACCATCGCAAGCGTTGTGGAAAAGACAAGCGCTCCGTTAGAGATTTTGATCTGAAGGGATGATAAGGGCTGCTCTCGTGGGACTCTATACCGATATAGCTTAAATTCGTTCGTTTAGGAAATATTTTTTTATTAAATCCTTTTGAAAATTTCGACCTTCTTGGAACTGCCACTTACTCAATTGTCAAAATTGGAATTGCCTCTAAATTCTTTTCTATCCTTTACATGTTTTTTCAAAATTGTTGTGTCCGGTTCTAGTGTCATTTAAGAATTTTGTGTCATTTTGAATTCGTTTTATGCCTTAATTATTCATTATCCCTATTGACTCCTTTATCATTTGATCATTTCATTTCTTTCCAAAGCCCTGAGGGCTTTCTATGCACCTAAATTACATACGCTCCGTACGATAGAAGTGTAAGTATGGTATACATAGCTATTATGGTGGACATAAATGAAATTTGTAAATTCCTTGAAAGGACTCTATACGTTGCTAACTTTCCACACTCGTAACTTCTCAACCATTAAATTTGAAAAATTTTAAATTTATTTTGTTTTTTTTTTAATATTTCCTCATTAATGTAAATTTCAAAACATTTTAATTAAAAAGCTCATTTTCATGGTTCTTTTCACCTACAATAGAGTCTACATGTTCTTTTTCTTCTTCCTTACTGTAAGAAAAACGGAATAAATATTCCATAGCAAGACTGTTGAGAGACTTACACTTAACGCATTAACGTTTAACTTTTGGAAAATATAGAAAACTTTTACCAACTTGAACTTTGCGATGGAAAGCAAAGCAAAGCAACAAAAAAGAACATTCCAAATACGAGACAGAAAACTTTCGTTTGAAATGTAGAGTGAAATAATGTTCTGTGCCTCTAGAAGTATACTCCGACTATATTATAGCCCTCAGGAGTACCACTAAAGTCACATATAGGGTTTCCAGTACTTATGCAACTACTGTTAAGTGCGGTCCGAAGAGAAGTCGTATATGTAGTAGAAATAGGGATGCAGGCAGATGTATCATCAGAGAGGACGTTTTTTCCATCGCCGCCGCCCGTTAAAAATAAAAACTGCTTCATTAAGAAAAACTTATAAGTCATTTTTGCCACTCATCAGGTCATGCTGTGGAGAATAATTACAGAAAGCAAGAAGAAGAGCAAAAAAGAACGGAACTTTTAATACTCAACAGAACTTGTTATCTCCGAGGATGGCTTATGTTTTTCTATAGCGCACTTTCCCAGTTTCTAGAACCATTTGCATATTGATTTCTTTCGGTTTTAATGAAAGTGCAATTTACTTTTGCGACATTTGCAAGTCGTTTTGAAATATTTAAGTGCTCTCCGCATATAATTATATTGAAAAAGGTAAAATTTATATCACATAGAATTCCTCTGTTCAAAGTGGTGGAAGTGGTGGAAGGGGAAGAGTTTAGTTAATTGATCTTATTTCAAGGAATTATATAATTGCTGCTCAGTCGAACTTTTGTCATTATGCAATTTGCTTTAAGCAAAAGCAGCCGAATTAAAAGCAAAACGGTATGAATAAATGAAAGAAATTCTTAGGATAAGTTTATCTGTAATATTTAGGTGGGTTTCAGAGATAGAAGACTTACAGCGGACTTGGTCCATTATCTATACACTTTACAGTTAATAATAATGTAGAGTGTCTGTAGCAAAATATATCTACACCAGTGCTGGGCAAAATGCAATCTGATTTATGATTAATGATTATGATTACAATCTGTTATCTGTAATCATGATTACATGATTCCTTTTTTGATTACAAATTTGCAAGAGTTTTAAAATTGTAGTTAAAAGTAAACAAACTGTTGGACATAAACTAATGTTTGTAAGCACATATTTGTAGTGGAATGGTAATTGAAAAAGTATCTGATATCTGTGAAAGGAAAATTTCATATACGATTTCGTTGTTAGAGTTAGAATCTTCTTTATGATATCAAAAACAATACTGTACCGTTTTGTTATGTAGTAATTAGTAAATATAATCTTTCATCCTCACTCTTGCTGTCATGTCAGTAATATTTACCCATTGCAGCGCTTCGAGCGTGCTTCTAACTGGTGTATATATGCTGCATTTCAGAATAACTCACATTGTCTTGTTCTATAACAGTTGCATTCTGCCCTGGGATTCATTCGAACTAGCATACATATAACAATCTGGAGCAATATGAAAAGTGTGGCATAAATCCAATATTTTCCGTTATTTTTTTTTTTTACCAAATAATCAAGATCCTCGAATTTAGGTTGATGATTAGATATGTACGAGTCTTTATCAATCGAAGCACTTGCATTCCTTATACTGACTGCAATTAATACATAATTCAATAGTGCCTTGGAGTTTTCTACAATAAAAATTCTTACGATAACTGATTGTTTGTTTTGTTAGAACTAAATTTTAAAATATCTTGAAAAGTTTCATTTGTAATAAAAAAAATTGTAATCATGATTACGGTTACATTTTCCTAAGATTACTCGATGTAATTATGATTGAAGTAATCATGATTAATGTGTAATTATGATTAATGTGTAATCATGTTTAATGTGTAATCATGATTAATGTGTAATCATGATTAGGGGAGACTGGGTACGGTTGTAATATTTCGACTTCAACAGCTTGTAAAAACCGATGTAATCATGATTAATGATTGATGGGAAATCATGATTGAAGTAATCATGATTCATGTGTAATCATGATTGATGTAATCATGATTTTTAATCTGATTACTAATGTAGTTGATTACGCCCAACACTGATCTATACATCAGATTCCATAGATATATTTACTTGAAAACTAAAGCAACCCGAAAGATCTTAAATATTTAGTCCGAAATCACAAAAGTTCTGTGGCAGGTAATTTTAAGATAATCTGGTTTTAATATCTAACATAAGGAAGATATTTTTCGGAAGGTACAATAATACCAAATATGTACCTCGTTATTGCTTGAATATGATGGAGGTATGCACTATAATAAATCCAGACAAGACATTGTGCAGATGATTTGGAGCAGCATTTGATTAGCAAATTAAATCAAATGTGATTCAAGAAAGATATACGACCACGTTCAGTTTGCTCAGTTTACAGTCAATGTCCAACAACTGTGTAAATGAATTCTCTGAGGAAAAAAAATGCAGTGCAGTGGAGAAAGGAATAAAAGGCTGACCCATAAAATAGAATGGCATGCACACCTTCATGATTTTATAATGTTAGCCGAATCTTGCAATCAAATAAGTAGTATATTCAAATATTGATGCCTATAGCCAATAATAGATATAACCACCAAAATAAGACAATATTCCATCAAAATCTGCTGCAAAAAAATGCAAAACAGGTATAAAATGTAAATTGTCGTGCGCATAGTGGAAAAATCAAGGTAGAGCCCGGGCCCGTCAAACGAATTTTGAGGGGGTAAAAGGGACTCAAACGCCGGACAAGGCCCGCAAGAACGTACGCTTTTAAAACAATGAGCGATAAAAATTATCATTATTTTTCTTAGAAAAACATAAATGAATTATTTCTGGGGTCGTTTTCTACCCCAGTAATAAAGGATTAACTAGGAATATATACATCTTCCACAACTTTTAGCTCTCAATTATAAATGTCTTGCGATCTATAAAGTACAGTATCTATCGACTATACCTCAGGGATTACAGTTAGTGACATCCATTTCTAATGTATATTTAAAAAAGGGCCCCTAAAATTTTTCGCGGATGGCTCCCTGAATTCTTATCTACGCCACTGGCTATGAGGAAGAAAATCTTTAACATTTTTCTTCATATAGTAGAATCGCATCGATGTGTTCGCTTAATCATAGAGAAACCGTAAACTACAATATTTTCAGAGCGGGCACATAATTTAGTGGTTGAGAATTCATTAAGTATTGAAGAAATTCAATAGAAGAATCATTATATCACAAAATGATTACATTAATTTTTCTTGTGCCCCACTATTTTCTGACAATATTTCTTGGCGTTGCCTTTGTATGTATGGCTCATATCATGTAAGCACCACTGACAATTAATTCGAAAACGTTAGATTTCTTACCACGGCTGTTAATTTTTATAAATATATTAATTCTTTTTATTTAAAATACTATAATTATACTATTATTATTAAAAAAATAAACTTGCCTGGAAAATATTTCTACATAGCTCCGGTTAACTCTGCAGCACAGCACAGCGCACTTCATCACCATAATCCAAGACTCCAAAGTCTCGATTATATAAACTCTTGCACAAAACAATATTTCACTAACTATTATAAAGTCTAAATCACTTTTAATGACACTTTTTTACGAAAAAGAACACCGAACTTCATTTCGTAAATTCAGAAATGTCAGAAAGAAATGTCCAAACTGGCGCCATAATTTTAATTATTTTTATTTTTTTTTGTCCGTTTATATTACGCTGCAAACACCACCTATACGCACTTTGAATTGAAAATGAAAACTCTGTAGAACAAAGGGACACTAGCGCCAAACCCTACTCGTAATCGCGCCATCTAAGTTGGAAATGAAATATTGAAGACAAGACAACAACCCAATCTGGCTCGTCGAATATGATTTCCCCAGTTTTATTAGATAAATGCCGGTAGATAGCGCCGTTGCGCATTTTTGTGGTGTGTGTTGGAAATTTTACATTCTAGAGAGCATAATATATCATTCAAAATAAAACCGCTTCCAATCGGTCAACGCACCCACACACACACCAGGCCAATACAGGAATATAATGCCAAATTTTAAATCTACGCAAGGTGAATTTCGCTTCGTCTCTTTCTAGTAGAGCAAGGTTTTTAAAAATCAATATTCCCCTTCTCTTATAATTCGTAGTCCGAAAATAATAGAAAAATTAGGAGTGCCGCAATTATTATTTTGTATTTTTATCGAAGTTCGAAATTATGTTCGAATTAATTGGTTTATATATATTATATAACAATGAACTGCCATTTTCCTATAGGAAAGAATGGCATAAGTTTTACAATTTTCTTTTTCGCCCTATGGCAGAGTTAGAGCTACCAACACAAAATATTGCTTACTGAACATTTTCTTATGCAATTTGATATTTTTATGTTGGCTGCAGATGCAATCACCGCAGAAAGAATAAGGTAAAGATAATGTTAAGCATGCTCCGTCTCTCTTGCCCATACGCAGGATTCAGATAAAAATAACTATTGAAAATTAAAGTCGGAATGATATTTCCAAATAGAATGTTAACTAACAGACATATTATAGAAAACTGCAGTACAATAGAAAATAAATTTTGACTTTATTGCTAGATTTTATTTAGATTGAATTTTTCCACAATTGTGAATTTTGATGCCATTTTGAAATTTCAGAAATAATTCTTCAGACAATTTTAAATATTTGAAATTATTTTCGAATTTTTATATAATTAGGCAATACTGGAAAATTCCATGAATAAAATCAGCCGCCATTAATCGAATGCGCAAAAGAGATAATCACATGATTTCTGTAAAATCCTTATATCTTACCTCATTACACTTTTTACTTCTCCTATTAAAACACAAAAGAAGCAATCGAATTTATGAATATTATATGTAGCGCGAGCGAGAGACATTGACATTCTTCTTTCTGTGCTACGCTACTGCGGTTCGGTTTCGGTACATTCTTTTCGCTGAGAACTTGCTTGTGCTTGAAGAACCGTCAAAAAACATCGTTTTACCGGCTTTCTAATTGAATTTAAACAGCACCGGGATTTGGTAAATATTTTTTCGTTACAATTATTAATGATAAAACAATTAAAAATATTACAATTGTACTGGAATTGTAAGAATTTTCTATGCGTTTTGGCGCAATTGTTGCACTGCGAAAACTTTGGGGGGGGGGGAAAGCAAGGGCACATGCACATGAAAAGTCAAGATTTTTGGGAGAAAGAAGAAAAAAAAAATTCGCGAAAATTTTGTTTCGTATATTATTCAAGTAAGAAATATTTCTTTACAAAGAAACAGTGTTAAAAGTGATTTTAATTTCTTATTTCCTAAGTTGGTGAATATATTTCTCGGTTCTTGAATCTCGGCCGTGTAAGTTAGAGGCAACGGCCTTTTCACATATTTTTTTCTTTTATAGTGCAGTTACCCGTTTTTATCAAGGTGTTCGAGGGTGTTAAAGATAATAAATTCGCGATTTTCGTGTCATTGGCTCCTTCAGTACCACGGTGCGGCTGATCCGCCAAGTGATTCATTGCGCCCCACAATTTTTATGTCTGTTGCTGCTGCTGCTCCACTCCACAAGCACAGCAAATCGGCTACGAGTAGAGTACCAGCCGCAGCTAGCCAGAGCTGCACTCATTTTTATTTGTCTCGGTCTCAGAAAACATGCTCGCTCTGGCTCACTCGATTGCTTTTACAATGGCGCGATCTGGTACGGCCGCTGTCTTGACTGGTTGCTGGTGAATATTTTTTTTTGTTCATCTTTTCACAATTTTAAAAAGAAGAAAAAAAAGAAATAATTTTCTCGTTTTGCCCTTTTTTTTCTACCTTTTCTCTTCTCGCTGCATCGGAAAGAAATCCAAGTCATATATCGCCGGCAAGTTTTCTTGTTACCAAGGAGAAATTTTTTCCTTATTTTAACTAATAAAATGAAAAAAAAATGTACATATATTGCGCCCTCAAACAAAGAAGGGCCAGGCTAGTTGAAAATGCAGCAGCCTCTATACAACATCCTCGAACGGTTATTAATTCGCCTTCGCCCTAATAATTTTATTCAATTTTCAGTTTACCGGTCGCCGAGAAGAAAGTGTCTAGAAATGTGCACAGTGGCAACGTGAAATTCATAATTCTGGAATAGTGACACATTTCGTAATTAGTTTTTTTTTTGTGGGACGATAGTGAGGAAAGATTGTTTTTCCGTCTTTAATCCAGACTCTGGAGGAAAATGTCCTCACAAAATGGCAGTCGGGAATTTGTCGAGGGATGGACGCTTGCGCAAACTCTTGGTGAGGGTGCTTACGGCGAGTAAGTATGGTAGAGCGTAGTATAGTAGTATACAGAAAGATTTCCATTCCCACCTTATACCTACTATTCCCTTCTTCCCTATATAAATTTATATCCATATTCCATAACCGCACAATATATCCAGGATGAGACAATCTTCCACTTTCAGAGTAGAGTGAGGGTGCATGCACCTTTTCATCATTACGCCATGATTTTTTCTTTATTTCTGTTCCAGAGTGAAATTGTTGATTAATCGCCAGACCGGGGAAGCTGTTGCTATGAAAATGGTTGACCTGAAAAAGCACCCGGATGCTATGTTATCCGTTCGAAAAGAAGTTTGTATACAGAAAATCCTCCAGGATCAACATGTGCTCAGGTATTTCGGTAAGAGGACACAAGGAGACATTGAGTACATTTTTCTGGAATATGCTGCTGGAGGAGAATTATTTGATAGAATCGGTGAGTTTTTCTTCTTTTCTCCTTTATAGTAATTTGTATAGAACTTGGATGTAGGTATATTATTTCATTTTATTTTTGTATGGATTCCATTAAATTTTGTATCACCTTTAAAATGTAGCTAGGATGAATGTTTGATTTAATTTTAATCCATGGTTTACTAAGGAAGATATTCTGTCTACTTCACAAACTTTAGTGTGTGAAAAAATTAAGTGATTGTCGAATTTAGTTAACCTTCAATGATGAGATTCATAGATTCTTGTGCATAACAAAGGTCAACCAAGATATTATTGTGTTTCGATAAGACTCATTTTAGACTCTTCATATTGCCAATGCCAGCAGTGTTTACATATCTGCACTAGGTATAAGTCAATTAAACTTATGCATATGAATCTCTTTTTAACACAAATCAGTCCATAGTTGTTTAATGCTAGAGGCTAGTCTTTCCTTATTGTCTATTATTTACGATTTGAAGAAAGGTCAATAACTTTCTCTATTAAGTGCATGTGCACCATTAGAATAATATGAAACCAACATTATCTGATTTGGTTCGAAGATCAGGCGGCACATGTAAGAAAGTCCTAGGTTCGAGTTATATACTCATAACACGATTCATAAAATCTGGACTAGATGAAGCATTCAGAAAAGGTCTCAGGCTCACTATACATACTGCTCATTATCTGGAATGAAAGTGTCAAAGTTTGAATATTCGATAATACAGAGATATTTGTTGGAGGAGTTCACTTACAAATATCAGAGGAATTCTTCAGCGCTGTAGGCTCCTTTTATTTTGACAACTGGACATGGGCGCACGGCCTCTAGTTAGTTTGTTTAAAATTTCAAAGAAATAAGACTCTGTAATTAGAAGCTAATTGTATCTTATAACAATAGACGTATACTAAGTTCTAGGTAATAAGGAAGGAGATGTAGAGGTGATATATGTGTAAAATGTATAGACATAGCACTAACTGTTAAACTGGCTTTACTTTAGATCTATATTCAGAAAATGTCACCATCATCCCAAGTCTTCGTTTGTCTTTTTATTAACAGACAAGTATCGTCACAATTTGGTTTGGTTTGAGATACTCCCTATCCTCTCAAGAAGCGCAAACAGATTTGTTTCAGAAGGTAATCGCTCAGTCTGTTTATTAATACAGTGCACATGTCTTCTTCCGGTATTTTCTGAAGAGGAAGATGACGAAACCTCCAAGCATGTTGGATGTGTGTCTCGCGGTTGCATCTTTAACAGAAAAACGCAATTGATGCAGAAAGCATCAGCTGTGATGCTCGGTTGTTTTATATCATGGCGAGCATATGGATATGATACAAGGCATTTTCGAAGTATCATGATGCTTGTTGGTCTGTTTGAAAATGCTGTAATTTTGATGCTTGCTGCGGCAGGTGCTCTATCATCACATAATAGAGTAAAAAATAAATATCTAAAATTAAAATTAAAAAAAAAATTGTATAACCTTGTAAAGCATGATACAATAAAGTTGGTTGGCCCACGGCGGCGAGGTCATCTAGGCTGAGATCTGCAAGTGATTTTTCTTCTAGTCTAACAATTTGTTGTACTAAACTAGTAGCTACTTAGCTAGTGTGATACTGGATGTTGCGTTTTACAATTTTTGCTGCATTTAGACTTGAAATCTTAACATGTCTGAAAGACCATATTTTCCTGATCTGGCTTGCGCTCCCAATCTGGAAGTCTGGCACGATACGAATACCAAATATGTGCACAACATACCCAACAAAATAGCTCCCATATTTTCTTTGTACCCTTTTTTCTTTATACCCTAGATGAATACATAAGGTATACTAGCTTTGCCATTTCGTTTGTAACGCACAGAAATAATGCTAGTAAAACAAAATGGGCTGGGCAATCACGTATAATATTAAAAGTTATTTTGATTTTTGCATGTCCATCTGTTTGTTCTCATTATAACTCGAGCACGAGTTCACTTAGAGCGCTTTTAAGTAAATTTAAGCTGGGAAATGGGGCCAATCGGGCACCATCTCGTAGGGTTGCCATAAAAAAATTTCGCTTTTCACCATATATTTTGGCACGGAGTGCTGAAATTTGGTTTATGGTGTTTTCATAGCAATAGTAAATAAAGCTTCAAAAATGGACTGAATAAGGCAACGCCTTCGTGGTGTTGCCATACAAAACTTTGGGTTTTCACTATATGTTTGGAAATTGCCTGAGAGCGCGTCGACGTGGAGTGCTCAAAAACCGAAATTTCAAAAAGGAACCGAATCAGGTAACCCAATAAAAAACTTGGGGGTTTCACTTTATTTAACTTTTATTCTCATCTAGGATATAAATAATACTATTTGTCTTAGACTAATTATAACATTTTCTCTTGTTTTAAAGAAAATCAAGTAAAGTAAAATTATAGACAAAACAAAAAATTTAGTATTGTGGTGTTATGATTACATAAAGAAAAATTTTAGCTATAAAAGAGGGTTAGTAGTGCAATGTTTGCTACATTGCGTTTTCACCTTTAAGGTTGCAAATTATTTGATAAGCATTTATCACTCCAAATATGGTATGCAAGATAACTCCAAAGGCAATAACGAGCTCGTAAAGAGGCCAGATTTATCCTAACCACTTTGGGGGAAGTCAATATAGATCAACTATTATTGCGGTGTGTCTGCAGGGACCTAACATTATGGAGCAAATAATTTTGATGTTGTCATTCATTTTTCCCTTAATATTTCATATTTACGTACATACTTTAACAAAAGAATAGTTTCATGAATATTTGCCATTATTTGTTTATGATTTGACAGCTTATGAGGTGGGCAAGGCTCAGAACTCTATTCATCCTATCATCATCTATTCCTTTCAAGCCCATACAGTTTCGTAACTTGTGGTTTTACTTCTAAGCAACTATGAAAATTATTCATATTAATTTTCTCTGTTTATTTCCTGAACACTTAAAATTACAAAAACTTGGAAAACATTCTGCATTTCGTTTATCTAAAGTAATTCGAATACGACGATAATATCACAAGGTCTGCTATATCGTTTTCTCTCTCCGTTTAGGCAACACCAATATTGCATATTCGTGTTTTATCAATTTCTTTTTATATATATACATTTTTTTTTATTGATTTGTTGTGATTACGTATATTTCTTAAACAGAAATAAGTTGCCTATTCGCTTACGTTGGTGGCTCGAAGCAACTTTATCCATTTATAAACAATTGTTTGGAAATAATGTGGTTGCCTGTTTTATGACATAAAAAGGCGGTATCGTTTCGAAAAATATGTAGATACGTATGCAGAGTATGACTGTAAGTTTTGTTTTGTTTTTGATTTTAATAGTAAGATTTCAAGATAGAATATGAATGCCGGTCTTTTGTTCCTGTACTTTTTTCTTGTTATAAATAAATATATTTTTTTAAAGTAATTAGTGATCAATTGTGTCAGTAATATTATAGATTTAGTGCAATAATTGTCGTCATTTTAAAGAATGATATTTGTATTTTTCATGAATGAATTAGTTCGAACTTGCTAAGATTTTAATAGGTATAGGTGTGAGAATTTTAAAATATGCATGCGAAAGTGTTGTGCAAATGATTTTTCCGAAGTTAAAGCTTAAACACAGTTGCAACGGCCGACGAATATTGCAGTAATTGTAACAATTTTCTCTAGGAATGTTTTATGGATTGCGTAATATAAAGGAATCTGCAGTTTTATTTAGTCAGCTCTTAACAAAGAAAGGAATGAATTCATATTCATTTAGATAACACACTTAAAAAATAAAATTTAACAGATATTTGGATCCTTACTTGTTACCTCATTTCGAAATTGATGTGAGAAATCGCTAAAAGTTTGATAAGCTCTAGTAAAGACAAATATATTGTCGAGATATCAAAGACTCTTAATCTTATAACTCTTTCCAATAAACCAATGTGATTTATGTTATTATTTTAATGTTTATTACTTTTAAATGCACAATAGTAAATAAAGCTTGCAAATCCAGCGGGAAATGGGATCATAATTAGATGCATTTTAAAGGAGGTGAGGAGTGCCCTCTTTTGGATCGACCTTTATTGTAATTGAACACGGCGATGTCATTAGAAAGGAGCATTACTGCAATATTCTATTGCTCTCCTAGCCGAGAGACCTATTTCAGATGAGTAAAACCCGAGTAGGTATTGCATATTTTAATTCTAAAATTATTGTTATGCCTCTCAGGGAGGGCTTACAATATTTCCGCTGTGAATAAATGTAAAACGTACTATGTATAAAAAAAAGGATGGACGTGGCAGTTGTCAATGCTATATCCATCCACAATTTCGCAGTGCCATTTTAGATTTTGGATCAGTACAAACTTTCAGCTGGTTGGAAAAAAGCTACTACTACTACCAATTATCGTTCGAGTTTGTCTGGTCAAAGAGATTTCAAATTACGTAATTGGGAGTGTTTGCTTTTAGTGTCATTGAAATAAGATCAATTTTGTGTTTTCCAAGTACATACTGTATATAAAAACGTTTGGCCATTTCGAATTTTAATTATATAAAAAAAAAATTCCAGTCATATCTGCATTTTACTTTTTGTTTTGTTTTTTTAAGTCATAAGTAAATTAGGATTCTGTTGTAAGTTATTCTTAGAAATAGTAGCTCATTTACTTTTCGAAATTCTATTGTGTTGAATTGTTGGTTCAGCCTTCATTGGATGATTTTATGGCTTGCTGTGATCACTTAACGCCAAACTAGATAATTTCGTATTGGAGTTTGATACGAAAAATTATTGATTTGGTAGCAAACTTGAACATAACATCTGTAGGGACTTATTCTTTTTGGGTTCCGATTTAAAAAAATAAAATGAAAATCTTGAAGTTGTCTTTGGAAAGTCACGTCAAGTCAAGTGAATTTTGCGCCATTTTCATCTTAGGATTGTCGATGTTTCCCTCGATGTTCTCTTTAGTCCTCTTTGGTCCTTCGGGCTACCTCAATTCGGTTTCATGTGTCTTGTGGACAGTTGTAACTTTTATTTTCCTTATCGTCTTTTCCTTTACGGATGATGCGCCATATGAGTTGTACTGCATGTCATTCTCCTTTTGGAGTTAGTTGTTATTAGTAGAGCGGTGGAAAGAGATCAAAGAGGATAGGATGTGGATTGTTGGGAGAGTTTAAGAATCGAAGGTTCCTAAAAAATTGGTTTCGTTCAGAGACAATCTCTGAGTAATCGTGGTTATAAGAGTTTGTGGGGTGATTTGGTATTTTGTGAGCTTGCTCGGAAATTCGAATATATACTCCTGGATTGGAGTGATGTTGCTACCTCGTAAGCTATTCTGTTGGAGAAATGATGTGTCAGATAGGGAAGTAGATAGTGATGACATGCGTCTTATGACTTTTATACAACAGAAGTTTGAATTGAGAGCTAGAGTTTATTAATGGACTGAGTAAGCTGTAAGCGTAATTGTATTTGTAAATGGATTTAATTTGTTCATGGAATTTGATACCCAAATATTTCTCACTGTGTGTGGGTTTTATTTTTCCCCTGTTGTAGATGGACTCAATGGTCTTGCAGCTTAGCGGTTTCGCCAAGTACAAGGCTTCCGAATGCAGATCAACTCAGATTGCTGGACATTTACTTTGATTCCCCCTCTTTTTGTGGTAAGAGTCTAATTTTTTTTAGCTGAAGGTTGACTTTATTTGTAGCTACATGGCTTTGGCA
This sequence comes from Dioctria linearis, assembly GCA_963930735.1. Classification (NCBI taxonomy): domain Eukaryota; kingdom Metazoa; phylum Arthropoda; class Insecta; order Diptera; family Asilidae; genus Dioctria; species Dioctria linearis. Next base: position 7,533,238 of record OZ005744.1, read on the forward strand.
AAATATGTAGCGCTCTTGATTGCGATTCCAATATGTTAAAGAATCTTAGGGATCATAAATCGATCAAATCACAGGTGTTTTTACTCCCGTTTGAATGAATAAAAGGAGGCAGGCAAGGAAGATGATTATATACATTGAACTGCTGATTATTTTATTCTACCAATATTTTATTTCATATGACTGCAATGGAGGCTAACGGTCCCAAGGCTATCATAACTCGACTTATGCAAATATTATAATAAATCTAACTTCTGACAAAACCTAATGTTTGTACATAAATTCCCTTTAAAATGTATTCAAACTCTTTCCAGAAAAGTTAATTCACAATTATTGTTACGATAATCTTTCTTACGACCGTCGGAACTGCTTGTATAGTTGCAAAGCTATGTTTTAAAACGAGCTAATGGCCCTCTAATAGAAAGCTCTATACATTCTATCTCTTGCTTATTAAGCCAAATAAATTCTCTGTCTCTCTTCTTGGTTGAATGTAAAGTTAAAGAGGTTTGAAATAATAAGCTTATTTATTTATAAAAATTAGTTTAATTTAAGTTAAGATTTTTAAAAATTATTTGTTAGTAACTAAAAAATTTAATTAAAATTTATTTATTTTTATTTTCAGAACCTGATATTGGTATGCCACAACATGAAGCTCAACGTTATTTTAATCAACTCTTGTCTGGCGTAAAATATTTACATTCCCGTGGTGTTGCTCATCGAGATTTAAAGCCTGAAAATCTTCTATTAGACGAACATGACAACATAAAAATATCAGACTTCGGCATGGCTACCATGTTTAGGTATTAGGTACAAAAATTAAAATTAATTTTATTGTAGAATAGAATAATTAGATTTCCACAATTTTAATTTTTTTTTTTTATTATTATTTCTTGACTGATACAGAATGAGAGGAAAAGAAAGATTATTAGAGAAAAGATGTGGAACTTTACCGTATGTAGCACCAGAAGTATTAATTAAACCATATCATGCAACACCAGCAGATATTTGGTCTTGTGGAATTATCCTTATCACAATGTTGGCTGGAGGTAAGAATTTCTATTTTAAAGTATGTACCTGTATACATTTATGTAGATTTGATTAAATATACTTAATATTTGCACAGATTTCTTTTAGCTATATAATTATATATGTATATAAAAAAAAATGAAAATAGTGCACATCACTGCAAATTTGTAATATTTATGATTTTCTCATAATATTTTTGCTGTTTCTTTGGTATTCTAGCTGTAGATTTATTATTTGAAATCATCTAAAGCTTTAATACCAAAGTTCCGGCTTAAATTGCTTGCTGCACCTGTTTTTAGTGTTTGTTTTTAATTTAATTTTTTTAGTTGTATACTTATTTGCACATTTAATATTAATCATAATAATAAAAATTGAATGAAGTGTACAAATAAAATTGTATGGCTCATATATATGCATGATTTTATTTATTTATTTTTTGTTATTAAAACCAGCTTAATTCTTTCAAATGTCGATGATAAAATTATTTTGTTATTTAACAACATAATTTTAAATAGTGTTTTTTGTAAAAGTCTATATCTCTTTGCTCACTTTATCTTCCATACAATACATAAAAGTTTATGGAATTTATAATATTCTTACTTATCTAGTTTTAAGTATATTTTTTTTATATTTGCCATTTTCATAACGTTAAACATCGTGGATAAAGAATAGGCGCAATAAAAGTGGTATAAACTGCTTCAGGAAAATAATTGCTGTTCAGCTGATCACTGAAGTGTATGTATGTTCCCATTTAAATTTCTTTAACCATATTAAAACTAGAAAATTCGGCAAAAATGTATCAAGTAATTTGCTACAAAGTTTCCTTTGGGATAATAGGTAAAATGTTGATTTTTTGATTTTAAAGCAAATTTGCTAAATGTTTCCGAAAATTACGACATAATTCGTGCATGGAATGTGACGAAAGAATCCTTAGGTTAAAGATAGGACTAGGCCACTAAGATCATGCGATCATCGCGACCAGAGTTGATATATTGTGCCTACGAAAGAAGGCTAAAAATGTGTTAATAGAGAAAGAAATCATTAGTTACGCGGAAGGCAGTCGACGGTGGAGCCTGTAAAACAAATCACTTCATGTTTAACGAAAAAGCTTTACCAAAAGTTCTACAAGGAGACGGCAGTAATTTCATAACCCATATAACCCAAATTTCTTTGAAGTAATTTGATTGAGATAATAATGGTAGAACAATAAATTTCAATCTAAAGTTGTACGCGCTGCAAATAGTGGTGACATATATCAACCGATGAGAGCAACTCAGCCGTTCGAAGGAACATTTCTTCAAAATCCTAAATAGGAGCAATTGTCCAATTAATATTCGAGCACCAATCAGAGCTAGATCATCACATCCAATTCAAGTTTCTGAAAATCAATTCAAACATACCAGTAAATGTCCTGACTAAGAAATACTATTCTAATTTCACGTAAAATAGGTGGTGATGTTTTAATTCTATAAAAAAATGCTACTAAGGTGGTGAAGATAAAATGTAGTAAGGAACTTGACACTTTCTGTTTCTGTCAGTGCAGTGAGTTCTGTTGGCCTCGGTATTAATGTTGTTAGGTTGTAAAGATTTGTGCTGATTTTTATTGCTCCTTTTTCAAATAAATTTGAACTATTTAAAGGCAATCCTTATAGGCGACTGAAATAAAGTTAGATCATGTAGTTTTTTATGTAGTCTGAGTACAAGTATTTTTCTTGGGTCAATAATAAAAAACTAACTTGGGAAGATAAAGGACCGAAAGCAGAATTCACTAAAGTATATTAGTCAAAGATTTACCGGGAAGCATTCATCAGTTCATTTATTACCGTCTTACGTTTTACAATTTCAATAGAATCTTTCAGCTTAGTGTTGACCGTCGGCTTTCAGACGATTTTGTTTTGATTTCATTATAATCTTTCAGAATAGTTGACTTTATAAGTATTAATTATGTTATAGATAAGCAATGCAAGTGGTGCATTTAATCCATTTATCTAGGTGCAATATAATAAAAAAAATACTGTTGTCGGAATGAATATTGGAATAGATTTTTATATCGATTACGATGGGATCTAACCATGTAATACACATATTTTTTGCACTATCGAACTGTGTCCAGTGAACATCACATTCTATACAAACATATTGGTAGCAATACGTTATGACAGCTCTTAGAGTTGCTTGTACATTAGAAGTTTTGGTCTCGTTTGAGACTCCAGCCTTGACGTCAATTATTAAAGAGTTCATGAAAACTTACTTTTGTTCGGCAGAACGTTCTCGAATGTAAATTAGCTCCAATTTGTTGAAATTAATTTTTATCCCCCTACTTTTGTAATCAGTCCTATCAATTTGTTGAGGTGTAGGTTGACCTTATTTTCATTCAAATCTCGTTGGGTGTAAGTGAGTGTGTCATCTGCATATCTGTCCAATATATTATTTTCTGTGCAGCTGTACTAAAGTTCCACTAATGCATTATAATTTATGTGTTCGTTTTTATGTGCCACGCCCATATTAACCCTGAGATGCCAAATTATTCGCAAAATAATTTCGCAACACATGAGTCAGTTTTGAAGAAATTTATGTTATGTCATGGGCTGTTTAAAGCATTTTTGGCCTATAATCTTTGACTTGAAATCTAGACGTGCAGCTTGTGAAGGAAATGTCCAATTAATAGATATTGATTTAATTGATAAATCTAGAAAATGTCAATTTATTATGATTATAAATAAGAAATTATTTCATACACAGCACTGTTTTTAATTTTAATTTAAATAAAAAGTAAAAAAAAATTTCCTTGTACATATATGTTACCAGTTAAAATTCTTATAATATTTTTTGTTTGTTTTAGAATTACCTTGGGATCAACCATCACCAAATTGTCATGAATATATGAAATGGAAAGATAATGAGAAATGGACAACAACAACACCATGGAGTAAATTAGATACTCTCGTTATAGCTCTACTGCGTAAGATATTATCACCAAATCCTTCAAGTAGACCAAATTTAGAAAAAATTATGGCACACAAATGGTGTCACACACAATTTTCAGATTCAGGTGAGTTTTCTGTTTTTATTATCTTATTTTGTGCTGTTTTATTGTATAATATTGTTTTTTGCATACATGTTTTATGATAATTTTATGTATCTACATGTTTTTTTTTTTTTTTACATTTCTTTGATGTTCTCAATTTTTGTTCAGGTACTTAGTGACTCTCAGTTGAATAGATGATTCTGAGGGTACCTTTGTATCTGATCGAAAGTTTTAGAAAACCCTTCAGCGAATATATTGATAACGCCAATATTAACAACTATAATGATAAGATTTTTTTTTAATGGAAAAGAAAAGACCTCAAGATATTTCGTCTAACATGTAAATATTTTAATTTTTCTTTTGGATATAAAATCAAGCAAGCCGCCTATTTGTTATAGATTTCTGTTGCAATTGAGTTTAAACATATTTTTTCTTATCTTATCATTGTTTATTTACAAACATATTGTAAGCTTAAAATTTTACATTCATTTTTATCTTATCAGTAATTTAGTCATTTAATACACATTTGACGCATAATATGCATTTAAAAAAAAAGGGAATTCCTCTATTTGGTTTGTAGCATTATGTTGCTTATTTCATTTCCTCTAATTATGTAGAGTTTGTGGAAAAAGACCAAAAGAACATAAAGACATTAAGCGAACAATTTTATTTAGTTTATGTCTTTTTGCCTGATAATACTAGAACAATAAGAGTTCAATGATTTTAGTTTTACTGGAAAAGCGAATACATAATTGAATGCATTTCGCAGAAATTTCGAGGATTTTCTTCTCTTTGTACCAACAGTCACCCCCGAATTTAATTTTGTTCATACCAATCTATTAGTACGTTCTACACATTAAACTGTGCTTAAGATCTGGCCGGGAAGGCAATAGTGTATCAGCAGTAGGGGTTTCGATGGTCACAAGATGAAATTCCTTGTCACATCACATATTAAAGATGAAATTCCTTGTCACATCAAATATTTTTTATTATTCCTTGGTGTCGTGATTTATTTAAACCTTTCTCCAACTTTATAATAATATGAAGGTAAGAAAACCACAAGAAAATTAATACTCTGATAACCGACTAGAATTTTAATGTTTTAATCTTATTTCGCCAATATACTTAGACCAATCTTAGTTATTTCTTTTATACACTCTGGAGAACACATTCGATTGTAGTCTTTTAATAAATTCGTCCATAGTGCTATCTGTAATCTGTTTAGATTTTTGTTTTATTTTTTATTTAAAATAACAAACATCAAATGAATATTAATCACTCACTGCCAACATTCTCAGAAATCTTTCCTTCGAACACCGCCATAAGGAAGCTGTGCTTTACTGTAAGTGAATTTTTTGATTCCTCAGCTATAATTCATGTTTTCTGAATACCAAAATTAATGCTTACAAAGATTCTACAATAAATGGGTTCGAGCATGTGTAGACAAAGAATACAACAGTTGCTTTATGCTATCAAAAATGCTACACTACTATACTACATTAAAACTAAAAACTCATAGTTCTCAGTGAATTTTGAGATAGTATGTAATTCAGTTTTGTGGAAATTATATGTAAGGCTGCACATTTTTGAAATTAATGAAATTTTTTATTTAATTTTGTTTTTTTAACACTGCCAGCGGTGGTGTAATTTTTTAACAATGGAGAACATGCTACGATTTCCTTCCAGTCGCCTATCTTATTTATTTCCATAGCAAGTGCTCCCGACTAGGGGTCTATCTTCGAAAAATTAAAATTAGCCCCAGACCGGCCATCACATTATAGCCATCTTAGTTAACGCGGCTAAATTCTGTGCAGGAAGGCCTCCTAACGTAATTGTGGCAATTGGCAACTATAACTTGAACTCAATAAGATATTACGCCATGTAGCTAGCCCAGAGTGCAGGTTGTTTGGAAATGACAGTCTTCTTTTTCTCCTTTTTTTTTACACTAACCAGCGATACTTTTCTTAGTCGTGTGGGACTCAACTTTTTTTTTTAAGAGGCAGGGAGCAGGAGAAACCCATTCCAAGAACGGAGGCCATAGGCGCCCCATTGTGCCGTCCTGCTAGAAGCTCATTCACAAAACCTTCCTGTCTGTCCTCTTAATGAAGCACATCAGGTCTTTGTGAGGAAGGTTTTTCAGCTCATCTACAGATAGAAGGGCAGACTCTAGAGTATCCAGTCTGCTCCGGGCGAAAGCCGGACACTCACACAAATAGTGTTCAGTTGACTCAGGCTCTCCTTCCAGGCAGGACAGACACTCAGGGCTGTCAACAACTCCCATCCTTGTTAGATGAGCGTGAAGTGAGCTGTGGCCGGTGATGATGCCAACCGCAGTTCTACATTGATTCCTTCCGAGCCCCATGAAAATATCGAAGATATTCCCATTGGGCCCATCAAGAAACAGTTTTGTACACCTACAAGTATTCAGGCTCTCGCATCTCTGCTGATGCTTCCTATGAACATCCGCTTTGATGAGAGACCCGATACTCGAGGTGGCAACGTCTACGGCGGGCTCCGGTCCGAGGCTCGGAGAATCAGAGCTAGCCCTAGCTAAAAGGTCAGCTCTTTCATTCTCCATGATCCCCATGTTCAGGTACCCACAGGAGGGACACTTTATTATGAATACACAACTTATCCATTGACGACCTGCAATCCCCCAGTAACTTAGACGTTATCCGAGGGCCACTAAGAGCCATCAAGACTGCCTGACTATACGAAAGAATAGCAATATCGTTCCCCTTGATTTGCATATCAAGGGCTAACTTCGCTGCCATTGAGATGGCGAAGACTTCAGCATAGAAGACAGTGGTGTGTCTTCCAAGTGAGTACTCCATTCCAAAATCAGGCTCCGGAAAGTAGATACCCGCCACAACTCCCTCATTAGTAAGAGAGCCGTCGGTGAAAATGTTTAGAGCAGACTGGGGAAGGCTCGATAAGGCACCACCCGCAGTCCACGATTCCCTTATAGGAAAGCTCACAGGGAAACGACCGCCGAAACGAAGCTCAGGTACCATCGCATCCTGTGGCATACCGGCCAGAGGGTATTCCAAGTCCAGCCGATACGCCAGAGAGCAATGAGAAGAGCCAGTCCAGCCGTCCTCCCAACATCCCCATGAGCGCAATCTGCACACAGTCCTTTTGGCCTCTGCCTGAATGACAAGATCTAGGGGTGGCAGATTGAGTAGGAGCAGGCCCGGCAGCTTTCGGATCGCAGTCCCCACAAGCGTCCTGGGCCACCATACACAGGAGGCATATGTGAGCATGGGTCTGACGATCGAGGTGTACCCTCGGTCTCATGCCCCATGTGCATCCCAAAGGTTCTCCTGCATTGAGCGAAGACCCTCATAGCCGCATTAACTTTTTCCTCTACGTTCAATCCCCATGTCAGCTTCGAGTCAAGGAAGACTCCAAGGTGCTTGACATGAGGAGAGAGGTGCAGATTGTGTCCAAAAAGCTTTGGAAGAACAAAGTACCCAAGCTTACGTCTTCTGGAGAAGAGTACTAAGCTGGTCTTTGTTGGGTTCACTGTCATATCATGACGGGTGCACCAGTCCTCAACAATATTGAGGCCTCGTTGCAAGAAGGCACACGCAGCAGCCATGCTGTGTCTGGAAATGAGCAGAGGGATGTCATCCGCATACGCTTCATATGAGAATCCCACGTTTTTCAGCACCGTGATGAGTGAGTCAACCAACATGCACCCGAGTACTAGGGAAAGCACGCCACTTTGTGCGCAGCCTCTCCACCAGCACACTGAGAGAGGTTCGGCCGCATACCGCCACAGTTAAGTGTCGTCGTCTTAGCATTTGGTCGATCCATCGCACTACAGTGCGGTCAACACCATGTCGACGAGCTGCCTCACATACCGACTCGGTGGTGGCCCTGTCAAAAGCCCCTCGATGTCCAGAAAGGCTCCCAAGGTAAACAGTCCACGATCCATTCCCCTCTCAATGACAGGAGCCATTGAGGTGAGAGCCGTCTCTGTAGATCTGCCCCTCCGGTAAGCGTGCTGTGAGGTGTTTAAGGGAGAAGCCTTTATGGCTACTCCCTTAATATATTTATCTACAAGCCTCTCCAGGCATTTCAAAAGGAATGAGGAAATTTTTATGGTTCGAAAACACTTCGGGTCCATGTAGGAAGCCTTACCAGGGCTACGGTACGAAGGCAACCCTCACCTTCCTCCACATCTCAGGGACATATCCAAAAGCGATACATGCCCTGAAAATGGAGTCGATGTATGGGGCCAGCACAAAGGGAGAACATAATAAATCAACTCTGATCGGGTTTACGTATGATCCTAGCGGCCTAGCTGCCCCTAATCTTAACCCAACCTAACAAATTCGGGTCATTTAATCTCATCAGGGAAGCAGCTTATTTCTAACACAGTTTTGAAGAGCCTTGAGTTTATTATATATTATACAGACAGCTGACACACTTATGATTTTCTCAAGATCAAAACAATCATCTTCAACTAAAAAATGATTTTTTTTTATGCTTCACTGATTAAATCACTTCTGACTAGTTTTTGATTTCTCAAAGCTCCAGCTTTCTTAAGGATTCCTATTGAGGTATTGCTTGACAATGTTGTTTCCTTTAAGGCCGAAACACAATCGGACATCGGCATTGAACCGATGCCTGTCAAAATCAAACTGCGAGTATGGTAATGTTGCTTGTCACAATGGAGCATTGGCATCGGTTTAATTCTTTCGCCGATGCCAGGATCAATTGATATTTGATATTCTAGGCGGCATCAAGCATCAAGTTAGTAGGATAAATAAAGTCTGTCTTGTAATTTGTAGAAAAATTGGTGGAATTTGTGCGATGTTTTTATAAAATAAAAAGTAGAGATTATAAAAATGTCGATTTCTCATATTTTTCCACAATAAATTCCAGCACTTTACTAAAATCTTTCTTTATGATAAGCCAGGTACCTTTTAATGTTGTATTCACGATGCTGTCATAGTAGGCATCAATGCCGATGCTGAGGCAAATTCGGTGCCGATGATAATGATGATGCTAATGCTCGATGTGTTTCGGCCTTTACGTCGCGGGTGTTGGTAATCCAATTCCATTTATTTTTTATTTATTTATTTATATTTATTTCTTCATCGAGCCTTTCCATAATTCTTTGTTTAACATTCAACCAATTCCTCCAGCGAATTGGTAGACTTTGACAGATTGAACAGCCTTCAATTTTTCGCAACCATAGTTTAAGACTTTACATTTGAGTTAAACAATCATAATTTTGTCGTAATTGAGATCTCTCCGAAGGTCCATATCCGGACTAGTTGAGAAGTGTTTCTCTATTTTTAATTATACTGGAAACGACATTTCTTCTATATCGCCAGTTTCAGTAAATAAATTAATAAACTTAACAACCCGGAAGTGTTGCTTGTGCTAATCCAAAGCCTTTTAAGAGTTATTTATCAATTTTTAAGAAATCAACTTATTTAAATGAATTAACACAATATGTAGTTCTTCGTGTAGTGGCTGCGTATATATAATGCATAAACCAAACAGTTATATACGGCTAAATATAAGTAACCAAAGGAACACTCATAATTGCTGTGCTATTTATCTTCTTGCGTACAGAATCAGTGCTATGAGACAAAAAAAATATGTGTAAGCTATACGGCAGCTCTAATCTCACCAGCTATTTTCCATTTTGTAAGTATTTTGTGATATAATAATGGATTTTATTCAAAACATTAAACGCTGTAAACTTTGGCATTTTTCATCGCTTTGGCGCTTTAGCTGTATGATAGAATTGCTACTTCATAAAGCTAGATTACCAAAGCATTGAAGTTTCGCCCATTTCCATCAGAACTAAATTATTAGTCCAAGCCAAGGAGCAGGTAAATTAAGTAAATGTTTTTTTTTAGAATAGGTACCTTACATGATGTGTGTAAATATCAGTTTTTAGTACAAAAATAATTATCTATATTTAATTACAATTTTATATTTTCATTTAAATCAACTATTTCGTCTTTGGTGATTTTAGCTGTATGATAATTCATTCGTACCCATAGAGCTTTATTACCAAAAACCAAATGCTTGAAATTTTCTTTTTAACGTATTTGTGTTGTATTTTTTTTTGTTTTTTTAAAGATTTTTAATTTAATAGATGAAATAAAATTGGAGAATTAATAATTAGATCACGATCAATAATTTCTTTCAGATAATATAAAAACAAGAGATGTTACCGATTCCTCTTTAGTTTGTTCACCACAATCTAAACGACAACGTTCAAGTCATGATGTTACAAATCCTTACGATGATTCAACATCTCGAATGTATTGTTCACAACCGATGCCTACTGTTAAGCCAGATTATAATTCACTTACGGAATCTGATGATTGTCCAGCATATGAGGCACGAAATGGATTTTGTTTTTCACAGCCAGCTCTATTAGATGATCTCATTTTATGTACACAAATGAACTCAACACAATCAGCTAGTCAAAATGTATTCCAAAGATTAGTACGTCGTATGACAAGATTCTTTGTCACAACTAAGTGGGATGAATCGATTAAACGTCTATCTAGTGCACTAGATAAACTTGGATATACATGGAAAATTGGTGATGATGGAATTGTAACAATTTCAACGATAGATAAAAGAAAATTACGATTAGTATTTAAAGCTCATATTATAGAAATGGATGGGAAGATATTATTAGATTTCAGACTATCAAAAGGCTGTGGATTAGAATTTAAACGGAGATTTATTCGAATAAAACAAACATTAGGAGATATAATTTTGAAAGGACCAACTACATGGCCAATTGCTATCGCAACGAACTGTGTGCCTTAAATTATACTGGTTGTGTTTCGATTCGATTGTATAGTTAGTTTCACATTCACTTTTATGTTTTATGTTCACTCGATGAATTTCTTTTTAATTTGTTGTTTAGATTAATTAATGGCGAGAGTTGTTTTTTTTTCTTCTTTTTTTAATAAAATGTATTTTTTTAAAAAAAATAATTGTAACTGGATTACTTAATTTGATAAAGTATCTAGATTTTCTTTGTAGGTTGGCTTTAAAGTCTAGGTATAAATATTGATGAGAATCTCAACTGGAGCACGTATGTCGTCGAAAGAGAATAGACCTTAGGTGAAAGAATAATACAAGACTTGCTATTTACAATGCACTTACAGCGTTGCAAATTAGATACGGATTTCTAGCGCGAGTCAGTGCATCCAATCCGAAAAAATTGGGTGAAGATATTGATGAATAGAGCTTGAAAACGGAATTACATGCAGAAACGTAAACTCTTAAGCCTTAATCAAATGATAGATCTTGAAAAATTTTAATTTATTCATAAAATTACATATGGACTCGTCAAAACAAATATACGAATTGACACGCACATAAGTATATAACCATCGAATCACAGCAACCAAAAACAAAAAGAATCAGAAAAGGACTTATCTATACGTCGACTATCTATATATAACGAGCTTCCTGAAGTTATTAAAGCAAGCTCAAGCTGTATTCAGTCTAAGCTAAGAGGCCTAGTGAGGGATTTGCCCATGTACTGTGAGGTTAATTGAAATGAGCTTTACATACATCTGCATTTTTATGAATAATTGGAAGTTGAAAAGCGCGCACAAGTATCAAAACAGGAACAAATGACTTCTACAAAATAATAGGAAATTTCTAAAATAAATATAAAGTACTCTTCTCTAATACCAACTAGATGTTGCCTGAATGAAAATGGGTCAAGCATAATAATAAGTAAATTTGATGAGTCATTCTAGAGTTAAAGAGATGTAGAGAGTGGTGGTTGGGAGCAAAACGTACACAACGAGCGAGTAAATGCTGCTCGATGTTCAATTGATGGCATATCTTCAGAATTGTAGCTGCAACTTTATGACGCCAGAGCAATGCCATGAAAATTAGTCAATGAGCTAATAATATTAGAATGGAGTTCCGTAACTTTACATGCGCCTATTTTAATCTAATCAACCAAGCTGAAAAACATGTAGAGAAAACCAGCATGAGATTACGAACTGGGAGATAGTCCGATAGGTTGAAACAAAAATACAAAGAAAAGTTGCTATGCCTTAGAACACTGCATGTAGTAGAGAGGGAATCTGCTTCATGGCTTGGGAAGTATTCTCGAGGGTTTTGGTCTAAGTCTTAAACTGTGCTGTGTTAATATTGTTCTGGTCCAGCTACGCTAAAAAAAAACTTTTACCTAAGTATCCAGAGTCTCATTTAGCAACATTTCGCCACCCTTTAATGACTCGTAAAGCCATGCACTGCATCAATCGCATTGTATCTAGTTGCCGGGCATATAGGATAATAAAACTGAGGAGCAACTTTGACCCCAGTATATAGCTTGATTCATTTGTTGGGGAATAGTTTCTTCAAAATAACAGCAGCAGACGTAATTACGATTAATTTTCTACTATTACCCTTTTTCTTAGTCAATTAAATTTCTTTGCCATTCGCAAAGTCTTCTGGGATCCAGTCTGACAAGGATTTTGTTGGACATCAATTAATTCAGAATAAACGCGACACGTTTAAATAGTCTGATGATATCTACCCAGACTTACTTTAATATTGATTAAATATTTGAGGAATTATGTGAATCCTTTTTTGTCATAAAGGGAAGACAACTTGGAAATAATGTTCAATTTATACAAATGATTGGGAACTAAATTAAATGGAGTCAGCGTTAAGTAAGGTTGAACTGAAAGTTAACTAAGATAAAGGAAATGAATAAAAAATTTGGCTTAAAAATAGTTTTATTGAATTTCCGTATGTATGTGACGAAAAATCGGTATTTTGCCGCCCACCACTCCGCCTCCTTCCCAATTCGCTGGAACCGAAATATGTTACCGTTATAATAAAAACAAAAATGGCGGAAAAATATTATTTCCTACGTTCAGTTTTGCCTCCCGCCGCATTTCAATATTTATTCAACAGCCTTTTACCCATGTTATTAGTATATGAAATTTTATCGGAAAACAAGGTTTGCAGCTAATGTTATTTTGTTGATAAAAGTGTAAATAAATAATTTGCGGTGGTGGGGGCAGGAAATTAATTCTAATTCGTTTCAAATTCAACAACCATGAATTACATGTTATCACAGGTCAAAACCAAAATCTATCTATGACACAAAATCAAATTCTTTATTTCAATGAAAACTTTTGTGTTAACCTGTTACCCACCGCTTTGTTTAGAAGAAATGTCAAAAGACATCACATAGCCTTACTTTTTCCTATAAGAAAACGTTTTGTTTATAGTAATTGTTCACATTATAATTCCGTTGTTTTCTAATAAAAATGGCTGATAAAAATAAGGTAATTCTCATAATAATATACTAAAATACAATTATACAATTTATTTCTAAATATCTATATATATATCTCTAAACTATAGGGAGGTGGTGATGGTAAAGAAAAACGCCGAAAAGAATCAATTCTTGACCTCTCAAAATACCTCGAAAAAACTATTCGAGTTAAATTTGCTGGTGGACGTGAAGCTGCCGGAGTTTTAAAGGGCTATGATCCTCTATTAAATCTTGTCCTGGACAATACAATCGAATATCTCCGAGATCCAGATGAACCATTTAAACTTGCTGAAGATACAAGAAATCTGGGTCTTGTTGTTTGTCGTGGGACATCAGTGGTGCTTATTTGTCCCCAAGAAGGAATGGAATCAATACAAAATCCTTTCATTACGCAAGACTCATAAAAACGCATCATTATTTGTATAATTAAGGTATAATAAATACTAAAAAAACAAAAAAACAAAAAGCAAAATCATTTTTTTCTATTGTTTCGGGTAAATAGGTGTACCTTTCAAGGACTTTGGTGGCATGTTTGGCACAAAGGTGCCGGTTAATCTAACCCAAATTCATTCCGAATCCATGGATATTGTGCTGGGCACTCGTTACAGGTGTAAAGGAAACGCTCTTGTTGTAATACGCGGCTACGTAATCTGCAGGTATTTGGTAAATTACAAGCAATTTCCCTCGGTTCTAAGGGCTTCTGTTTATTACAAAGCCATGGCTCAAATTGACTTATTTGATTGCTTGGAATTGGATGTCTCATCCATTGAATTGCTTGATAATTGGTGACAAAGTATACATCGGTTAACTTCTGAAGGTCATCTAAGAATTTCTGAAGAAGGAGAAGAAGAAGAAAAATTTTGTAGGAAAGTTGTTGTCAAATCAAATTTACCAAAAATGCATTTAAGTAATCGTTGTTCCTAAACCAAGCGGTATGGAAATACAGTCCAAAAGGTGCTCTATTAGTTAGATAATGTCTTTTGAAATTATGTGTTAACATACGATAAACATCTTCCCCATTCATATTTGGAGGACAACTATCTACCATTCCGCACGTATACTCTCCAGCTTCAAGTTGATTCATAATCATCTCCCATATTCCTGGATAACTTCTTGATGGACAATTTTGATTATTACCAGTGCATGTATGTGGCATCTTATAGTCTAGAGTATACGGCCATAACGGTGGATTTGAAAACGGTGCTACCATAGATGAATCATAAATGAATCCAAATTCTTTCATCATAAGAAATTGTCGATTCCAGCCAACCCGTAAGAATGGCACACGCAATCCACGAATCTCTTCCATTCTTATGTTACCAAATTTATTGATGATATTTGCTTGCCCCACCATTTCATCGAACCAATCTTCAATTGTAGCATTGGCTGACCACCAATGATCTGGACCTCGGTGCCTGTTTATAATCGCTATATATTAGTAACTTGATCTTATGTGATATATGATTTTGGCTTACGTAATTGAATGTACAGCTATTTCATGTCCATCGTTCCATAACTTTTGTACTTGTTGATAATTTGTGTATTGATGAGAAACATAAAAGGTTGCCTTTATGCGACATCCATTGGGATTTTTACGATTCGGTGTAAGCAGGACTTTTGATAAGAGATCCCAGTTTTCAAAATTCACAGCATCATCAAATGTCAGAGTAATCATTTGAGGGACTTGATTTGCTTCCATACCACCAGGAATTAGAGTGCCATCTTTCGAGCACTGGCAATCCGGTAATTGGCAGATGGTGGGATTACAGGAATCGGCAGCATTTGGATCGTTGTTAACATCACACCAACCCTTAAAGAATATTTATAATAAAAAGATTCTGAAGGTTATAATTTCTTTACCTCATCTGATCCGTCTGGACAATCTACAGAGCCGTCACAAAAATACTCATTAGGAAGACATGTGCCATCGGCACATCCAAGTTGAGATTGATCAGAACATTTAGCAGCTTCAAGAAGTGGTTTTGGTGCTCGAGTTTCTAATAAAAGAAATTTACTTGTCTTTTTTTTATATACATATATTTTTAATTAGTTTTAACAGAGCTTCAGATATACCCAAAATCTATGTAAAAACGTCTGATATAATACAGTTCAAATATGTATAGGAAAAAAGAAAGGTGATTGACTCGCTGACATGCTTGACTGGTTTAGAAAATTTGTTCATGACTTTTAAAAGGTATTCTATTGCGAACTACTACTTACCTGCAGTTACGTCGCAATTATCTACATTTTGCTTAAAATCACAAATTTGCCTTGTTATATCGAACAACAGTCCCTCGGAGCATTTGAATTCGAATACTTCACCGTCTAGGCATAGATAGTATTTTGCACACTCGTAGTTTGACCAGATTTTGTGCACTGGTCGATCGGGATTCCGATAGAATCGGCCATCTTCATGACATTGAACGGTATCTTTTAAGCTGCGCTTAACTAAATTTTCTGCAAGTACTAGAAGATAAAATTCAAAATACAAAAAAAATTATATTAAATGGGTATTAAATTGTATTTGATTTTATTTTATCTATTATTTGTTTACTTTATTATCATTAGCGTATAATGAGCTTTCGTTACCCATGCTAGAAATTCCTATATTTAACGGCCAGTGTGGATCCTAACGAAGGAAAGCTTTAAATTTCCGTATTAGATTCATTAAGAGATGTTTCTTACTACTACTATTCCCAACTAACGGTTGCAGAGATGTTGCTATGTGATGAGCATTCTTACAGAGGTGCATCCGTCTTAGGTGGTACGATAAACGGTTAGAAAAAGCTCTGTAATTAAGTTTTCTTTCATTTCTTCGCCAAAGGTTTTAATGAATGCTGTTGCCTGCGAAGTTCTTGCAACTTATTCCAATATAGGGAATAGCTTTTTATTGGCATTTGGCAGTGCTGCAAAATAACTTAGGTCCAACAAAAGATTTCTCCATCTATTTTTTCTGTATCTGTATTCTGTTTATAATGGAGTCTCGGAGATAATTAGTTGTTGCTTACCAGCAAAAATAAACAATGAATGGTGTGACATTTTTTTTTTTTGTTTTAACAGACAAACATAGATGGCTTATTAAGACCAAAAACAGAATAAACAGCTCAAAGTTGGTTTCAAAAGTAGTCCTAGAAAGAAATTCCTAGAATACCAAAAAAGGGATCATTGGATGCGGATGTTTCTTGGTTATGCTGCATATAATCGATTAAGAATTATATAATAGTGGCGCCCATGACTCCTGGGTAAAACTAACCAATGGTGGTCTATTACGAAAGATGAAGCAAGATTCTAGAAAATCTCATATCGTTTTTTTTTTTTAATATTTTCTCAAATTAAACAAAAACTTTTCCTTCTCAATAAATTCAGATGCAAATTTCCCTGTTAATGTTTCAAATTAACAAGTTCTCTTAGTTGAATCATCCTTTCGCACATATGTATCAATAAATCCAATAGTTTTACTAAGAATTATGATATAATTTAGCGACAAACTAAAAGAAAGTAAACACCTGGACAAGATATTTAAGTACACTGGTAAAACCCAATGAACATTTTTTCCAAGTTCATGAATTCTTTTTCTTTATGAAAATTTTAATCACTATTTGTGGCGCCTGCGAAAAACTTGTTTTGTTCAAATGCCTTTTTTGTTTTCAGTTTTCACTAAAATATAAAAAAAAACAAAAAACGAAATATACACACACGGCAAAGGAGAGTGAGAGTGATTTTATTTCGCCTTGCATTTCGCATAAATCGCATCTCACTCTTAAAAATGTTTCTGGGTAGCATATAACAGCGGACAAAAACCGATGAAGAAGAAAAAAATTGCAAAGGTGCACAAGCATAATTTATGTAATGGGGACTTTTCCTTCAGATTTATATCAATAGTTTTTCCTTTTGTGCTTGTTATTTTTATAATTTTTGTGATAAATTCGGTAGTTTTCATACTTAACAAGAGCAAAATTTCTAAAATCCGGCTTATGGTCCTGTTGTTTTACACGACACACATAGTCACACACATACACACACGCACTACAATGAGTGTAATTTAGAAAATTTCACAACAATTTAATTGCGTTAATTAACAAATTTTGTTTACCATTTTGGACAATTAGACCACCAATAACGCTTAAGGTACAAGCAATAAATGTTAAAACACCATTCTCAGTAGCACAACTACGCTTTCCACACCACATAATTTCCCTTTAGTAGTTTACCCGAAAGCACATTTATATATTCCACAAGGGTAAGAAGTTCGGCCGTTACACTTCTTCAAGTCACACTAAAGACTGAGATAACAGGTCTGCAATTACAAGAGTTTATATAAAGTTCGTTTGATCCGAGCGAAGTGCAGCTGAATAATAAATGCGACTAAAAGCTTTTTCCTTATAGAGAAGATAAAATACCCCACAAGTTATCACAAGATGAGAAGAAATTTTTCCTCAGACACTACACACTATATATCTGCGCGTTGGACTACAAGAAATGTGTAGAAGAGTAACATGAAACGGAATTGTTACGTTCATTCAACTTTCTTCTCGCTTTTCTTTGATCTGCTTTAGTAACTAAACTAGATTAGCTGGAAGTTGTTGTTGATCTATAGCTGGAAGCTCATTGAAATTGCATGCGGATTTGAATAAATTATTATAGGAATATTTTTGGTTTAGTAATGGTATTTATGAGCAGGTGAATGCAGTATTGCTGATGATGGTACAAATGTTAATCATGACTTAGTGGGGTATCTACCTAACTGTTTTGGTGATACTTGTTGTGTTGATTGATTCATTTACCGGCTTCATATAACTTTTACGCTTTAACATACATGACTTACTGAGCGATTAATCATAATTATGTTGTTATAACACTTAATAGTATCTGAGAGTGATAAGAAGATTTTTCATATACACCTATATGTATATATCACGATAATTTTGGCAAGTTTTGATGATATGCGAAGCAAAAGATATGCGATTACTTGAATCTATCCGTTGCTATGAATTCTAAGCGATTGTAAAAATAAAACAGATACGGAAGCTGGGAAAAGGCATACAGACCACAAAAGGCTCAAAGTTTGGGTCGTAAAACCTAGAAAACACTTTGGAACTTTATCATCAGTATGACACGGTTTTTGAAAAACCTAACTACTATGTATGCATGTTTGATTGATTGATTGAAATTAGAGGTTGAGGCCCCTTGCGGGGGTTCTGGAATGTAGGCCATGAAAGGCCCGATGTACACCCTTCAGACTAATGCAATTACTCATAGGTACCAACTGAACGGTCTTACGAATTGGCTCCCAGCCCTTCTTGCCGGCTGCGTCCTGAGTCGAGAGTGCCCAGTTATGTATGCATGTTTAGTCACACGTTTCTGCAATGAAAGCTCCAAATTCTTAAAAGAGACAAGATATATGTCTCCAAGACTATATCACAGTCCTCTAAGCTGATTTTAAGATATATTCTGGAAGTGGAAAACTATCTCCTCAATTCTGATATGTAGATATAGAAAATAAGGACACAACTCATCTGCTTGGACAGAGTAGAAGGGCTGTCTGCGCTTCGATCAAACCTTTTTTCCATCTTCAAATTAGTAATGCGGTATAATAATTCATGCTAAATAAACCATACTTTTGATTATCAGTGGAATTATTATCTTCAACATGCATGTTTCGTTCATGGTCGATAAAAAGAATTTGACGAGGGCTTCAATTGTCTATTCGTGATTTGTCTTTGGAACAATCTCTTTGCTGTTTGCATAAACTAATTTATACAAAAACTACAACTATCTATATTGCCAGAACTCGACTTTCTACGTTCAGATAGATATCGATAAACTTGTGAATATCATGGTTTCGATATTAAATTCTTAAATAATTTTGTTTTTATCCTTTTTGATCTCCACCTCCAAGCCATTTTTCCTTTTTGCCTGTTAAAACTTAAAAATTAATTACACATTAACATAGAACTTTATTTATTAGCATTACTACTATACTACATGATTTTAAAACAAATCATAAAAATAAAGCAATCCTTGACCTAGTTCCCATATTGACAGACCAACGCCCAACTCTCGTGCTAGCTTAACTCTTTCGTTGATCGAATATAATGTTGGATAAAAAACAATATGTCGTCCAGATATTGTCCTAAAAAGAAAGTTCCATTTAATAACTAAATTCTGGGCACAAAACAAATAAAATCAATTACTTGACTTCGAAGAAATTTTCCGTATCACGTTCATCATGGATCAATCTTCTTTTGGCATGTTTCAATAAATCAAGAAATTGATGTCCAATTATGGGTGCACCACCATCAGGAGTATAGTCATTACCATACATATTCAAGCCCATTAGGATTTTGGATCTTTTAGCTCGATATCCATCCACATATTCGGGAACAATATGTTCCACAGCTTCCTCCATCCAGTATAGAGGTGCATTAGCTCCTACAATTTATCATAAGCAGTTTTTTACGTTTTCTAATAAATTCAATAGGAATTGATCATTACCTGGACGTTCAACACTAGAAAAATCATACGTCATCAATGAAAATAAGTATACATAAGAATATAGCTGCTCAAAGTGTTTTGATGAAAACAAATCTGGCAATCGTTCCCGCTTTGGCGGAATGACTAGAATAAGACTGTATCCTTTTTGTGACAGAGAATTTGCTGGAAAATATTATTTAGTACGTAGGTATACTGTTAGTTTTCATAACAGGAAAATGCGTATTCGCGTACATACATATATCAATAACTAGCTTGACAAGAAGTTGATCATCAAAATGGGGAGATAATTGAGACCATACTTCTAAAACATATCCATCGAATTTATAATCTGAGCAGGCTTTTATTAACAGTTTACTGATCTCCAACCTGTCTGTACTTTTATAGAGAAGCCAGTTAACATCTTTTTCAGCAAATTGATCAAAAATAACTCTTGGGAAAACTGGGAACAAAAGTGTAAAAAATAAAGAAAAAAAGACTTAGTTGTCGAAATTTTTACAGACTTTTAGTTTTAGCCTTTTTTAAATCTTTTAACCAATTCTCATCGACATCATGAGTGCCAGCTAATGTGTAATTACTGGTATCACCCTTAGGAAGTATTTGTAGCCAAACTGGTGATATTATATCAAATTTATTTTTCCATATTTGAGCCACGTCATATCCTTGCGCGTTCCACTGTAAGAGCAAGTTTCGTTTATATACATTTTATGATTTAATTATAATAATATATATTTTTTATATGTACAAACCGGTGTGACGTAGCCTAAGATGGTCCCATTGAATAATTTAGTGGATGTATCCTTATAAAATGCAGCGTGTTCTATAAGAATATCTTTAGGAGATGGTTCCTCTTCAACCAGATTCCGATGAAAAACATTTTCAATTTGTAGATCAGTTTTCATTTTTAATTCTTTCGGCTTATTTTTTACTTTTTCGGGAGGTGTAAGGGTTGCAAAAGTAGTGGTGGAGAAATTTGCAATTACTGTTAATACAAATACTATATTTTTAAAGTTACTATTCATTTTTATAACACAAAATTCATATAAATATTGCACTATATTACTGTCAATAACACTGTCTGGCGAATTGTCAAACAACAATCAATGAGAAATGTCAAAAATCACAACAACTTTCCATATGATACTACGAAATTCGAAATTGATTGCGCCCTCTGATAGATTGTTTTTTAACTTGTATTATTCGGACTTCGGACTTCCAAAATGTATCCGAATGAGGGCGCCAGGGTATCGTAGTATCAAAATTGAGCCAAACTTAGATGGCGCGATTACGAGTAGTATCAAAGGTATTGGCGCTATTGTCTGTGGTCATTCCCTTTGTTCTTTCTGCCAGGGATAACGTTTCTGCGCGCGTCTAGTTGTTCGTTCTGTTTAAACTGTTTTAATTTCAGTTTTAAAGTGGTTTCAAAGAAAATATTGTTGATTGAATATAAAATAAGAATTCTGTGTTGTGAAAAACCTTTAAAAAAAAACGTAGCTACTACCTACAGAGCTTGAAGTATCGTGTTTGATTGAGGGTAAAAATTTATTTAAAATACGATGAAAACATGGCATCGGGTACATGGAAAAAAACGCTTCTGGAGAAGGTAATTAGTAATTATCTAAATAAAAAAAAAACGATAAAAAATAGAATTAGACGGTTTCAGTGAGTGATGTACTTTATTTTATATAGCACATATATTTGAGGATTAAGCAGTATTGAAATTAGAGAATGCTTTGTTTTCACAACATAAATCCTAAAAGTGCCTGTTACTTCACTCATCATGTACAGTGCTTATCCTTTTAATGACTATATACAACAAGTACCCAACCGCTTTGGGAAAAGAGCGTTAAAAAAGCTTCCTGAATCGCTTCCCCGGAGACTCGTAGCGGTCTTACCCAGTGGGTAAAAGAGCGCTCTTAGAAACTTCCTGGATCTTCCCTGGAAGCTAGTAGCGCTTTTTTTCTCTATCCCAGTTCATTGCTTTTTAACATAGGCAACAGAGGTAAGTGCTTCACTCATGTTCTTGAGAAGTGCTTTAAAAGGTATGCTATATGATAGGTGAACAGTTTTTTGAAGGTATCTTTTCAAAAGCTTTAATGAGCTTTTTGAATAATCATCGCATCTCATAAGAAGCCTTCAAGACTGCTTCCTGAGAATATGTATTTGTGGTATTAAATTTATTAAGTTGAATAAATAAGCCTATATTCCCCTATTATTCTCACTTTTATTAACCAGAACTTCAGTAGATTACTTCTAACCATTCTGAACATCACATGTGAAAATGAGAAATGCGTTCCTTACATCCACAGATTCGTGGAAAATTAGACGCAATCAGCCCTTGTTGCACTTCTCCTAGAGCTCATCAAATAATCTATAGAGCTTCGAAGTGGTGGATACAGAAGCTCTTGCGTCTTTGCTTACAGAAATTGGATTTCCGACTACACATAGATGTTTAATACAGTATGAAGGATGAAATTATAATTTTATACCATTCACAAAGGCTTAACAGAGTAATATGGGCTTATAAACTAAAACAGTCCAACCAGTAGTGAGGTAGAGTAATATAGGAAACTATAGTTAAGAGTTTCTAAAATTGAATCGTCTAATATCTATGGACTGACAAACTACATATATGTGAGTCTATAGCTGTGATTGTTCTAGAACTCTCATCTACTGGAGAGGACAAATTGTTCTGTCGATTGAAGCGAACTATTTGCACTGTTCCCTTCATTTAAACCTTCTATGAAAATGTATGCGGCGTTCTTTTGTGTATCTTTTGTTCTGCGGATATAAAAGAACACAGCTTATGTGTACAAATGCTAAACACGGCCGCAATTAAAATTAACATTTAAATATGGGCTACGTTTTTGAGCCAGATCACATGTTATTCGACTAGAACCAAGTTCGCTAAGTCTACAAAATGAACAATGTCGAAGGCCTTAAGGGCACGTAGAATTTTGTCCATCGTGCTACTTGGGAATGGAAATATGACTGTGTCTGCATAAAAGAGGTGATGCACTACAAGGTTTTTGGCCAGTATCAGCCGGATGTTGCATGAAGTCTACCATAAACTCTAGCACATATTAGTTTAACCTGCGGCCCCCAATTGAGGTTTGGGTTCATCAACTCCAGATTTTATACATGGTTTGCAGAGAGGGACAACCAAACTCTGCAAAATCAGAGGAGGAATCTGGCTTGATAGAGCAGGAGACCTGGGACATGACGAAGAGAACATTGCTTGCGATGTGATCGGATTAATGCTAAGCTTTTATTCCAACAAGAGATGTTATTTAAGATGCCATTAAATGAAGTTATAAGTGCAGGGAGTTTGATGATAGATGATGCGCTATATATTTGGAGAACATCGGCGTACATCATCAGGCTCACGCTCACAGCAGACAGAGCAGTTGATGAGTAAAGACGCAGGCGTATAGCACTGACCTTACTAAGTCTGGCTTTCATCACAGCGGTACAACCAAGGAAACAAGAGCTAATTTGCAATTGACCGCTATTATTAAAATTACTATAACTGAATTTGAAAATAAGTGTACCAAATATTGATCACCAGGAGTACGGTTGAGGATGCTTCAACCAATATTTAAGTAGGCGCCAGCTGTTGGTGTGATGTCAAGGGTGTCTAAGCTCCCGCAAACCGAGTAGCTCCAATGAATTCCTGTCAGGTCTGTTGATGACGCAGTAGCGAAGATTTCTCTGCTTAAGCAAGAGTGCAGGATAACCAAGACACTACTTCTTGCTACATAACTTGAGCTGTTGAGGATCCGTCGGCAATTTATAATTTATCATACACAAACAAAATGGCACGCACCATAGTTCAAAGCTTGAAAAATGTTATCCTAATAAAAAACACCGTATGACTGACATCACCGTTTAAATTGACAATCCAGGTAATTATTTAAGTCAAGTCGTAATAACTAATTTGAATAATATATAAAAAAAAAAGATGACCAACAGGAGAACAGATTTGCAAGCTCCAATTATGTGCGGCAAATAGCTGCGGCGTGTGTATCACAATTCTTCATAAATAAACTAGAAAATCTGTTGAAGAGACGCCGAAAAGATGTCGAATAGTGCCGTCCACTCAAGAGTTCCCAAAGGGGTCACTTATATTCCACGAGTAATTCTAATCTTCAATGAGTCTTGCTCGCGTCCTGCTATTGAAAATCGATGTTTTCCATTTTCATTTAGAAGATGTTATAAATCCTGATGGTTCGGCGAGGATCCCTCTTATTTGGTCAGTATGTTGGCTGATACATAAATATAAAAGCAAGAAATGCAAATGCATGCTCAAATCAAAAATCTTAATTTGAATTTTGTAGCTCTTCGAGTTTCCAGAAAGAATTAAACAGCTTGATCCATTCTAAACTCATTAGTTTATTGTTGAATATAATTAACTTACTATATGTGTGTAGTATTTAGCTTCCTTATAGAGAAGATAAAATACCCCACAAATTATCACAAGATGAGAAGAAATTTTTCCTCAGACACTACACACTATATATCTGCGCGTTGGACTACAAGAAATGTGTAGAAGAGTAGCATGAAACGGAATTGTTACGTTCATTCAACTTTCTTCTCGCTTTTCTTTGATCTGCTTTAGTAACTAAACTAGATTGGCTGGAAGTTGTTGTTGATCTATAGCTGGAAGCTCATTGAAATTGCATGCGGATTTGAATAAATTATTATAGGAATATTTTTGGTTTAGTAATGGTATTGCTGATAATGGTACAAATGTTAATCATGAATAAGTGGGGTAGCTACCTAACTGTTTTGGTGATACTTGTTGTGTTGATTGATTCATTTACCGGCTTCATATAACGCTTTAACATACATGACTTACTGAGCGATTAATCATAATTATGTTGTTATAACACTTAATAGTATCTGAAGATTTTTCTTATACACCTAATGTATATCACGATAATTTTCTGTTGGAAATAAGGGAAAAATTAGAAATTTGGCAAGTTTTGATTATATGCGAAGCAAAAGAAATGAGATTACTTGAATCTATCCGTTGCTATGAATTCTAAGCGATTGTAAAAACAAAACAGATACGGAAGATGTATTGATTGGGAAAAGGCTGAAAGTTTGAGCTTGTGGACATGGGTCGTAAAACCTAGAAAACACTGGAACTTTATCATCAGTTTAGAAATGCAAAGGCGTCGATTATAATACAAGAAAATCTACTGAATCTCTTCAGTGTTAGTGATTATCTTCGTTAAGGCTGCAACACTCTGCCATCTCTCACTTCTCCTCTAACTGATTAATTAAGGCAGATACAAGTATGTATGACACGGTTTTTGAAAAACCTAACTACTATGTATACTACGCCGCCATGGCCCCCTTGAGGGGTTTACTCTTTACGGGTATTTAGCTGCAACTAAAAGCACACTTTTTCGATCACATAAATAACAAAATCCCCACAATTTGCAAGTATAATGAGATCAAGACTAAAAGCATTTTTTTTTTGCTCAACTCGTTTTATATTTGGGTGGTAGATCTGATTTACTACCAATAAAGATGACTTGACTTCTGTTTTTAAATTGACCAAACATTTAAATCTTCGAATTATACATTTCCTTCTGCAGCTCCTCACAATTTTTTTAAGCTTGTATGATGCAATTTCCTTCCTTCCTTTGAAAGAGCCCAAGATATTGGGATGGGAAGAAAGATTCTCCATACAACAATTTACTAATTTTATTTTATTTTTTAAATTACTACATTTTGATAAATTTAAACAACAAAAAATCATTTGATTTACAACAATAATATTATATAAACCAAATATTTTAATGATTTTTACAATCAACAGAAATACTCATTAACCAGCAGATACTTTTCCTCTTCCTTGAAAAAGCATCATAGATTGTGGTCCTTTCATCACTCTGGACATTAATTCCCAACACATTTTCGATGGCAATAGACTAGAATTGGAATAAACAATTTTTGATATAAAAAATTTTAAAATAAAATTTTACTTACCATTTTAATGGCAGCAAAACTCTAACAGAATCCGGCATTATACAGTTAACTTCATTTCTTTTCACTGATCTTGTTATTTTATCAGCAACATAATTTGGCTCTAACATAGGAAAAAGTCTAGGACGAACACCAGAAAACATTCCAGTATTAATATAATAAGGGCATACAAGAGTTAAATTAATATTATCATATCCATGTGTTTTTAGATCGGTATATAAACTCTCATGAAAACCTGCACAGGCAAATTTCGTAGCACTATAGTCAGTACAGCCGTAAGTGCCCAATAGTCCAGCT
Organism: Dioctria linearis; assembly: GCA_963930735.1. Taxonomy (NCBI): domain Eukaryota; kingdom Metazoa; phylum Arthropoda; class Insecta; order Diptera; family Asilidae; genus Dioctria; species Dioctria linearis. Next base: position 7,559,376 of record OZ005744.1, read on the forward strand.
ACTGATCCCACCGTGACAATATGTCCGTGATTTCTTTCCATCATTTCTGGTAAAAATGCTTTTACTGTCCAATAATGGGAGATAATATTAATTGCATAAGTATTTTCGATTACTCTTTCGGGTAGCTCCCAGAATGGTTTACAGCAGACAATACCAGCATTATTGATTAGAATATCAACATTACCAAATTCTTCTTTAATTTCTTCAGCTTTTGCATATACTTGTTCACGATTAGATATATCCACAACATATCCTTTTCCACTAAGTCCTTGGTCTTCTAGTAGATCAAGCGTTGTTTTTATAGCTGAAATGTATGAAAAAAAAACATTTTGTATTTGTAAAAGGGAATATTGGTGATAATTTTAAACATTTTAAACATTTTTACAAAGACCTGAGTTTTTCAGGATACGAAATTTGGACAAGTACTCAGTTTATGTGTTGTGAAGAATTTTGCGAACTCCCTGAAAACCATTCTTAAATATTTTGCTTAGGGAAGAAGATAATAGAAGAGAATGGAATTCAAAATTGCAAACTTCTTTCGTTCATTCCTTTTAACTATTTTGAGTGTATGCGTTTTTTGTACGTCCTTTTTTGGCATATAATTGAGGACCACAAATATCTTTCATTTGGAGGAGATACAATTTTTGATTTCAATATAATTAGCCCAACAAGTGGATTTCATATAACAACGACTTACGTCATGGTATTCACGATGTTACCATTAATTCATATGCAAATGATGAACAGGTATCTATACCTGGATCGAACTATTATAGTTGTTTAAGAACTATGGTAAATTTCAGTACATTAAATTCTGTAATAATATGTCCCACAAGCCGGAGTCTATTTCGATATAGTCGTAGTCTCTATATTTTTTTCAAAGATTTAGTAATTTGTGGTCTTGTGTACCATTATGTCATTGATACACCCAAAATATTGTCCAAACATTTGTCAAAGATAAACTTCGTTTGTTGATTCTTTGCAAATAAAAATGTTTACTTTTCCCTGTACTGTTTAATTATTAATAGTCATTATTCAACTTCTTCGATTCGTCGAGCCGTTCATGCATCTCAATTAAAAAAAAAAAACTCCCTTCTCTGTAGTTGTTTCTTCATCTTGATAAAATTGACACGTGTTAAAAAGTCTATTAAAAAGGTGTTTTAGTTATTCAGTACAAAAAAGGGTATCAAAATAGCTTGGTCTAGGCTGAGACAACTAACATCTAGATGTGCAAACCTCAAAGAAAAAACAAAGCGGTCGAATTAAAATGAGCTAATGGCCCTCTAATAGAAAGCTCTATACATTCTCACTCGATCTTGCCGTATTTATGCCACATAATTTCTTCACAATAATAGGTTTCTTTGGTTGAATAAAAAGCTAAAGAGCTTTGAAAGAGTGATCCGGGTTTATATGGAGATTTTCTTATCTAGTGTGTCTGAATATTTTATATTCTACTTCTTGATATGATCACTATCACTTTAAATTAATATTGAAAGTAAAAAAAAAAAAATAATACTAACCTTCTTGATTGATATCCCAAATTATGACTCTTGTATTCAGTTTTGCAAAATTAAGCGCAAGATGTCGACCAACTCCTCCTCCTCCCCCAGTTATTAATACTACCTGTCCAGAGATATCCTAAAAATACAAAAAAAAAAAAAACTATAAATAACCAAAATTTATTAGGGTGATCAAATCTGAATAAAGAACGCGAAGGACAGGATCGATTTGGATAGGAAAAAATAGATAAGATATAAATGAAGACATACTATGATAGCACAACAGCACAAACTTTGCAAAACCACTTGGAGGAGAACCATTTGACCAAAAAGGCATCATAAAGTGAACCTCTGCAACTGATTGTGTAGTTTGAAAATAGATTTAACTCCATTTATAGGGTTATACTACAAAAAGTCCATATTTCCCATCTACTGAGAAAACGAAATGTAAAAAAACTTGTTTTGTTTTGAATGAAAATTATGTGAAAGAGTGCTTTAATTTTATAATTTAACTGTATCCGTCGAACCGTTTCCATATAGACCATGCATGCCATCTAGGGTGTCATGCGTCAATTATTGTTCTTTATGATTTGTTTACACTTTTCTCACATTTCTTTTGTAATAATTTAATTTTTAATTTTTTTTCCGGAAATCACGACCTACATCCACATGAAATTTATTTTATACAATATTATCCGATAAGATCCTGACCGGATATTACTATGCCACAAGTTTCCTAGCATAATTTTAGAATGAATCTCTTGAATGAAATATTCGAGTGAAAGTAAAAACAGAAATAGCCGTTTTATCTTTGGATACTCATCAGACCGTGAGCGGGATAATGTCTGTAATTTAATCTAATGCCGGGACAGACAGTATAAAACAAAAGTCTTTGTATATAGACATAAACTAGAGGTGCCTAATTATTTTCTTGCAAAATGAATTTCGAAAGTTTCGTGTTGTACCGGGGCTATTAGCGATTTTATGTTATTCCCTAGATGAAATCACGGGGTAAAGTATTTGTACACAGTAATTTTGCGAAAAAAGTAATATAAGGTTTGTAAATGGGTAATCTCGGGTAATTTCTTCTGGTAAAATTGTCATTTTCACTATATATTTGGATTACAATATAGAAACTAAAGAAATTGTATGACAAAAAATGTGAGGCTACTTAACTCAATAACGGCGTATATCTTTGATTGGAAGGAAATTTTAAGAAAGGAATAGTCTGTCGGAAATTGTCAAATCATGAAAACTGTTATGGACTGTTAAGACTAATGGCGAGATAACTAGTTAACTTAAGTGCAAGTGTTCAGATTTTGTATTATTTATATTAATCTGAATAACTTGTATGAATTTAAATTGTTGGTGTATGTACACACAGATTTTGCAACACTTACAAAAAAAAAACAATATGTGAAAAATTTTGAGCACGGAAACTCATTTTAAAATATTCCAACTACCGTAAATCACGTTATTCAAAACTGGAGGCCATACTAATGGTGTACACCATATTTGCTTAAAGTTCGTGCATACGTTTTTTTCTACATGATCCTCAAAAGCTTGGATTTTCAGAGATAAAATAGTTCTCTGCACAGTACATATTTCAAACCAAAATATCATACATTTAAGGATATTTGATCCTATAATTGTTTAATTTTATTCGAAACTGTTTCTTCGATTCAAACATCTGGGTCCAAAGCAAATTATTCTGAAAGCTCCCCTTATCAACAGCTCTGAATATATCAGCAAAAGAAGACATTAAAATATTTATTAACCATTCTCAAGTACTTACGTTAGCTCATGCGAATGTCATGGACCTCCTTACTGGGGCACTGCCCTCTGAGAAATAACTTTAAAAATTTGGCTGTTCATACTATGGAAGATCTATGCCACCTCTGATTAGCAGCGACAGATGATGTAATATGTATGATGATAAAAAAGCCCACAGCAGCGCCCAAGAAATTCTTAGACATGTACATTGATCGTAGTGTCTCGATATGCAACTGTATCTGTAATTACTGTTAATGAACAAGAACACTACATGAAAAAATATTTCATTGCAATAATGCATTTTAAGATTTATCAGACATTCCAGAATGATCACACATTATTTATCTCTTTTCAGAATAACTTTCGATATTTTGGCATCGGTTGAAGCAACTCCAATAATTCAAACAGTTTTAAAATATGTATTAGGAAACACCAAGATAATCCATCAAAAACCGATGGCAGTTGTTTTTCAATCACAGTAAACAAATTATTATGTAAGTATCATCACCAAAAATTTGCATATTAACAATTTTGCATACCAAATCTCTAATTCAATACAAATATCTAAGATTTTTCAGACTTAACTCGAAGCGCCATCACAAAAAAAAACTATTTTCCCAACTAGGAGAAAGTCATTCAAAACGGAAAATTTCAGAGAGTAAATATCTAACGAGACACCTAAAAAGAAAAGTTACGAAAAACGAAAAAAAAAACAATGAACCAAGTGAAAGTTCTCATAGTAATGTGTAGCGAAAGGTAAACTACACCTACCTTTTCCTTTCTTAATGTATCCGGCAAAAGTGTAAGATAAACAGCTTCAAGTACGTAGAACACTGATTTAAACAGAAACACACAAAAATCGACGAACAGTGAAAGGAACCTTTCGACCCTATTTTCATGCAACAATCCCGACATTATTATGTACAGTACAGGTAGGAAACACTTTTTTTATTAATCATAAAAATAGATCCAATCGATCGATGATCGTTTTATTATTATTATTAATTTTTATATTTAAGAACAACACAAAATAATTATGATAATCTCAATTGTACTATGGTACACCACAGTTAGGCACGTTAGTCTGCGCGACTTTAATATAACTCACGATGGTTAACAACTTCTTTCATTGCTGGCCCGTTCAAGACTGATATCTGAGACTCAAGTGACTTCTTAAAGATTGAAGATCATGGTAGAAATTTCTTAGCGGCTATAACATCTAATAAGCATCCAACATGAAAATATGGGGATATGTATTGTCTGTAAGTGCAAAATAAAAACATGATTATGATGTTGCGGGTCAATTAGTTAATATTATTTGATATGAATTAGGTAGACAAGATGCGTTTAATGGTGGCAGGGAGAACGTCAACCACCATAGAAAGTGATGTTAGACATGAACAGAGTTTTTCTTTCTGTTTTAGTATATCGTCAGAGTTGATATTTCATAAGATGAGGAATAAAAGCAGTTGGAACTGTTTTATTTATTGGTATATTGTACAGTTATTTTTATTTTATGTCACGTTATGTAATTAGTTTTATTAACTTCGCTGATAAAAATGCGGCCAAATGCGGGTCGAAACTCGCACACAAAGGGTTTCATACCTTCGTACAAAATTTAATACTATGTACTTATTATTTATTTTTTTTCAAATGAGAGTAGGCTGTCATTTGTAAAAAATGATGCCTACTTATAATAATAAAATTGAATGAAAATAAAACGAGGAAAAACGCCGAAAAAATCACGTTTCTTGTATGGGGGCCCTTTTTAATTTAATTTAATTTTTATTATTTGTTGTTATAGCGGCAATAGAAATACACACTCTGTGAAAATTTCAACTGTCGACCTATTACGGTTCATGAGATACAGCCCGGTGACAGACAGACAGACGGACACCGACGGCTTAGCAATAGGGTTCCCGTTCTTACCCTTTGGGTACGGAACCCTATAAATGATTAGTTAAAAGAAAATAAATAAATAAGTTGTTGAGGATTCAATCATAAATTAGCCCACTTAATCAATTTTTTTTTCATTAACAATACTTTAACAGACACATCTCTGATTAACAGTTAATTATTGAACTAGCAGACATACCGTAACTCCAAAAACTGCCTTGAATATGTTATGGTAGCACCTTCGAGTGAGTACTCCTGGACGTGAAGTCCCTCCTGTCAGCACGAGCCAACTGTTCCCGGCGGCGGCACGCTAGCACCTCGGCTAGTACGAGAGAGTTATGGGGTGGTTATACCAAAGCCTGCCCCTGGTTACTTAGCAATGGCACACTTTTGGTATGCATATATATCTTATTAAAAATTGTCAAAATCATTACTATATATGATTTCTTATAAAGAACTTCTATAATTAAAGCAGTATGTATTCGTAATAATCGGTATAAGATTAAACTTGCCAAGGAGAACTTAATATAAGACTACCTAAGAGGTATGTTATGATTACGGGCATAGAATATGGTCTCAACGTAAACAAGAAAATCGCCTGAGGCTTATCAACTAACATCACTAGTATAAATTCCAATATTGCAACACCAAAGTGGGCTACTACTGGGTATCATCGGTGTCAGTAGTCCTTACTGATGGGGCGGTGTCTGGATGTCACTGATGAAACGAAATTTTGTGGTATAGGTATAAAATTTGTGGCTAGACCAAGACTGGATGCCTTATTTGTAATGAAAACGCCAAAGTTACCACAGAATCGATATTGGACGTCCCAATTCAAGCAAGGTGACTGGATGTCACTGATGCAACGCCCTTTTGTTGTACAAGTATAAGATTCGTTGCTAGGCCCAAGACTGGATGTCTTATTTGACAAGAAAGGTGACTGGACGTCACTGATGAAAAGCGATTTCACTCGATCCAGAAATATGAAAAGCTGGATGGAAACTTGTAAGGTGCTTCGTTGTCTGCCGGTGTCAGAAAACAGGGTAAAAATTGGTTTTGACTGGTATATGACCACGCAGGCTAATATATGAGCACGCATGTGCTTAGCTGTCTGTTGATCTCGATCGCTTAACTCTAGGATTCCGTCGATTTTAATTCTGAACTCTGGTTGCCTTTTATTACTTTAGCTTTTTCGTTTCTATTGATTCCTTAGGTTTCGCTTCTAACACTAGATATTCTCGGATAATAATTTTCTTACAGCTCTTACTGTCACCCTATCTCGGATCAGCTTGAATCTTCTTCTTTTTTTTGCCACCTTTTTACCAGTCTTCAGTCTAAAGGCATAACCGTAATGTGCATATGCTAGCATATGCAAAGACACGAGCAATTGCTTTTCATAATAACAACCCACAATAGGAATAAGAAGCCGTTCGTCAAGTTTTAATTCCTTTCGTCAACTTCTGCTTGCACGCTTATGATCGTACTTTGCATAAGCAAATTTGACAGTTTGTGTAAATACTATATAAATGTTAGTGATGCATAAGGAAGCATTCGTGATATTTTCAAGGCTTGCATATGCAATCTTATGCACATTATAGTTAGGTACGTTTACATGTATTCTTGAGTACTTGACTTGAAATCCACTTGAAACTCAAGTAGGGTTTTTGTTGAATTAATTCCAATTACTTGACTTGAAATTTACTTGAAGTGACATTTTACCTTTGACAACTCTGCATTAAGTTCAATACAGAATTGTAGATTTTTACATAAACATCTTGAGAAAAGTGCTAAAAATCACAGCCTGAATTATCAACAATAATCTTCCACTTGTTCCTCTTTGCCGTTTTCATATCTCGCACAAATGAAAAATTTTCAAGTACTGAAGTTGCGTTTACATGAATTTTTTCAAGTAAATCGAACAAAATTTTGTGATTTACTAGACTCAAGTTTACTTGAAGTCAATGCGCGTTTACATGATATTTTGAATACTTGGTCTCTACTTGAAGTATATTTCAAGTATTCATGTAAATGTACTGAGGGTTAAAACGTCCGGTCGTGCCAAACGTGGTATCACATTCGCCGTGCAGCACGCTACGACCATAACAAATAAATGAAAAAACTGTATTCATTACATTAAAAAATAGTCGTCGACCATGATATTGGCTGTATGATTGTGTATCCAACTATTGAATTTGAAAACTCTTAAGCTACTCTAGCCTCTCTCTTAACTCTGTCAGAATTTTATCGATCCATTTTTTTTCTTGTTTGTTTTGGTCAACTTTGAATTTATTCTGTCCAGACCGAAGTTCCAGCTCCATACATTCTTCTAAAAAATTTCGTTTATTGTTTATTGTGTTTTGGAGCACTTCACTAGTGACTTTTATCCCGTCCAAAATTTTGCTCCATTACAGTCATTAATGAAGTTTTAAGAAGACTGCCTCTGCGATTTTGTTTAAGACATCAATAATTGCGTCATAGTTGTTTAATAAGGATCTGAATGATGATTCCGCTGCATATAATATGACCAGCGGGTACGTTTTTAAAACAAACAAGAAACGTAAAGCGCATTCAATTGCCCATTGAAGAATCTATAAGAAAAAATATGTATAATGTTTGTAAAGAACTGGAAAAATTTATGGTCTCTGGATGGCACTACTCTAAATGAAAGCTTATTTGTCAAATGTATATATGTATTAGAGACAGTTTTTTACAACTGTCCTCTGCCGTTCATGAATTTTTCCCTTATTACAATTCAATTGAAACTTAAGACAAATCCAGGACGACTCTGTGATGATTTATCCTATTTGTAAATGTATTAACACAATAAAATCGTCATGAATAGTTTTTCGAGAAATAAGATACACTGCCGTTTCCTTTGTTGCCATAAATTTCGATGTGCTCCTTCAAGATTGAATTGATCTGAACAACCAGTTTTTTTATTCACGCCTGTTTTAACTCGCTGCGGGCTGTCTGGAATTTCTCTGTCAACTAATGCGATAGGTCTTGAACCAAGTCAACAATTATTATTCATTACATCATCAATTTCTTCATATTCGGTATTTATACATCTAAACTCAAATACAATATTACAATTTTTATATTACATATGCTCCAATGCATCTATATCTATCCAAAAATCTAAATTCAATAAAATGTAATTAAAAATTACAAACCAATTTTTTTACGAAGGTCGTGAATGAGTTCACACACTTTCTGATCCGAATTAGATATGTAGTGAAACATAGCCTTGCAGCTTGAAAGAATTTGAATAACGAAGAATGCTGCAATGCAATCAATGAAAACGAAAAAGACATAAAGAGTGCAATAAATTGCATTGAGAGAATTGTCGTACTGTTAAGAGACTTTCACTATTTGGAAGCTAACCAAAATGTATGTTAATAGACAAAAGATATTGAATATTTTTGTTATGCCTGCGATGTTGGTGTTAGTTAATTTACGCTGAATGTTGGATGTGGTGTAGGGTTATTGTTAATTTATGTACAATTGTTTCAGACACTATATTAGTGCTGCTTTCTTAATGTTGTGCTTGCCACGTACCGTAACTTATGTGCATTAGTTTTATTTACTTATATAGCATATAACATTGTTATATGTCTTCAGTAGAGTGGAAAGTCAATTACTGTTTGTATCAGATTTTGGAATGTTTTTTTTTTCCATGATCTTAAACAAGACTTGAATCGGCTGGATTTCTATTCAACCCTCATTAACTACTGTGTGAGTTGAACTTTAAGATATCTTACTTATTATTACTCTTATTGTGGTTGCATACATCAGGGTCTTAGCTTCGCTTTTTTTTAAAGCTGTGTTCTTTTGTGTACCTTGCTCTAGATCTTCCATATACTAGAGAGAACAAATTGTTCTGTCGATTGAACCGAAGTATTTGTACTGTTCGCTTCATTTATAAATCTTCTATGAAAATGTACAAGGTGTTCTTTTGTGCATTTTATGTTCTGCCCTGTTCTGCGGACACAAAAGAACACACTCACTGAAGCTTTTAGTCTTAACTCTGCACATAGTAATGTTAATAAATTTAAGAGTGAGTTTTATTAATAAATTAAATATATATGTGGGAATTCATTAATAACTATTCGTAACTTCTACCCTACCAAACTACTTCTAACCACCAAATGAAAAACGACGGCAACACTGCAAATAATAAAAAAAGCTTCGCTGTCATTTGAAAGAAAAAGAAGAACATTGGATATTCAGCATTCAGTCAACGAAGAAGTATTTTTCTTGAACGTGGAAAGTAAAATTGAAGTAAATTCCAGTAAATGTTAACTTTGTCATTTTTTTTATTACAATAAATTTGTTGTATCGTTTTATATAAATTTCCATTATTACAAATAATTAAATTTAGAATCAGTGAATTAATAAACATTGTATTTTGAAGTTTGATTATTCGGTCTTATTAATTTTGGAAATCCCACAATTGGGGGCTCAACCAAACAACGCCAAGTGGAATTTTTTTTTATTTTATCAAAAAAAAAAAAAAAAAACTTGGTATAATTCCAAAGCAGTTAAGGTGTCATCAAGGATCAGCGTGGGATCAACATCAAAATTAGCGGAACATCTAAAGAAAATCAAAAAAAAAAAAAGAGGATTGGCATAAACTTTTGAAGGTTAAATACAGTGGTCAGGTACAAAAAGATAAATTCTAATAAAACCGTAAGTGGAAAATTTTCATAATTTTTTTTTTGGACAAATATATACCATATTATATACAGTGGCAATTAAACCCAAATTTCGTGGCAAAGTTCAACCGCGTGGAAATAATTTCCGCATAATCAGGTTATGTTATAATAATACCGCTATTCTAAAATATCAGCGACACACAATTATTTTCGACATTTCAATTCTTCATAAAAACCATCGACAACATATCGCCATTTTATTATACCTACATACAAACAAAAATTTTTTTTTATATAAAAAAAAAACAGGGAGCTGTACAAGTCGCTGAAGATTTAATTCTAATATTAATATTAAATCATTAAAATTTTTCGTATTTTATCAAAATAATCATCATCCTTAAACATGCCTGACGATGGTAATAAACAAACTGTGGAAGAACAATTAAATCTATTAAAAGAAGAAAATAAAAAACTTAAAGAAAAGTTGAGAAAACAGCAACTGGAAAGAGAATTGAAAGAAAAAGAAATTAAAGAGAATGCAGAAAAGGCTCAGAAAAAAGACGAAGAATTGAAAACATTACACAAAATAGTACAACTACAAACAGAAAATAAAAAGCTGGATACACAAATCGTAATAACAAATGAACAACATAATAAATTAACAACTAAAGAAGAAAAACCAGAAATAGACAAGTTAACTGCAGAATTAGAACAATTAAAAGTAGAAGTACAACAACGAAACAATCTTGAAAGCACAACAAACGAAAAACACGATAAAGAAAGAATTTCGTTCAAAGATATATTAAATATATTACCTGAATTCAGTGGAACTGATGAATATGATGTCGAATCATGGATAAGAGATGTAGAAAATACATCAAAAGAATTTAAATGGAGTAACTTACAACAAACTATCTTTGCTAAAAGACTACTGACGGGAACAGCAAAACTGGCTTTACGATCGAATCCAAATCTAAATAATTGGGAAGAATTAAAAACATTTTTAAAACAAGAATTCAAAATTAGAATAACATCAGCAGAAATACACAAAAGATTATTACATAGAAAACAAGAAAGAAATGAAAATATACAAGAATATTTTCTGAAGATGAGAGAAATAGCGGCAAGAAATCCATGTATGGACGAAGAAACGATAATACACTATGTAATAAAAGGAATAAACGACAATCCTAGAAACAAAAGTCTACTATTTGAAGCAACAAATTTTGAAGAATTTAGAGAAAAAATACCAATATATATGAAATACAAAGACAGTTTAAAAAGTTTACCAAATACAACACAAGAATATACAACAAGAAAACCAGATATACAAAAACATGATAGCCAATCGAAAGTTGTACAATCAAGATGTTATAATTGTGGAAAAACAGATCACTTTAAAAATGAATGTCCACAAAATACACCGAAATGTTTTAAGTGTAATGAATTCGGACACATCGCAAAGAATTGTACAACAAAATCAATCAAATATATCGAATCTGGTAAAGATATACAAAAAGTAATTAAAATAAATAACGTAGAAATTTCGGCTTTAATCGACACGGGCAGCGACATCAGTATAATAAGAATTGAAGATTTTCACAAGATTAATGCACCAGAAGTAAACACATCAGAGTGCAAAATACAAGGTCTGTCAGGTGAAACAATTGAAACACTAGGTTCTTTTAAAGCAACTGTAGAAATAGATGACAACACATACATAACACAAATGTACGTTGTATCAGGAACGAATTTAAAAACAGCAACAGTAATAGGAAGAGATATACTGAACGGAACAAACATTAAATTAACAGATGATAATATCAAAATAAGTAAAATATACCCAGAATTAAAATCGTGCTACAACATTACAGCTGAAAAAGAAGAATTAAAAATAGGAAATAAAAATTATTTAATCGAAATAAATAATCTAGTAAAAAAGTATAAACCAGAAAATAAATACAAAGATACTGATGTTAAATTAAAAATCATTTTATCAGACGAAACACCAATTAAATTACGTCCACGAAGAATGGCTCCATTAGAAAAAAAAGTCATAAATGAGCAAATTAAAGAATGGCTTGAATTGAAAATAATACGACCAAGTGAATCAGAGTTCTCAAGTCCAATACAGTTGGCAAACAAAAAAGACGGCAGTAAAAGATTATGTATAGATTACAGAAAATTAAACAAAATAGTAATCAAAGATAGATACCCACTGCCTTTAATAGAAGACCAAATTGATTCCTTAAGTAAAGCCAAAGTATTTTCAACACTTGACTTAAAAAATGGATTCTTTCATGTCGAAGTTGATGAAGAAAGTAAAAAATATACATCTTTTGTAACTCCATCAGGACAATTCGAATTTAATAGAGTACCATTCGGATTGTGCACGTCACCCACAGTTTTCCAAAAATATATAAATAGAATATTTCAACAATTAATCGAAAAGAAATTCGTTCTGGTATATATGGATGATATAATAATACTTTCAGAAAACTACGATGAAGGAATGAAAAGATTAAGAGAAGTCATGAAACTAGCCGAAGAATATGGATTAGAAATCAAATGGTCTAAATGTCAATTTTTATGTAATGAAATTGATTATTTAGGATTTAAAATAAATGATGGTAAAATTACACCATCAGAACTAAAAACGAATGCAGTTAAACAGTTTCCAGAACCAAAATCAGTTAAAAAAATACAAAGTTTCCTAGGTCTTACAGGATTTTTTAGGAAATTCATAAAATCATATTCACTGATAGCCAGACCATTAACGAACTTATTAAAGAAACAATCAGAATTTAAATTTGGTATTCAAGAAAAACTAGCATTCAATCAACTTAAACAATTATTGTCGGAACAACCAGTACTCACGTTGTATATACAAGATTCGGAAACTGAAATTCACACGGATGCGTCGAAATGGGGATTTGGTGCAGTTTTATTACAAAAAAGAGAAGATAATCTGTTTCATCCAGTATGCTATCATAGTAAAAAAACATCACCAGCCGAAGAACGGTACAGTAGCTATGAACTAGAAGTTCTAGCTATAATTTCAGCACTCAAAAAATTCAGAGTATACGTTCTAGGAATTAAGTTTAAAATATTTACAGATTGTTCAGCATTTAAGCAAACCATGGAGAAACAAAACATACTACCACGAATTGCAGGATGGGCTTTAGCCTTACAAGAATACGATTATCAGTTGGAACATAGACCTGGCGTAAGAATGAAACACGTAGACGCATTAAGCAGAAACCCAGTCGTAATGGTCATAACAAATCAATTTTTGAACAAAATAAAACATGCTCAAAATAACGATACAGAATTACAGCTAATAAACAAAATATTAGAAAACACAGAAATCTACGACGGTTATTTTAAACAAAACGATATAATATATAAAGATGGTAAAGACGGTAAATTATTATGTATCCCGAAAAATATGCAAACTGAAGTAATTAAAAATATTCACGACGATGGCCATTTTGGGTACAAAAAAATGAAAGACTTAATAAGCCGAGAATATCATATATCTCGTCTAAAAGAAAGAGTTGAAAATTGTCGAAGAAATTGTGTCCGCTGTATTTTAGCAGATAAAAAAGCAGGTAAACCAGAAGGGTATTTAAGCCCAATTCACAAAAATGAACAGCCACTAGATACCTACCACATCGATCACCTCGGTCCAATGACGAATACCACAAAGAAGTACTCATACATTTTATGCGTAATTGATGCTTTTTCCAAATTTTGCTGGATTTATCCAACAAAATCAACAACAACATCAGAAGTATTGCAAAAGTTAAATCTACAGAAGGATACTTTTGGCAATCCGAGAAGAGTAATTACAGACAGAGGAACAGCGTTTACATCAAACGAATTTAAAGAGTACTGTGAAATAGAAAATATAATTCATTTGCAGATAGCCACCGGTATTCCAAGAGGAAATGGACAGGTAGAAAGAATCAACAGAATGATTATACCAATCCTAACAAAAGTTACAATAGATGAACCAGCGAAATGGTATACATACACCGGAAAATTACAACGTTGCATTAACGCAACATATCAAAGAAGTATTGGAATATCGCCATTCGAATTATTAACAGGCGTACCAATGAGGAATAACGCAAATACAACATTAGCCGAAGCAATAGATGAAGAATTCAAAAATGCATTTATAAACAATCGTGAAGAATCGCGTGAAACAGCACGAATAAATATCGAAAACATACAAAACGAAAATCGGAAAAATTATGATAAAACGCGAAAAGCTGCAAAAAATTATAAATTAGGAGATTTAATTGCCATAAAACGTTGCCAATTTATAAATAATACTAAAATCTCTACTAATTTTATAGGTCCATACAAAATTACAAGATGTTCAGAACACGATCGTTATCACGTAGAAAAAGTTGGCACACACGAGGGGCCAAACAAAACAATCACAAGCGCTGACAATATGAAGAGTTGGTATGACATCACTAGCACCGACGAGGAGGAAGACTTCCTGGGCTTCGAAGAAGAATAGTACCAAAAAGATGTTAAAAAATTTATACTAAGATTTTAAAAGATGTACCAAAAGATGATTCTAAAAGATGTACCCAAAAGATGTTAAAAAAGTTTATACCAAGATTTTAAAAGATGTACCAAAAGATGATTCTAAAAGATGTACCCAAAAGATGTTAAAAAAGTTTATACCAAGATTTTAAAAGATGTACCAAAAGATGATTTTAAAAGATGTACCCAAAAGATGTTAAAAAGTTTATACCAAGATTTTAAAAGATGTACCCAAAAGATGTTAAAAAGTTTACACCAAGATTTACCTAAAATGAAGACTTACCTAAGATGATAAACAATTTCTTAAAATAAAGTTAATTACCAAAGATGAAGAATACTTACCAAAGATGTTCAAAAAATTACCAAGTTACCTACCTATGATGCCTAATAATAAATTCACGTAATGACGTCCACAAATTTCATATTTTCGAGGGCGAAAAGACTATCAGGATGGCCGATTGTGGGAATTCATTAATAACTATTCGTAACTTCTACCCTACCAAACTACTTCTAACCACCAAATGAAAAACGACGGCAACACTGCAAATAATAAAAAAAGCTTCGCTGTCATTTGAAAGAAAAAGAAGAACATTGGATATTCAGCATTCAGTCAACGAAGAAGTATTTTTCTTGAACGTGGAAAGTAAAATTGAAGTAAATTCCAGTAAATGTTAACTTTGTCATTTTTTTTATTACAATAAATTTGTTGTATCGTTTTATATAAATTTCCATTATTACAAATAATTAAATTTAGAATCAGTGAATTAATAAACATTGTATTTTGAAGTTTGATTATTCGGTCTTATTAATTTTGGAAATCCCACATATATATATATATATATTTGCTGTCAGCCCCCCCCCCCCCTGCTCAGAAAAAAAATAATTGGCGGCGTATAGGCGTTTTGGTTTATCATCTCCCTGGTGCAATGCTAGTGCATACCTTTAGGTGTTATGGAATTGCCTACCCCCTACATATTGTGGTAACACCAAAAAGTCAGCAATATTGGGAAAAAAACAATGCCAGCAAGTATGCTATTTTTTATATAAATTTATCGAAAATTGTCGGAATAAAGAAAGCTTTTTATAGTAAATGAATTTTTAGTGGCCATTGGTAATATTTGTCTGAATGCCATTAATTTGCGACCAAGCAGAAAACCTTTTCGAGATTTTCAGATGAATGCTTTCGTTATCATAAGCGATTTTTTGGCGCTATTATATCAGCTTGGTGATG
Organism: Dioctria linearis; assembly: GCA_963930735.1. Lineage (NCBI taxonomy): Eukaryota > Metazoa > Arthropoda > Insecta > Diptera > Asilidae > Dioctria > Dioctria linearis. Next base: position 7,574,993 of record OZ005744.1, read on the forward strand.
GGTATCTGGTCATAAGAGAATTGTAAATTTAGGTTACTTGAGCTAGAGCCTATAGTAGGCCTTGGCTAACAATGAGTGAGCCTAAGTGCTTGATTAGGTGGAAAAAATTCTTCTTTGAAAAGAATAACATCCACTTCAACCCATATGAAGGATTGTATAGTCGGGGTAACATAGTTCATTAATAATGGCACTTTTTTCTGTATTCTTTTTACTAAATATATGTTTGTACATAAATATAAATCTCGGAATTATTTCCCTTTTTGGGAGAAAGCAATGTAGAGCTGCATTTTATCGAAATTTCTAATCCTACATGTAAAAAATAATTCAGAGATTTATATTTATGTACAAACATATATTTAGTAAAAAGAATACAGAAAACAGTGCCATTATTAATGAACTATGTTACCCCTACTATACAATCCTTCACATGGGTTGAAGTGGATGTTATTCTTTTCGAGGTTATATTGGTGTTATTTTGGTGGACAAGAACCGGTTTCCTAAGTCCTAAATACACTGAGGTTTCAGTTCCTGTGATCAATTTAATTTTCACAATTCAACCGTGGATTCTGAAAACTCTACTGTGAATCACTAAGCCTAAGTGAAATATCACTCGCACATTACACCATCACAATTGTTGCACAAACACAAAAGTAATCTGCTTTCAGCAGTATAACTCTATCATTGATGAATACCGCCGTTAGTGGTCAAACCCAAACCTATAGAATCATAGCAAATATGTTATGCATTAAGAACCTTTAACATGTTTTGCTGTGCATTAAATTTTACGTAGACATACTCTTCAAAAAAAAATCTGGGCAAGATCGCCCCCATCTTACATCTGTTAACTTTTATAATTTACTTTTTGATCATATAAATAGCCTTTTTGAATTGTGCAATAATCATGTAAAGTACAGTAATAAAATTGCTGGCATAATGTCAGCTTAGACTTGAGCTAATCTTCAAATTGAATATAAATCCAACTATTGAGATGTGTTACAAGAGTAGTGAGTTGAAATCTTGTCTTTTCTTGCGTCATAGGAAAACTGCTGTGAGCTGTTTACATTTTCTAGGCCTATTAGGAATATTTATGCTTGCTTATCCTATAAAGCGTCAAAGTGCAAATTATTTATTAAAAGCAAAATCTGTCAATAATTTTTTACACTTATTAGCTTAATTGACTTCTCTTGTTTTTTGGATAGAATTGACTATTCAATATTGTAAAGTATATGTCCATAATTACTGCTATTATTAAGATTTAAGAACGAGATTAGTCTTAAATGCATATTTATAGATACTCGAGGTACATACTTCCCCCCAAAATTATATCATCATGTTTACGATCGCGATCTGATAAAGCTCCGCCTTATTAAGATGCATAAATCATATGCAGTCAGATGTAAACAAAAATCCCCAAAAATTGAAACGGAGAGACGATGCATTTATTCTTGTGGTTTTTGGGGATTGCTTCGTTCGAACAGATAAACTTTGATAAAAACTCATATAAGTAATTTTTCATATGATGGTTAAGGGCGTAATTACACCTCAATAAATAATTGTTGCCGTCGTCTCATACTTTTCCGTTTTTACAATTTAATCGGTTTGTTGTCTGTCGCAGTATTGCGGTAACAACCTTCACGGTTATGACTTGGGCAAACTATTTATGAATATATATGTACATATATTTATATCCTACCTACATACATACATATATCCATGTAGTCTCTAGGCGGTAACTTTAACATGAGCATCTTTAATAACTTTGGTCGGTTAAGAAGCTTAAACTTGGGCCATTTATTAAGAGTGTCGGAGAGTCTAGATGCTTTGTAAATATTTGATTGCCTACATTTTGCCATTTTTAATTGATAGATTTCAAAATTTAAGTGAATTTTGAATTAAAAAATTTAAAATTGATAGACATACATAAGAAGAAGGTCATATTTGGTTGACTTGATATGCATCTATTTACTTTGGTGGATTTGGCTTTTAATAAAATTCGTGGAATATATTTTGTATTATTTCCAAGAAAGTTTTAAGGTTTTTTTTTTAAATAAATAATTTTCAAAAATTGGTTTTAAAAATATCAACTTCTCTTAAAATTTTCAGACAAATTCATAGCTATGAGTTTGAAATTTACTCAGGCTGAAGCTAGGATGGATAAAGGTTTTCGGTAATAGAAAGAGAAAGATGAATCCTTTGATTCAAAAAGAAAGAGAAAAGAAGGTCCTCATGACCTGCTTTGATGACACTTGGGAAGATGAAGGTGAACTTTATTTGTAATCGGGTAATTTTGTCAGCTTTGATCTCATTCATTACCAATTTCTTTTTCTACTGGAGATAGAGATGAATTTGGGGTCTTCAAGAAAGTTGTCCAATTCCAAATAATTCCACTGAAATGGTAGCTCAAGTTATACTTGATGACTAACCGCTGACCCATCAAATCATGATCAATGAATTGATTAAAGGCCATTCCCTAGTGTATGGAAGGGGGTTTTAAAGTCTTATTCATATTAACACAATATTCTAGGGAAGATACAAATATCAGTTGTTCCTCTTTTTCTCAGTTAATCATCAAGCTTCCATAGATTAGATCGGACTGTGTAGATGTCGATGTAATCTTCAATTAATTTAATTACATTTTAATTTACTTAAACTGAGTATGATTGAATAAATCTTTATGCTTTTAAAGATTATTTGTTGTAATGATTTTCTTTGTGAATTCAGAGCAGAGATTTTATTGCCATATTTTCTTCTTAAGATCCAAACAGATCTAAACTATTGGAATTTATTATTAATCACAAGATTTTTGTACTATAAGCAACGTAACGACAAACGAACTGAGAACCTAGATTTTTTTTATTAGTCCTATTGTATGATATAAAAATATGCATCTGGATGCAGACCCAAGACCGAGAATCATGTTTGCTTACATGGAACTAAGCCAAAGTATCTTGTATCTTCCCTTTTTTTCTTTTCTGTAATTTGAGGTGCTGTTAGTGCATTGTATCCTTTGGATCCATATGTCATTGTCCCTCGATGAATAGGTCTTCATATTGATGTCATCTGCGTCTTTGGGACTTTTTTTAGCCCTCAGCTCGATGATGTTGTAGTTTCCTCCCTCGTTAGTTGTTCCGTCTTTATTTGGCAACTTTTCGTTACGTTGGCTTGAATTTTATGTTTATTGCACTACTTTAGCCATAGCTTTTGATCTTACTCAGTTAGTTGAGTTAGTTGGGGAGGAAAATGGGAAGTAGGAATAGAATGTTGGGTATATTTGATAGTTTAGGATTTGCAGTTCCTAAGTGGTGGATTAATACTGACACAGACCGACTTGGCTTGGGTGCTATTACCCACGATAGTAGTCACCTTTGTCGTCGTAGAAAGATATTTTTCCATCTTGGAAATAAATATGTGATATATCTGCCTCAGTTAGAAGTAGCGATGATAGGTATCGAATATGCCTTCAGGTATGAGTAGATCTGGCAGGTTATTAATGACAGGTTTCTGTAATGAACTCTAACTTGAAGTGTGGCGAATTTTAGCGAGATCTAACTATTCAAAACCATCCGAATAACAATGAAATGCCACAATGAAAATTCTGATGAATGAGCCAAGACACTAAGTACATATTTAAGATTAACTGTAGTTTTTTAGTTTAGTAGTTCAATAGTTGACATGATGAAGTGGAAAAATCTCTTGAACATTCCTTAACCTACCCGCATTAAGCTCCTTATGTATAAAAAAAAAAGTCTATAGCAATAACATAAATAATACAAAAGCTTTACTGATAAAATTTCAAATTTCTCTTCCCTTTTACTTAAGTGTTAATTACAAATCTACAGCTAGTTATTAGTACAATGCCTTTAGTAATCGTGAACGTCAACATGATGCATAGATTTTCTCATGCTTTATTCAACAGACTAATTTCACCGTTAACAGCTTTAATGCATCGAATGTATGTAGTTAAAGGCGCATAGATCTTCTCAAAGCATTAACCACCTTACGTTGTGATGACCTTTACGTGTTTAAAATCATGCAGAAAGGCTATGATTATATAGCTTGAAGCCGGAAATGAGAGTTTGTTAGACAAAAAAAAAATTTATGTTTCAAACTTGGTGCTGAAGGAGATCAAGTAAAGAATGCACTTTCGATCATTGCAATCACGATTAGTTAAGCCTCGGGGTTTTTTTTTTTTTTTCATAGGTCGTGGGTATATAAGCCCTGATATCATTAATTGGATTTGGATTTTATTCCACGCTTTGTAAAAAAATACAATTCAGCCATAAGTAACGTTCATAACGCTTACAATATTATTGTACTAGCGTTAAGATTCGTATTTTAAAGAATTATCAGAGTTATAAGTAGAATTTCTTCCGTGGTGCTAAAAGAATTCATTTCCTTCTCCTCGTTAGATCTATTTAGACACTTTATATCCTAGATGAAATCTAAAGGGTATACCAAGTTTGTCATTCCGTTTGTAACACCTAGAAATAATGATAGTAGACAAAAATGGATTGACACCTACGCATAATAAAATTATTTTGATTTTTGCATGTCCGTCCATCTGTCCGTACTCACAATAAGTCGAGAACGCGTTCACTTAGAGTGCTGAATTTTTGCACACAGTCTTTTAAAAACAAAAGCAAATTTAAGCTCGACCAATCCTTCGTAGGGTTGCCTAACAAAATTTTCGTTTAACACTATATATTTGGACACTGCCTGATAACGCGTCAACGTAGACAACTGAAATTTGGTACATGGTGTTTTCATAGCAATAGTAAATAAAGTTTTAAAAACGGACTAAATCGGGCAATCCCTTCTTGGTGTTGTCATATATAATTTTTGGTTTTTTACGTATACTGTGAAAATGATCAGTCCTAGACGTTTTTATTGTTTCTACTATTTCTATTGTTTCTACTGAATGTGAAAAATTTTCTGAATAACAAAAGTGAAAAGCTTAAAACTAATAATGTTACCACTTTCATCGAGAACATCTGTAAGTGTATACAGTATGCTATACGCTTTTTGGAATTTTTTAATACGATCCACTAAGGTACAGATAGATGCTCTATCCGAAAAATATTTAACTCCGATATTGATGAGCACTTGTATGAAGGTATCTTTGTACATTTAAAAAAACGATATACGTATATATTTATATGTAGGATGTTCCGTTTAACAATCGCTATTTTGCAAAAGGCAATAGTCGAGACTAACAGAAAATTCAGTATAACATGGGAAGTGATAACCCCAGTCCTAGTAGGAGGCAAGCTGTATATTCTCCTTTCGAGAAGAAAATTACATACCTACATCTAGGCATTTATTATTAACGTATTTTCGTTGGATTTAGATTTAAATAGTGGAAATTATCCGAAACGAAATTTAATAGGTCAAATTAAGGGGAAGGCTTTTCTAAGGATATTTTAGCAGCTTTCTTCAAATGATGATAAACAGAAATGCATGTTTAACTGTTACATTTTTCTCTTTATAGTGTTTCCCACCGATTCGATTCTTGAAATGTCAAGAGTTTATATATCGTTATGCAAATTTATAACAAGGTCTGATTTACATGGTTTTGCATTATGACATCATTTCAATGAGACTTTTTATTTAATTCTAAATGAGTCCCACGTTACATCTATTCATTATAACAATGAAAATTTTGAAAATATAAAATTTAGCTAATTTTCTATTCCAATAAAAAAAATTTCCAAAGAAAAAGAAATATTCTCGACAGAATTTTCTCCTAAACGAATAATAAATACAGTAAAAAATCCTATTTCTCTTTAGTCGTTATTAGTTAGTTTAGTACCTCCTTTGTTTCTTGAGAGCACCACAGAAAGTTCGACAAAGTCAATGAACTCTTTTGTTTTTTATTATTGTTTTTTTTTTTTTGTATAAAATTTTGAATATAACTTCCGATTAAAAATAATTATAGCTCATTTATATTTTAATATCAAAATTTCCAATTTCAGAAGAAGAAAAAATATACAAGAAAAACATTAGCAATCTTTGCAACCGACTGTTAAGAATCAACTACAAATGGTTCAGAAGGAGGAAAACCAAAAAAAAACAAAAACAAAATATCGACTTTCCACATTCACATCCATGATGATGGTTTTTTTGTGCGCATCCTCCGGAAATAGGGGAAGCAGTAATCATATGATTTCTATTGGAACGTAACGGGTACATACTAAAATACCTCTATATGTCTGTCATTCGTATTAATCCCGATAGTATACATTTCAATTGCAAGGTGAGGTGAGTAAAGATTTGCAAAATCGTAGAGTAAACAAAAAATATCATCGAGGAAGTAAATTTATTTTAACGTGACCTTTAAGTAAATTAATTCACATATTGCAGATTTCCTACTAGTTCCGTTCATTCACGTCAATATTTTCAGGGTAGTCGAAATTTATATTATGACTGTACCTTCCAGAAAAACTGGCCACTGCCGAAAGAAGTTCAGTATTTACCGCTTTTTTTTTTTACACATAATGTAATAAAAACAAACGCTGAAAGTAAGGGGAACACTATCTATCATCTCCAAAAACTTCAACGATTATTGCCGGGCGCGCTTAGAAATACTTCTGCATTGAATCTGATCTGAATGAGTGAGTGCTGCTGCTGATGGTGGTGGAGTTGTGTCACGCTTAAAAAAAAAACTACTACCGTACCGACCGGGCATGCTAGTAGTAATCGTCCACCGGTGAAGGTCTTCTCATCGAACAGTTAAACGCTACCAGGAGTCCAACCATCTCTACGAAAAGTCATATAAGCGTCTCACTGGGACGAGAGCAGTCGCTTAGTTTTAACGCGCGCTTGTAAAATTAATTTAAAAGTTTTCGTTTTGTTTGGTTCTTGAATTTTTTGTGTGTAGAAAAAATAGTTAAATGGTTTTATGTTTTTCTGGTTATCAATATTTAATGTAAATATAAACTATAACCGTGTTCTCGAGTATAATATTACTGTTAAACGTGAAGATTTGATTTATATGACTGGAACTATTGTAAAATTATAAAGTTATTACAATTAATTACATAAGTGCATAAAAACAAAAATTATAACGGTTTCTGACTGAAGTAAGGAAAAGTAAAAAAAAAAAAAACTGGAAAAAGTCGTGCTTTGTATATAGTCCTTACAATATTAGAGGAGGTGTGTCCTTCATAGATAGAAGATATTAAAATAAAACAAAAATAAAAAACAAAAGATGGCAGATGAGATGAAAAATGGAAAAATATTGGAGGATGATAAACCAACAGAACCTAGCTTTTTGGTAACAGCTTTTCATACAATTGTCGACTTAATTGTCTTTATCGTTGCATCGATTGGATACATTTTGCAGGTGAGCTAAAATTTGGATTTTTTTTTCTATCCCTTAACTTTTATATTTAAATTTTTAATTAATATTATTATAATTAGTTTATATGAAATTCACGATTTACACTATCGCTCCAGAACCCTATGCACACGCATTTGTTTAGAATAAATTCTTCCTTTTGTATTTTTTTTTTAATTGTAGAAATTTTAAAAATTTTCATAAATCATTATATTTACACACACAAAAAAAAAAATAATATTTTATCATCAGTAACAGTTAAGAGATACCCAGTTAACATGAAAATCTTAAATTTTGACATATATAGATCAGTAAACTAGACTAGACTGATTTTTGCAATTAAAATTGCACCTTGATAAAAAAAAAACAACATTTTCTTAACCCTTTTCCAACTAGATATGAAAAACCGAAAGTTTTGTATGGTGGTGGTAACCGTAAGATGTCAGTCATTTTTGAACTTGACCTAAAATTATTATAAAATCACTTACTGTAATTTTTTTTTAGAATGTTTTAAGTTATCTTCGAACATACGGTCAGAATTTATTTTATTTATTTTTTATTGTTGGATTGTAAAGTACTGACGCAAAACGTCATTATAACAAGATTTTATCGAATATGTTTTAAGGTTGATTTGATATAAAAAAAAAACATTTTGATGGCCTTCAGCCTCAGCCCGATAAAACAACTATACTTTCGCAAATTTATATTAAAATGAAGAAAAACTAAAAAGTAAATGTAATCGTGTATAACCTCTCGTTCATTTAACCTTACTTTTTCTGATATTTGACAGGTAGGGAAAAGTTCTCGATATGAAACTTTATTAGTCAATAATGTCAAGAAGAATATAAATAATGTTGTTAAACTTGCATTTTATTCTACTACTTATGTAACTGTACTTGAGTAAATCATGGTAAAGTTAAAGAAGAGTACCGGAATTTTAAATCCACCGTTCTACAGTAACGTTACCATAGACACTAATAATGTCTGTAAGAACAATTTTTTTTTTTTGTTCTTTATCGAAAACTCGAATACCTTTCTTTAATATTTAGTTTCTTGGTTATAATTGTATTTGACTGTTAGAATATTCATCTAGTCTCATTCATTTATATCAACACATTTCGGTGAAATACGATTCTTTCGAAGTACCTAAAGGTAGGCTTTTGTGTCCGTTGCTTTTTAATCTTGTACATTAGCGGTTCTATCAAACCTTATTAACTACTGTAATATCTCCATTTCTGCAATTGATGTTAAAACTTTTCGAATTATTGATAACACTTTTGAAAATTAACAAACTGTGCTATAAATAATTCTCTTGGTACAATAAAATCTCGACACAATGTCAATTTATCTGATTTATGTATCGTCTATGCACCTTAAAAATTGAAAAAGATTGGATGAAATCAATGATCTTGATATATTTGAAGTTGCTAAACTTACATACTTTTGCTATTTATATTAATAAATTAATCAAGGCTATTCCTGGTTTTATAAGGATAATATGAATTTTTTTAAAATTTAATAATCTTTTCATTTTGAGTTTCTCATTCAGTTTTTTAGTTTAGTTTAAGGTTTAGTGTCCATTTTTATGAAGAACATTTAAGATTTTTGGGAATAAATTAGTAACTAGCTACCCAACTTAGGAAAATGCGAAAATACGCTCGTCTCCTCTTCGTAGATGCAGTTCAGCGCTTAGCTAACGTTAATTTAAATAATTAACCTTGAACTTTAAGAAATTGTTTCAAGATTATTTCGGGGATATAACGAAAAGCGTTTAATGATCAATCAGACTTTTGATAGATTTTCATATTATTGTGGCCAGAAGGTAATATGAAGTCTGTTGTATATGTTGTATACAAAAACTAACATAAATATTTTGATAATTTTTTTTATTCCTAATTAATTAATTTTGGAGTTTTTATTCTTTTTATTTAAATTTTTTTAAACTTTTCGTACAAACACCGTAACCATTCTTTATGGTCTCAAATTGTAGTTTTATCAGTTAGTAAGACCAAGATCAAGATCAACACCACCAATCAAACGTAAATAAAAAATGTTGTTTTACGAACTTCGTTGTATATCTTTTCTTGATATTTTTACATTGCATAAATCGAAAAAAAACTTGTTAGTGAACTTCTTCTTTTCTATAAAAATGTTTGCACACTGCAACAATATTTTCTCAAGGTTATATATTTTTGTATTTGATCGTATTTAATATTTATATTTATATATGTATTCCCATAATTTCATATATGTATGTACATATATAGGATACAAAACCCGGAATGTAGTTTTTGAAAATTAAATAAAATAAATCCGAAACTATTTTTTATAGAACAATAGATGGGAGGTGTTAGGAACAAGTTTATATGCAAAAGGTCAGTTCTATTAGGAGATAATGAGCAATCATACAATTTGTGACTAAATTGATGCAGTCTCGTGAGTACACTATATATATATAATTATTAGTAGATAATCCCTCTCAAAACAAAGCTTTTCTTATACTGCCCGACTAAATTAGAAGTCATTTTCGAAAAAAAGATTCTTTTGAATGTAATAGTTTTAATTACCAATTAGCGTTGACTTTTTTTTGTATTCAACTGGTCGGAAATACAAAAATTATTTTAATTTTTCATTATTACGATTGCTTTGATAAACATAGTGGCCTTTAAAACTGCATTTCGTAACATCGAAAATTTATATACAGTATTTTACAGTAATATTAGGTAAGTCGATGGCATATACATATAATAGCAGAGTTTGAACATAAAAGGTCAAAGTGTATACTACATGGAAAAATCTAAGAGCATAAATGTCAAGGTGCTTCTCGCACTCACCCAATTTTTGATAATTTAATTTCAAAATTCCCAAATGCGAAATATGTTGAGTTCCGCTCAAGCTGTTGCTTACAGTTATTTCGTTTTTTATTACATTTAACTTTTACATGAAGGCCTTTTACATTTCATCTGTAGTTTAGTGAGATTAAATTTTCACTAATGGCTCAAATCTTTTGCTGTTCTTTAATGTAATGCAAAAACTTCGTTTTTAAGGCCAACTTGTATGTAGAAGAACGTTTGTCAATACGAAAAGCGGATTTCTTTCTTAATGGCAACATACGTAATAGCAAACTGGAATAATTTACTTGTTTATGGTGTTTATGAATACATTGATGATTAATATTGTATGCCAACACCTCAATCTACTTAATTTATCATTCTGAAAAAGTAAAAATTAAAAATATTCAAGTTTAAAACTAGCAGTATCAAGAAAAAGCGATAATTGTTTTAAGACCAATTCTTACGATACCATAGATGTATGTACATATGTATGTATGTAATTTCGTAAGGTCACCTTTCTGTTGAAGTTTGATTATTAAAGTAGTTTTTCTATTTATAGAATGGTTTGTTGGGCAGTTGATGGCTACAGGAATGTTTTTTTCAAGTGTAAAAATATCCAAGAATTAAATTATAAAATAAAATGAATGAATAGAAATTTTATCAACTATTAAAGCTGCCACGGTTACTCACGGTAATGTAATCGTTTCAATGGCTGCTCCATGCAAATAGTCGTGGAATAATTTTTGAGATCGAAAAAACGTTATGTGAAATTGAAGAGAATAATAACCGCAATTCAATAGATACAATTTAATACAGGGTGTTCCAAGAATTAGTGGAATGGAATATGCCAATCGGTTCCTCGGAATTTCCTAATCAACGTTGGTTTTGATACCTTCTTTCGCAAAAGGGATTAAGGATTTCTTTCTAATTTTTTTTTGTAAATCACCCAATAACTATCTAACGATACATCCTATGATTATTTAAAATTATTTTAATATATACAATTTTTTTCCTTCTCCCTCTGAGTCATAACTGTAGGCGTTGAACAAAGTCAAAATTTCGGAATTTTACCTCGTATTTGATGTTTTTTTTTTCAAGAACTCTTCAATAAGATTAGTTTTTCATATTTAGGAATTTAAGAAGTCCAAAGACTTCGCTTTAAAGTGACATAAATATACATAATTATAATAAAATTCAACATTTCTTACGTTTTTTAAACGTTTTGTTAAAGGGGGGTTACGACTGAAATCTTAAAAAACACGAAAAGTTAATACAAATTTGCTTCACATCTGTGCGTACTCCATACTCAAGTACAAATTTATCTATTTTATGTAATACCATTATTACATTTGTATGTACCAAACTTTGCAGATTTCATGAATTCTAGAGTTTTCTAAAGCTAATTAAATAAGTATAAAACCCCGATATCTTTATTTTTGACACGTCATTACCTAAGGTTATGCTTTTTCTTTACCGATGTGCAATTTTGATCATGATAGTACGCACAGATTTGAAGCAAATTTGTATTAACTTTTCGTGATTTTTAAGATTTCAGTGGTAACCCACCCTCCTTAAGCATATCGAAGAAACTATACTACTTATACTACAAATTTTGAATCATTATCATAGGGTGTATCGTTAAATAGTTATAGGGTGATACATAAAATGTGAAGGAAATATTTTAAGCTCCTGTAATACTCAAAATTTTGGATTAAATTCGAAAGAAAAAATCTACTCAAAACAAGGCTTGTCTACCATATCTTTTGCGATTTTAAATGTTTAAACGTGAAATTTACGCACGTGTTTATTATTTGCCTAAGTTCTTCTTAAACAAGCTCCAAATCAGTTAAAACTCGATATTTCTTCCGTTTTTTTTTTGTTGTTGTTTTATTTCTATAGATTTTTTGTTTTTGATTACAAATTAAGTATAATTTAAATGATTGTTGCCCCCATAAAAAAATCTTGCTTAGCACTGCAAGCATGAAACAACTATAAAATTGTTAAATTAATCATCATAGCGGAAAACAAAAAAAAATACATTCGAGTGGTGAACGTGTCTCTATTTCCATTTAAAATATTGCAAAGAATTATTACGATTTAATCATGACTTAACTGGTTTTATAGAATCAGGAAAAGTAGTTAACTACTAAGTAGGTTGTTTAGATATAGAAAAAGTTCTTTTCTTAGGAACTGAAATTGCCAACCTTGCCGACATAGCATATATCTTATAATAAAAAAAAATAATTTCAAACTTGTTTTTATATTAGAAAAGCTATGAGTGTTCTCTGTTATTAATTTCTTAAAAAACAGAATTTTTGAAACTAGTTTTAGTCGTATTTGATGTAAAAACCACAACCCTACTTCGCATCGTGTTGTTAAAAAAAATTATAATTATTTGACAGGTTTTTCGGTGATCACTTGGGGCTTTCCCAATTTCAAACATTATTCTTACGCTCTCAAACTTTTATTCCTATAAATACATAAATTTAAAAAAATATTTTGATACATATTTTACTATAAATATTTTTTTATCTATGGAAAATTAAAATTTGTATGAATGTAAAAATATAGTGACCATCGTCAGTATATTCTTTTTGTTCATCATTAATTTTGTGGATTCTTCGAAAAAAAATTCCATTTTGAGCCTAAATATCGAAGGGGCATTGATTTTAATAAACTTGGAATATCTAACCCAGTACTTTCTTATGGGGGTGATGGAGCGAATACACTTTCAGGTTATTACTAATTTTGCATTCATTCTCGAAGGTCGAGGATTAAAGTTTCTTCGATCATTGCCCCGTAACGAACTCCGTCTGTAGATCACTTCAGGAACATCATCACCCTATAAATAAAAAGTTCTCATAAGCATGTAAAACTTCAGGTAAAAGGACTGGATTTATATGGAAAAAAAGACAAATTGATTTCTTAACTGGTTTTGAACTTGGATATATTCCTCATTTATTTTATAAATAAAACCGGTTTATGGGAATATGAAAAATCCCCAATTCAGTTTTTTTATTGTACAAATGTAGTCAGTGACCAACTCCATCCTGCTTATATGAACTTAGTTTTTTTTTGTTGCTTTTTATCAAGTTCATTCTGCAGACTGAACACAGATGCGAGAATAAAATTGGGCTTTTTGTAAACATCCATATAAAACTTGATTGCGTGTATTGTATTTCTTAGTCTGCAATATACGAGAGACCCACCCGCGGTATACATACTAACAAGGTATGACTATCCGGCACCATAGATTCGCCATTTTTTCGTTAATCGATTCGCATGACGCGTTTCTTAAAAAGTAAAAAATATAAAGTCTATAGGTAGCGATTCTTTTTTTTCGGTATGGACAGCCAGCATTGGCGTAATTAAGTAGGGGCCAGGGTGGGCCCCGGCCCCCCCAGAATGCGCACTGGACCCTCCCAGGAAATTATGAAAAGTCGTCAATTCGTACAATCTTAGACCTAATTAAATTGAATCCGTTCGGATCAGAATCGAAAAAGTTTCAAACAGTTCTTTTCTTAAAATCTTTTTAAAATTTTAAAAACTATTCTGCGATTGTTCAGATTTCACTGAATTTTGACAAAGACGTGATCCGTAGGGAAAATCATGCAGACAGTTTGTGAAATTGATAACCTTTTGATATCAATGAAATTTTGAAAATTTCGTAAAACTTTGTTTAATTTACCAGAAAAAGGCTTTTTTATGCTCGCGTCTCGAAAAGGAGAAGGCAATCGGAGAAAGCAAAAGACTTCGTGTGATAAGAGTCCACTCTTTGTAGAAGTAATTAAGTAGACTTACCATCAGATACAAAGCCTTCCAAATATTGGAAGATACAAATTTACAACCAAGTGATGGACAGCATTATCACTAATTTAAAAATAAGTTTGAAAATCTACCTTTGGCACAGTCAGTTGACTCATTTATAAAGTTGTACCTGAAACATGGAGAGGCATTGTAGAAAATTATAAAAATGTTTTCAATGTAGATATATCCACCTTACAGGCTGAAACAAAAATAATAAATAATATGTTCCAAAACAAGAGCATTGTATTAAATTTGAAAAGACTGAAAACGGAAATTAAGAAAGACTTGAACTTGAAATTTTTTTAAGTACAAGTACAAGTCTCGGTACTGGTACTCAAAAAGTTGTCAAGTACTGGTACTGAACGCACTTACTACAAATACCGTTATAACGCGAAGTACTTCAGCTCTTGTTAATTTTTAAATACGTTATGTGCACCTCGACAGTGCCTCAAGAAATCTTATGGTCTTCAGTAAAATACAAAAACAATTAGCGCAATTGTTGAGAAGGTTGGCAATCAAGTGCAACACCCCACTCTATTCCTCCGCACCTATTGAGCGTTGATTGTTATATGACTCCTACACAAAGGCAGTCATAATCTGATTGACCTTTATTTTGCTAAAAGCAAACTCAAATATTGCATGTATAACTTCCAAAATTGAAAATTAAAACAGCAAAAGTTTATACGATGCTGTTTCATTTTATATGTTTTTACAACATACTTATTTTATGATATTTCGTAAATGGAAACCTCATCCAGTTATTTAGCTGGCTATAGATTTTTCGAAATTTCTTATTTGAGTTTTCGAAAGCTCTTGAATCTTATAAGTACCAGTACTTGTAAATTTGTAAGTACCAGTATCGGAACTTGTACTTAAAAGACCATTACTGGTACTTGGAATAAATACTGGGCATTAGGCAGGTCTTAATACGTAGGAGAAGCAAAGGAGGAGATGTGGCAAACAAAGGTCTCTGTTAAAATTAAACGACACCACTTTCTTTTATTTTTCTTTTAAAATCGTGCAATTTTTTTTTTATTTTTCAAATAACTACTACTTCCTATGATTTAAGAAAAATTTAAATTTGGAGTGGACTGTACAGAATCGATGAGTGTCGTTTGGGTTCATTAGGATCAAAGAAAAGAATGCACTTTCAATCAATTCGCCAATTACATTATGTACTAATCTATTTTCACAATAATTATTCAAATGTCCGACTAAAACTATTTCGTAAATACTCGATAAGCAATAAATGTCGGCAGATCGGCGAATTTTGACTGACTAGTTATCCAAAAATTGATTGAATGCTGATGACGTATACTAACTGATAAGTGATGTACCATGATTTTCACTCAACGGGTGTCAACGAGAATTATAATAAAGAATGGAAAACAATTGAAAACTGTTTGTTGTTCCTCTGGTCTCTAATATCGAAACCTCGACGCCAAAAACTGCCCTATATCAAAAGATTTTTTTATTAAAATCGTCCTGAATGGATTAAAAGTACTGATCTAGTTTTTTTTCTTCTTGGGATTAGAGTTAAGGTTCCAAGTAGGAGACTATATATTAAAAAAGTAGTGACGCGATGTTTGCGACATGTAAATTGATATGCTATCTCGTAAATGTTGGGGGACCTGGGCCACCCCAGATATAAGTCCTAGTTACGCCAATGACAGCCAGTACCTAACTACATTTGCATAATTACTTATGAAAATTAGAAATTAGATGTACTATAGAAAATACACCGCATGACGTATTTACATGCTTAATAAGAACTCCTTGCTTTAAATTAGACAAATAAAAGTTTTAAGCTTTTTAAACAAGAAAGTTTTCTACAATATTCTTCAAAGCTTTAATACTCTATACTCTGTTTATCTATGCTCTTAATGGTTATAATACGCTGATTCACAATCACAATCAAATTAAATTTACTTCAATTTTCTCAAAATTATAATTAATCAATCAATTACGTTTAATTTAGTACAAAGTGATGAGCAACTATAGTAAACTTCATAATTATCTACAATTTCTCAATTATTCAACAACGTGCAAAATAGACCTCATTTAACTTGTCAATGCTCAATTATTTTTATTGAGTGAATATTTTTGCAATTTATTGGCACCCTCTTTCTTTCATGATAATGTTTCTATCGAAAAAAAGAAAACATTTGCTATATGGATTCAGTATAGGTAGGTGTGTGAATCTAAATGCCTTATTTATTGATTTCTTAAGCTTTATAAAAGCGTTTACAGTGGTTCATTAATTTGTTTTTTATTCAAGAGTTGAGTTCATTATACTTTTGATACTTTCCATTCTATTGCATTTTTGGAATGCAAATGAAAGAGTTTTTATTATTATTTTTTATCACTTTATAGCTTAAAAATGTCGAAAAAATATTTTTTGTTTTGAGAAAAAAAGTTGTTGCCAAACAAGGTTATTTGAGAGATATTTATTTTATATTATCTGGATGAAAATCAGAACAAAAACAATTTAATAATCATCAATCTAGAATTGTTTCAAATATACGCAGAAAATTCCTAATGCAATGAGTTATTTTCCATTGTTTTTTTTTATTATATTATTTTATTTATTTATTTTACATTTTCGCTTTTACTTTATTATGTTCAACGGGAGGCTTTTTTTTTAGCTTACCTCTTCAATACAACTGCATCAATGAACGCAATGTACATAAAATCCGCAAAAATAAATTACTTTCTCGCGCGAACAATAATGAAAAAAATAATTGTTTAAAATAGACTTTTTATTATCAATGCTACGACCAAATTATTATTTGTTATTATATTTTTTAAGACAATGAAATCCATAGACATCTATTTAAATAAAAAAAATTTACGATTAATAACTATACATATGTATTAGCTAAAAAGTTAATTTGTTTGCATAACTGTGTAAAAAATTCCATATAATTTTTAAAGCAATATCGATTGGCGTCGATAGCAAACTGTACTTTAACCCATGACTTTAGCTGCGCTTTAATATTAGTCTTGACCTTGACGGTTTTTATAGGTTTTGCATCACAAATTGACAATTTATGCTTATATTCTGGTGAAATTCGAAAATTAAAAAAAAAACGATAATGTTTTGTCAATCTCTGAACGGAACATTAAATTTACATAAATTAGTTTTAAATTCATATTTTTTTTGTTTTGTACCGTTATCCATTTATTATAATGATAATGCTATGAATATGTATATGAATATATAGTAAAAAAGAAAAGAAATGGGAGTAGTAGAATGAAATTGATGTAACTTATCTAAAATATACCTACTAAGATCAGTGTAAAATGGTATGCGGTTGCCAAACTCATTAAAAATAGTCTCTTCTCGCAAAGGCTATAAGAAAATTACCCATCTTTCCTTATATACATTAATCCACATTCTTTTAAAGATTTTTTTGGATTTTCTTATCGCAGAGTAATCTAATAAAATAATAAAAATAAAAAATAAATAAAATAAAAAAAATAAAATTACAAAAAAAAACGGTGATCTGTATTAATTTTGCACTAATAAAAGAGATGATGGTGAGAAAAAAATTATAGGGAGAGTGGGGCGGGATAAGATAAAATTACTATTTAGGAGATAGAATCATTCGAGATTTTTTCTTTTCTTTATATTTTATGAACTATAACAACGTAAGAATACTGGATGGTTACTTATCAAAAGTGAAATGAGTAAAGTACCATTGGACCACTAAAAAAGCAAAATACCTAAAGAAATATTACCGTAAAACACTGCTCCCATCCCCGCAAATATGATCAAATCAATGTATGTAGGTACAAAAATATTGTTATTAAAGCATTATTTGTGAAAGATGCAAATATTTTAAAGAGGCAAGTTTTCAGTCAATTATAACAATACAGAAAATCTTAGCGTCAGTGGTTAACAGAAATTCTGTTTTTTTTTAATTAGTACTAAATGATAAGAAATAGTGGACCAAGATGAGTACCTTTAAGCATACTTACCTAATATTTTAGTTATGTATTGGAATAGAACGGGAACGACAAATTAAAACACGTTAAGCAGTTAACAAAATCTATAGGAAAGCAGATAATTTCTTAATAAAAATTCTATTATTATTTAATTCGATCAAAAATCTTACTGAAATAAATGAAAAATCAGAAAAGGGGGTTGCAATGAAAATGCAAAACATTAAAAACCACGATTTGAAGATGATGGGACATGGAACCACTATAATAATGTAATCTCAAATGATTTATGATTTATGTGTAAGAATGAACAATAAAAGCACTTTTATCATCATCATTCTATAGAACACTGTCGATAATCTCCATATCGCTCTTCATTCAAATCCACCCACCCTTCTATTCTAAACTGACTCTTGTACACACATTCCACACCAAACTTGTGGTTTCACTATGTATTTTATCAGCTTAAGATAAATAAATTCCTTTTTTCCACCATAGTACCACCATATACCATATACATAGGTACATAATTCTGCAGTCTATATTATAGTCACAGTAATTTTTTCTTACCACACAACTTTACCATTTGTGACTATACCAGTTTTTATGTGTAATTTGATTTGGGCCAATTTATTGGCAAATATGATTGACGTATTACCTATTACAAAATAAAAAAAGAAATCATTAAACGTAAATAGAAGGGTTTCCCACCATTCTTTTATTGTAAGTTCCTCAGTAAATTTCTCCATACAAATATCATTCATCAAAAATCTATAAATGTTTGTTTACAAACAAGAGACATTCACCAGTCTTCTGTAAAAAAAAAAACAAAAAACAAAACCGGAAAGACTCAACGTCAGCTACTGAATAGGTGGTAGTTTAAGCACAACATACGCAATATATTGTTTCTTGCGGTATGCTGTAATAACTATGTAGTTATGATGCAACTTTACATAAAACATACATAAAATTCGGTGACCTTCTTTTCCTTCCAAACATATGGTAATAATGCTTGCCTACATATACTTAAGATGAAATTCACGTGGTGCATGTGCATTTTGCCGGAAGATATTTATTGCCATATCCTCTTTAAGTGATCTAATCCTAAACTGAACCAAAACCGGTCTTGGGAGCTCCTCTACTTATCTAGTTGTTGAACTTTCAGTTTCAAACTAGCACAGACTTTAGGCTATATAATTAGGTATATACCATATATGTTAGCAGTAGAAAAACTCGTTAGATCGTAGCTAACTATATATATATAGAGGTTAATATCTTTTGATCATAGTGATCAGGTTTCATATGTACTGATAGACCACCTCTATTAGAATGGAAAGATTGCAGTTTCAGTTGCATTATGTTGCCCTGTGAATGAAGCTATGGGGACAGGTGAAAAGAGAAATGTTGCGAATCGCCTCCACTATGGTTCATCTTGACCTACAAATGAGATGATCAAGACTCGTGATCGTGCAACAACATTATTAGTCTGTCGTCTGTCGAAGACATTTTAATAAGACGCGTATATTATAAAATAAAATTTCTGTATTCTATATTGTCTCCTCCATTGATTAAGACGAATATTTATTGCGTGTCGCAAGTATGTTGGGTGTATAAATTAATTTTTGTCCAGGTGGTACATAGTACCTCTCCTACCAATTTGATTTGGTATTATGGGTATAGCTTGAGCGGTTTACTTTTTCATCTTGTCGAAGTAAATTTCCGAAGGAGCATGAAAAACTGCGGAATTTTTGTTTTTTCTTCTTTAGTTTGTGAATGTAATTGATTGTGTGTACCAACATAGTTGTTTGTAGCATTTGAAATCGATTTGAAAAATTGTGAAATGAAAAATTTAAAGCATTTTAAATTTGGAGAAAAATTTCTTGTAAAATAAAATGATATTAAAACAAACTCTGATGGAATATCTTCTATCTAATGTTATACTGAAGTAAATGGAGATTTCTAATATCTCTAAGGAATTTTGTTTTCCGAACCAATATAAACAACTAAAAAAAGTTTTGATTGCATCTATTAAAGAGCTGACCTCCTTATATATAAGAGGATTATAGGTGAAAAAATATTTCTGACTCGTGTTAATTTTATTGCTACATATCTTGCATCATAGAGAGACTGCCCAGCGTGTATACTTTGTAATCCATCTAATTTTTGTTTAATGTATATTTTTTTTTTGATTGCACTTTTCTTTAATTTCCTCTCTTTAGTAATAGTTTTAAATAGATTTTTATATGATGATTAATTTTCTGCTTATATACATACTTAAATATGTGAATGCTAGTTTTAAGAGAATGTGTTTCAAATCACTTTCTGATTTTAATTAAACAAAAAACAAAACAACTCAAGTCTTCCTCATAGCTTATATCAATTGAAGCAATTGAAGGTTTAAAAAAAAAAGTGCCACTTTTAAAAAGATGTTATTTAATAAAAGAGTTTTTATTAATTTTTCTTTTATAATTTTGTCAGTTTATCGCCATCATCCTCTACTGACTACATTTTTCCTTCGGATCGATGGCGCCCTAGGGCAATTGAATTATGGTTACGAATATCATATTGACTGATGGTTCCATAAACAGGATGTGTTGTTGCAGTTGTTTTGTATGTCAATAGAACTGAATCAGTTTAAGTCAGCTAATAAAGATAGCGGCATCGTGCCATATTTTCCATTTAAGGTGAAATTTGTATTAAATCCATCATCCTTGCAATTACGTTATTACTAAGAAAGGAAAAGAAATGTGTAAAAAATTATGATCTCGTTTATTTTTGTTTGAATATTCTAAATGGTGACGATATTGAACGGATGATAATGATTCAAGAAAACGCCAGATTAAAGAACCCACCGTATAGACTACTATACATATAAATTTGTCAATCCCAGTTTATATTAGAAGAACTTTTTAGAACACGTCTAAAGGCTCAAAGAGACAGGCAGTGGAAGAGACCATTACTTCGTTGTCTCTAATGGGTGTATAAGTAAATTTAATGCAGCTATGCCACTACTTGAACCAATACTGTTGAAGATTTTCGCCCTGTATGACAGACAATTTTGAATTTTGATTTTAGAAAATATAAAAAAGTCACACGGGATCAAATCAAGTTAAAAGGGGAGGTAGTTGTTTCGACCAATAAACTCACACACAATAACCCACTCGTTTCCTTGATGCTGGATCCAGCAGCTGTTCTCGGATCACAGTTGTGGCCGTACAAATCGTACAATTTCATAGGCGCTCACATTGGTTTCCTATAAATTTTTGTTCCAGACGAGTGAATATACTAGGTACAATACAAAAATGATAATAAAACTTGTACTGAATATCGCTGAATTAAGCCAATAGTCTGTATTTGCTTCTAACCTGAGAATCTAGAGAATAGACGATATTTCAATGCCACACAATATGAATTACAAACGTTGCATTGGTTCTTTGATGTGTCCTAATCTCCAATTCTAATTTTTGTTAGCTAATCTTATGGGATCACAAGACTGCATTGATATCACTGTGAAAATAAATATTTAGAGCCCTCCACCATATTGAGGTGACTCTAGGTCTTTCAAACACATTAATTATTAATCTAAAACTACCTTAGTTGAGAATGAGATATACATGTAAAGATGTTTTTGAGTGAAACGATTTGCGATTGTTTTTTTTTTTTTTTTTTTTTGTAAACAGAAAACTGGATTTTGTTCTTTATAAAAAGAGATTCAGTCTTTCACAAGAATTTCTTTAAATTTACATGAATCTCACTTCGTTGCTCGCGCGTTGATGTTTTTTATTGAATCTTTCAAGATCCGGTTATGTAACCAACAAAAAATTGTTTTTTATTCATTCTCAAAAATTGGCAAAGGTTAAAATAACTTAAATTTTTTTAAATTCTGTTGATACATTGTATGTAGTATACACAAACATATAAATATGCAAAAGTATGTATCTCGAGAGCATTGACCCCTTGTTGACGAAAAAATTATATTTTTTAAATATAATTACTATATTAAATTCTATCATATTTTCTCTATAAACTAATATTATTAATAATATTTTCTACTGATTTTAACAAAATTTCACCATCATAAAAATATCTATATACTCTCCAAATTAAAATTTACACACGTACTTACAAAATAGTATAAAACTGTAACGATTAAAAATGAAGCAACGATAAACTACAAAAAATATTACTGTGCAATGGTAGCAAATAATTACCTAAAACCAAAATTAAGACAACACGCAAGTAATGATGCTACTACTCAAGTGTTAAGCGTTGAAGGTCGGCCACCAGGAACAGTAAGTGAATGTAAGATTGCGTGGTTGTGGCACACCGTCGTCGTCAGTCCAAACCAACTATAATACGAACCAAGAGATACCACACCAAAAGTGAATGTCTTCTTAAGTACTGGATGATTTCAGATGTTTTCTAGAGTCATTGGACATACAAGTATGTATGGAAGTACTATGGTATGAATTAAGCTGAGATCTGATCACTTTTTGTTTTATATTTTTTAGCTGTAGAAAATTATGTCATGAAAAGGGATTAGAAGTTAATAGAAAATGAATTTCAATGAAAATGAAAGATGTTAAGAGAAACTGCTAATTGTAGTGTAGTGTCGTGTTAGAAATTATAGTATAAATTAAAGGGAATTACCTCCCACCTTCTGTTTGCCCATATTTATCTACTCCCTTTATGAAAACGGGGACCCCTCACTAGATTTTTTTTTTACCAACGTCATTGCTATTTCAAGCGTCAACAACGAATACAAATTTCAGCTAAATTTCACTAGCATAGCATTCATTCCCTTTTTGAAACTCAATCGTCCAACTTTACCTTGTGTTTCCCTTAATATTCCGTATTTGTTTTTACTTGTATCGATTTCTAATACAGTTATTTTAGAATTAAATTGAAACCCAGTTTTTCCGCCATTGAGAAATTCAATTAGAATTTGTTACAAAATTGAAAAAAAAAACGAAAGTCTAAACAGAACCTTTAAATAGAATTAAAGTAGATAAGAAAGAGTGAGAGAATAGAATAAAAGCTTGAGGTATTGAATTGAATTCGTTTAAGAATGTTATTCATGTGTTGCATTGTGTACAATCCTCAATCAACTTAATTGGTCTATTCAGCAGATATAGATGTATTTGAATCCGTTGTATCCTTAGCAAGACTGGAGATGTCTGTTATGTATAAGCTCAAGAATAATGGTTCTAGAATGGAACTTTGAGGAACTTTGAAGAGTAACGGTCCTAGAATCGAGCCTTGTGGAACATCTCAGGCTAGTAAAAGTTGAGTACATAAGTTCTCCAGTTTCATTAAAATCTGTTGGACAAAGAATTTTTTATATTTACAAGAGCTTGAGCTCTGATCTTGATTTTTAGCTTCCCCTTTGTTAATATTGAATTAATTAATTTTAGTTAAAGCGAAAATTACTCCTAACATAATTTTCCTGTATTATTGATAACTTTGGCAATAGGACAGTAACCGTTTTTATCGGGTTTCGCTTTGCTACAATAAATAAGGGGCTTTGCATTGTAGGACAGCCATCTAATGTATGTATGTGTTCACTTTGTGTAAATTTTTGGCAACTAGATCTAAATAAATGTTGTTTTCTTGAGTCGTTCGTCTCTCTCTATTCTGGATAGCGAAGGCTTTTGGACTATTGAAATGCATATTTTTACTTAATTCAGAATTTTTTTCATCATCATGGAGTTGATCAAAAAACTCTTTCACCGATGTAAGCATGTTGTCAAAATTGAAAAAGATCAATGAATGCAAGAAGCATCTTTTTTTCGGAAATGTGGAGTTTCTCAAGGTTCAATTCTTCTCCTATTCTTTTTTTTTCTGTTGTATGAATTAAAATGATCTTCCTCTAATGCGCAGAAAAAATTTCGAAGAAAAGGTATAAAGTATAAAGAATAGTAATAAATATATCTGAAAATACATTATGTACAATACATAGAGAAAATGGAAAATTATCACTTGATGTAGTAGAGTAGCAATGGAGGAAACAAAAAGAGAAAGATTTTCTATTTAAAAATAAAAAAGGAAGTATTATATTATTCTGTCTTCATTTTCTCCTGTCATGGATTAATAAATTCGCGTAAGATTACCGTAAGACCAAAAGTAATCAAGTGGAAAATATTCATTATGACTGAAAATGATTAAAAAGCATGAAACTGAAAATAATTTCAAAAGACCCGCAAATATACTTGAGTAAACCTACTTCAATTAATTGTCACTTTAGGATAAACATAACTTCCTCTACTACGTTAATTAACTATTGCGCAACTATCTTGCACATTAATGTTAATATGTTATGTTCGACAAGATGATTAATGGGCAACCAAACAACAGAGGCTCAAGTCCAGTTGCAAAAGATCACAATCCATGTGCACTGTTGTGGCTGTAGTAATTTTCTACATATGCGGGATTCTTAAGTGTAATAATAGTTCACAGTAGAAACAGTTCAACAGTCAGCAAATATTGTTATTCAATGGGTGAACAACCTATAAGACCGGAAAACATTAACTGACTTGAATGGTTGACAGTTCTGTTATTGTTTGTGAGATGTAATTAATAAATATTTTGCAAACAAATTGTGTGTGTTGTATAAAAGAGCATAAAAGTTTACTTAGGTTTTAATCATTTTTAAAATTTAATCCCAGTTTTTTTTTTAAATACATCAACACCAGTTTTTCATATCGAATTTCAAAAAGCAAAAATCTTCACTGTACTTACAATAACTTAACTATCACACTCGGTACTTTTTTGTATTATGTACCCTAAAACTTTTAAGGAATAATCCTGCCATGGGTGTATTGAGTTGACTATAATTGACTTCCGGGCATTATATTAGCATAAAAGTCCTGTGGTCAAATTAAGCAGAAACTAAGCTCCATCAATTATCAGAAATCTTGTATAGAGATTTGTGATAGTTAATATATGTCCTTACATAATTTCACTAGCTATTAGGAGGATAAGGACTAGGATTGGAATACAGTCTTAGAATGCAAATAGTGTGTAAAAAGTTGCCTATGATCATTTACAAAAATCCCGACTCTTCGTGCACTTATCTAAAATAATACCTCAAGGAAACTACATATAAACTTTCTTCCTAATCTTTTAATTCTAAAATTAATAATATGTATTCCTTTTTTTTTACAGGATCTATACTACATGGCCTTCGGTTATCCTGAAAAAGATTTGAAAGGTGAAATTGCTCTCGTTACTGGTGGTGGTAATGGAATCGGAAGAATTCTTGCCCAACGTTTAGGTGAAATGGGAGCAAAAGTTATAATATGGGATATAAATCAAGAAGGTAAATATTTGAAAATATTTTCAGTAATTTTAAAGTTAATGTTAATCCCGATTACTTTTAATATCTATTTACACTAATGAACACGAAATTGATCTCTATTGTATATACCCACCTTAGTACATGTGTTTGTAATCTAACAGGTTTTTTTTTCGTATTAATTTATGAATATTTTAAAGTTTTCAACCTTTTGGACTCGGAGCTCCTAGATTGGAAAGAACTGTTCTAACACAAGTTTCAGCAATTATGATTGCTGTTTTTAATTTGACTATGGTACAAATATTAATTCTGTAGACTGATAGACTGTAGCTGATAACCTTGGCACGTGTTAAAAATATAATAATATTCATGTGAATGAATGAATGAGCATTTTAAGTTTTTTTTATATAGAACAAGTCTGTGAAAATGTTTCGTAACTAATTTATCATTTTATGTTAATCTGTAGTGGAATTTTTATCTTCTTTCTTCTGTATTGTAATTTTGGCTACTACATATTTTAGGAAAAATTTAAAAAAAAAATTTATATATGTATGTAGGAATGTTATATAAGAAATGCTTAAGTCGTGAATGTGACAGCAAGTAAAAATTTTAAGTAGCTCAAAAATTTGTAATCAGGAAAAATGCAAACAACAAATATTTTTTTCTTTTCTAATGCATATCCTCAAACATGTTAAACATACACACATTGTAATTATTGTCCTGCTAAGTCTTTTGAAAAGATTTCATGTATACAAAATTTAGTTAGCGTCAAATTCAACTATTTACTGGCCCATTAAATACATAGTCTTGTCATAATCTCTGTGCCAAAAAAAGGACTCATAATTTAATCAGAAGATTAGTCTTATAGCAAGCCTTGACATTTAAAACATTCCACAATCCAAAGTTATCCAAAAGTTTGAGGACTTCTTTGTAAGTTTTCTGAGGTCCATTCTTTAGCAGTGATAAACTCAGGTAAATCAGTCTCCAACCAGCACAGTAGCGATGTGTTGACCTCACTTAATGTAATGGAAGGCATGTTACTTGAGGACTTCGCTACATAACATTCTCCAAAATATCACTTTCCTGATTAGTTACACATATTTTAACGACTTGTTCGCAGAAATGCGGTTGAGTGACCTATAATGAAATTTTTTTTTTCATCTATTAATGGGATTTAATAGTGACCGCCGTTATCGTGTAGCTATCGTAAAATCCTTGCTCTTGTCGTTCTTATTTAATGTAAATCCTGTACTCTCACGATACACTTCGGTCCGAATTGATTTATTTAAACTAGTTCAATACCGGCTTAAGTTATTTTATAGAGAACAACCCTTTAATTAGGCAGAATTTATGGTATACATACAGAGCTGTACAAATATGCTTAAACAAATGATGCCATTTAATCTTATATCGCGCTTTCATGGTATAAATTGAAAAAAAAAAATATTTTATGGATAATCAAGCTTAAGGAAATATTCGAATTATCACTATTACTCGTTCCTAAACGATACATCTTTAGTTTCTAGTTATCCCACATGTCTTGCGAATATCGCAGAATATTCAATTCATGTTCGAATGAACTCTAACCGGAACTTGGTGTACAGAATATTCGTATGAAATTTTCGGTAATACTCGCAAGTCATGTAGGATCGGCATTAAAAGTCGATAAAGACAAAAAAAAGCTAGAAAATAATATAAAAAATAAAATTATTGTCAAAAGCTTCCCTAGTTTTAGAAGAAAGCAACTAAATAGGAATCGAAGATTTGGGAAATTTATTTAGAAGGAAATAAATTTAATCAAATCACATTTCCTAAACCTTCCATGTTTGAGAATTAATAGAATAGTGAACGTAATGAACCTGTTTATGACTAAAATATAAATCCATTCGACTGGATGTCTATAAATATCGTATGGTAACATTCAACTCTTGAGTCAAATCTAAGCATACATTGTTCCTTTGCTTTTTTGCCTGTATGTGACATGTTCCAATGGTTACAGGAAACCGATAATCGAATTGAACGACTCCACTACCACAATTCCTATTAATAATGGTAAAAAACTGGTACACTACCTGCATTCATACCTAACCCACCTAACCCATCTTAATTTTGCAATCCAATGTTCATAAAATAAATAGATTTTCCTCAATTTAAATAAATGACACATTTCACTCTCACAGGGCAAATAACTTTTCATAATCATTGATGATGATGGCACAACAACAGACCCTTAATAATTTTTTTTTATCTGTTTTTGTTTTGTTTTTTTTTTTATCAAAACTTTCCATACATCAGGTTGAGACAAGGTCAAGAACAAGATTTCGCCGTTAAAATAAATTTCCTTTGGCTAATAGGCTTTTGTTGTTTTCGCAGCACACACATTCGCTTTCAGGTCATTCATTTCATTCGCCAAATTCCCTGAGAAAAAAGACGATGAAATATTTGTTTTTGTTTTTCTTTTTTTTCTTTTTCGGTAGGCAATTATCTTTGATGTAATTTTAAAGACATGTGCGCAAAAAGAAATCAACCTCACGTTGCCTTGCAGATAAATCACTTCTGATGATGAGTTTAATTTTCACACCATGTTTTACGAAATAATCTCTGGTGCAACACAATCTCAGTATTTCATTTATATTTTAATACACGTTTTGTGTGTAGCTATTAATTTCAACGAAATAGTAATTCGAAAGTAGGTTCCTAGTAAATCTAGGCCTAAGTCTATCTAAATACATAAATTTATAATCATAAAATTCGAGGTCAGACATCTATTAGCTAAACCTTTTTATTATGTTTGTTTTTTATTCATGATTTACTTTGATTTGGCAATAACATATTTGTGAAATTTTAATTCATGCATGTTTGAAAAGACAGATAAATTACTTTAACATTCATCTATATATCATTTGAAACAAAATTTTCAAGGGTGGGAAATTGAAAACTTACTGTATTGTCAGTTGCCCAACTCTTTTTTTTTACAATCTGAATGGGGCTGGGGCTCAACATATATGCAGATAAAAGATCATTTATAGCAACTAACTTTTCTAAATTGATTATTAGATTGAATATTATAAAAACCGTGATCAGCATAAGTCCAATAAAAACAAGTTGATGCCCAACGACTTAACCACACATATTGGAAGATCAAAAAGAGAATGACGCAAAAAGTCTCGAAATCATATTATAAAATCATCACCAGAACGTAAAAAAAAACGAAGAATTTCATGAGTTTCATTTTATTTTTCTTATTCCTATGTTTTTACATAAGTACATGCATAATTTGAGCTCCGTTGATTATGTAAAACTACTATAGAAAAATCTCGTTCTATGTGACCTGCATTTTGTCAAAACAAAAAGAATAAAAATCTTAAATTATCATATCTATAGGTTGCTCTTACCAAATTCCATTGGTGTTTGTAAATCTGCATAAAACTTAATTCCTAACTGTTCCTAATATGCTATGAATATTATAAAAGCAACATTATTCTTGTGATTGAAGTGTGCCATATCATGAATTCTATCTAACTTTCGCTAAATTAACATAATATATCTACATAAATGTTTGTTTGGAAATATTATAAACAAAGCGATTTCCTGTTAATATGTATATGTTTTATAAATATCTACATAACCTAATCTAATCACGTAAAGCAATTGAACTGCAATATGCCTCAAACGATGAAGTAAATTGTCATTACCATTACCATTACCAATTACCAAATTAATAAATTAACGTCTAATAAAAAAATATTAATTCTATATTATTCTTATTTTTAGGTCTAAACGAGACAGTAAAAATCGTCCAATCATTGGGTGCAGTCTGCAAGGGATATGTTGTCGATATTTCAAAAAAAGAGGAAGTCTACAAGTCTGCCGACACAATTCGAAGAGATATGGGTGATGTAAGTCGTAAAAAAAAAATATTTTCATTTTTATAGTGGGATGTGATTTGAATTTAATTATTTTTAAGAATGCTATTATTTTTGTTTTATTCTTTATTTGCCGTCAATGACATTTTAATTATTATTCTTTCATGAAATTTCAAGTACATATTTTTTATTTGAGGTTATTGTAAAATTTACGATGTTTTTGTACTTTGACGATAAGATGAAGAACGAACATTTAGTATTGATTGAAGTTTTGAAAGTGTACGTCTACATGTTTAATATTTTAAAGACACTTTTCATGGTATGATGACATAATTCCCAAGACCATAAAGTTTATTTTTTATTATTACGTCACACTGCAAATGGTCATAATTTTGGCAATTTACTACATATAAACTTTTAAAAAAGTAAATTTAACTGAATTTTTATTCTTCTAATTGACTATAAAGCTCTTTAAATTTTTTGACGATTAAGTCGCTTATTTTGTGAATATTAAGTCTATTTCAATGGCAAATAATATTTGCTCTAAGACCTTGAGAATTATGTTACGCACCGGTTACAAATACTAACTATTACAACAATAAAATTAGTAATCTTCCTCATTAAAATTTGTTCCATTAACCTGTTGTTTTCTAAATTTTTAAGTTAAGTACATTAAAGCGCCACCTTGCTTCATCAAAATTGTGGAATGAAGCAAGCTTTTTTAAGGGAGTTACAAAATATGTGTATATGGACATTAAAGTTTCAGCATTACTAAATGTATACATCAATTTTATGAAGAAGTTTAACGATGTTTTTTTTTTTTTGTAATTTACAATTCACTTGATTACAAACTCAATTCATTAAATTAAACTGGTTATGACACGAGAGTATGATGAAAAAAAAAAGCAAAAACTCGTTCTATGCGAATTAAAGTGATGTTGTAGATTTTGTCATTGATACGCATTAATACTAGATACCTAAATATGTACATTATATCAACTATAATTATGTTCCACTTTTGAGAGAAACGAGTTTTCTTCATTTGTGCGAATTTAGTTTTAAAATTTTTGCTAAATCTTTATGATTTATATATAACATAAAAATTGTTGCTGTGCAAATTTGTTCTTTTGTCCAAATTTCTAAATATTGTTTCAAGGTGGATAAGAGTATATATCATTAATTTAAATCAGTCGCTGAAGTTGTCTAGCACAGGTTCTGTAATATCCAATTTAACTTAACTTCTCTGAGGGGAAGTAGATACATAGAGAATCGTCAGCATAATCTAAATTTCAGCCTTTTAGGTACTAGCCTAAATCACCCCACTGTACCGAACTCTGTGTGCGTTTGAGCGCATGGCATTCGAATATGTATAGTTGCTAGACGAGCTAGGGATCTCGTTTTAAGAATAAATCCGCTGTAAATATATATATATATAGTAATTATTTCAACAAAAATCTGCCTTCAAATGATCCATACATTCAAAACTAAGGTACAGAATGAAAAAACTAGGATTTTCTTAGATACAAGAATATGTTGAAAGCCGCAACTGAAAGGCAAGGCGTTGCTTTCTTACATAGTTTGCGTAACTTTGCCCCAAGTAGCTTTGGAATCTGATTGCTCCACCTGGGAGAGAAGATAGTTTTCATTATATGAAAGTATCATAGCTTGATGGAGACGTTCAACGGCTATTTCAATATCCTCTCTAGTTTTTATTACCAAATCAATCGATTCATTTAGATTTTCTGCAAACTACCATTTATAGGCTTGCTAGTCAACATGACGTAAGTGAAAAATAAAATGTCGTACCCGTGGAGTTAGTAATCATATTTGTTTGTGATCTAACATTGATGGAGGATCCGAATTGTGCTTGATGAATAGATTCTCAGGGTGTGATAAATTAGTTTTTGTCTTATAATATTTGTAAAGCTTCGCTTATTGTTAGTGCCGATATTTTCAATATGTACATTATTAGATCCATGCTTTAATAATCTTTGCAAAATTTGTTAAAAGGAAACAAATACACTGATCCATTTTTTTCAAATAATATAGACAAGTAGTTGATAGATGGTTGACAATCATTTCTATCGATGGAAATTGTATTTCCGTTAAGATTAACTAAATTTAAGGTATTTTTTCTAAAAAATATTAATAATTTGCCTAAAATAGCATATACAAAATAAATCATCATGTGCCTGCATAAGAAAAAAGTATTGAGTGTAATAGTGCAAAAACACTTCCTTAGCTCAACAGGCTAGAAGTAAAACTCATAACAGGTCTATTCTCTGGGCATTGCCTCTAATATTTCGAAATACTTACTATGTTATGAGCGAAGTTGAGAAGTTGCGTTGAGGAGGACGACAACATGTTCTTTGCAACCGCGAAGAGTAGCCCCTGTAGATTTCATAAAAGATCTCATTGGCAGCTCAGTTACAAATGCATGCATTGGAACAATACAAAGTAATCATCCGTCTGAAAGCTTTCTCAAAAATTTTCATATAAGACAATTTACTTTCATGATCTATTAAACATGAAATCGAGAGTTACAATCTCATGGTTGATGGTTAATGAGCACAAAAACGAAAATAAGCTATCTTCAATTTGAAATTAATCAAAAAACAAACCCTTGAAATTTCATAAATATTGTTACATGACTGAACACCTTGAAATCACTTCAACTACGGAAATATTTGATGCCGGAAATCTTAAACTTTACTTTGATTTCAAGAAGGCTAATTCTAAAAAAAATGCGTTATTAAAAAATGCGCCGAACTTTTTTGACCCTGCTGCTGCTGTTTCTGCTGCTTTTGTGTTGATTACTTGTCTTGATACATGAAACTTACTACTGTACATTTTCATCAGAGATCTCTTCCGTTTCCTTGGATGATACTTTTATTACTCCAGTTACTGTTCGAAATGTTTAATTTACACAAGCGGTATCTTCAATTTAATTGATTGGTCTTTTTTTTCTGTTGTTACTGTTGTCATTTAGTATCGGATCACTGGCAAAATGTTAAGGTGAATTATGGGAATGTTGTTATTTCTACATCAGCACCGTTGTAATGATGACCTTCAGAGCATAAATTTCTTATAAATACCAAAGAATAGTAAGTAGCAGGCAAACGGCGAGAACTTCTCAACCATGAAAGCGCTGTTTTCAGTTGCCTAATGCAATCAAATGATTTTATAGCATTGTTATAGGACAGACAGGTACAATGCCAACCCGTAACTATATATAAACCGAACTGCTGTCTATCTGTCTGTCTGTCTGTCTGTCTGTCTATTCAATTAATGAGTTCCCCTAAGACTAATTCAAGTGCTTGATTACTTCTTTTCCTTTCCGAACTGGTTTTTTATTGGCAATTTATGGTAGAAACCTCTTATTCTACAGTAAGAGAGACTATGCGTGCTCAAATTATTATTGCAAAACATCTATGGAGACGTGTGGCATCATATACATACATATGTATGTATTGTACATATATTATGTATGTACTGTAGATAGCTACATATTATAGCTCCTGTTGGGGATTTCTAATAGACTTAGCTCATTCAAGATTTAATAATATGATGTAAAAATGGTTGCAATGTCTACTTTTACTTTCAATACCACTGAGCTGAGATTTTTTGTACTTGGAGAGTAGATTACTTGGAGCTGTGACTATATATGTAATATGTATGCAAAAGTAGAAATGACAAGATTCAGCAACCGGATAAATGAGAAATGATTAAAATCGTTACGGAAAGCTCAACAGTAGGTGAAATTGCATAATGTTTTCATGGCCAAATGTAAAACTGACCTAATTAAAGTAGAATATATTTTTTTTTATGTAATGCGTGCGAATTTCTAATTGTTGTGGAATAATAAGTGCATAAAAAACTATAACTGAGTCTCTTTTTATAACTTTTGAATTATTATGAATTTTGCAATTCAAAGAGAAATAAATTGGAGGTACCTAGGTACGAGAAATTAAAAGTTTAATAATAGTGTCATCGTCAGAACAATCACTTGAAATATTTACTTAACTAAAGTCATTGAAAATTGCACCTAACAAGCTTATGAAAATCTGTCATCTTAATTCTAAATATTTTTGCTTTTGCTTCGTAACTGTTTCATCCTGCATTTTATGAGTGCGTATAATCAGTGTTAACAAAATTGAGCTCTACATGTGAGTGTACCCAACTTTGTGTACCTTATCAATTCAGTACCAAAACCTAACATCACATTTTATAAACTGTTAAACTATCACGTTGACATTTTTTTCTTATATTATTAAGCCAAGCTTAGGGGGTAACGATAATGTCTTAAACACAACTGCGATGAATAGAGCGGCCGGCGGACACTGCAGATTCCTATGTAATACACGCAACTGTGTTTAACTTTAAGACATAAAGGAGCGAACGGCATCCGACAGTGCGGCAGTGCTTGAGCGAATCGATATGATAAGATATTGCCATATCGCCAATGATATTACAGGTTCTCTTTTTGGAAAATATTTAATGAAGCTAAGGCTGCACGATCAGCCCCGTCGAAGATGTGGGAATTGTATTCCATTTTAGGTCTGATGTAGGACTTGTAGAGGAGCACTAGATTTAACCACCTGAAATGTTTCTTACAGCTTTTCAAAAATCCAAGACATATTTCGATGCTTCTTTAGTGATCTGTTTAGCTTAATTTACTGGAAATATTAATTCCAAGAATGACGGTTAATCGAAAATTAATGCTCCATCAAAAGAAATGGAAGTTGTTAAACGATGATCTTATTTTAAAGAAATTAGACAGGATTGATCAAATCAAATCTGCTTTTCATTATACTGGCTATACTAGCTCTACATTATATCCTCAGATAAAAATAATTTTATAACCTTACCTTACCTATCGTGTCTATTAAGTAGTTCACACAACAGCTGAAAATTTGTCTGAGCATATTTACGTCACAATCGAGCCATCTTATTGCACGAAAATTAACCTTGGATAGATTCATAGATATTTAACTATGTAGTTTAACCTGTCTGCAAAATAGCAAAATTATCTCATCTCTACTTCCGTGTGTGCCTGTTTTCCGGTCTAAATGCTTTCATTTATAGTTGTAAATATTGATTCCTTCCTTCTCTCAATGTAATCAAGTCGGTACATCAATTTAAACCTGTTATTCGGTCACATCTATTCATAAGATCTGTCATCGTAAAGTTCATGAAACAGGTTGTGCTGTATTTTAAATGCATTTGGATCCTATATACTGAAGCTCTATTGATGTTGATGCTCATCTTACAAAGAAGGGTGTTTGTGATAGCCCGGAGTGTCCTATATCGAAGGAGAACCCTGACACTACCGAACACTTTCTGTACGCTTGACCAGTCTTTGCCCGGCGCATGCTGGATACTCTTAGGCTTTGGTGAGAGAGATTTTTTTTTTGTTAGCAGATTTGCACAATGGACTCTGCTTTGGGATTTTTCAACCACCTACATAAGAAAAAAAGTCTGGTGGTGTGTATAACCTGTTAACTGGAGAACAGATATGAATATCGCTTAAGTCACAGATTACAAAAACGTGAATGACCATGTATATGGCCCGTCAAAAATATGATGCCATATAACTACGCTATGATTTAATAGATAAGAACTACAAGCGTAATACATTCAACATATTACAGTTAATTTCATTGACGAAAAATGTTGTCATGTGCATTGAAGTATTGTTCCGGGTATGACAAGACATTTCGTCATACGCAGTTAACAGGATAATTTAGGGAGAAGGGCAACAGTGGACTATTTATAGCGGGCTAGTAATTCGATTAAATACTTGAGATTATGTGTGACATGTGCCTTCAGCAGTATTTGTTATTGAAGAACTAAACTACACACTTTACAATCAACTTTGACTTTTAATAAAATTGAAATAGTTTTTTATGGGGACTTGAAGTATGATAACCCATTGTCTCCACAGTTTAAAAACATGTATTATGTAGAAGCTAAGCAAGCATTGAAATAAAATAAAATAAAATAAAATAAAATATAATTAATTTTTATCTTTATACCATATATCTATCTTTTTAGGTTACACTTCTTATAAATAATGCAGGCGTTGCCACTGGAAGGCTCCTACTCGATACTCCTGACTATTTAATAGAGAGATCTTTCAATGTTAATGTATTGGCTCATTTTTGGGTAATTATTTTTATTCTTTTTAGATAATAAACAGAATATAATATTTGCTACTAATTTCATTTATTATTTTCTATATTTTTAGACAACAAAAGCTTTTCTACCACAAATGATTTCTAAAGATCATGGACATATTGTAACAATTGCTTCTCTTGCTGGACATGTCGGTGTTTCAAAACTTGTCGATTATTGTGCTACCAAATTTGCCGCGGTTTGATATTTTTTTAAACGAATATTTTTTAAATAACATAAATGTAAGATTTTTTTATTAATATAGGTTGGATTTGATGAAGCTTTACGTTTAGAACTTGATGTTCTTGGTCATCATGGTGTTCAAACAACATGTATTTGCCCATTCTTTATTCAACAAACTGGAATGTTTGATGATGTTTATGCAAGGTAAGGTGTTATATAGATTTTTGTTTTCTTTAATATGAAATATAGGTTTGAAATTATCTTCATACCCATTACAGTAGAGTAGTATTTTTGAAGAGATCTAATAGTATATAGTAAGAATAGAATAGTATATATTCAGGTCTTTTTGGAATTCTGATTATGGGAAGTATTGTAGAACAGTTCATGCAGATTGTTTGGAGCAGTAACACTACACAGCCAACATTTTTTATTTGAACATGGAAACCCTCAGTAAAAATGTGTTCTTACTGTTTCTATGGTCAGGACAGTTTTGATAACAGATTTAATCCGGGACTAGTTAAATTATAATAAATCCAGTTCTGAACAACGACGAGTGTATTTCTGAAAACTTTCGGCTAAATTTTCTAACTTATCAAGATTAAAATGAATAAGCACAACTGTTTATAACCTGTCAGCAATGTAACATAATCGATGCAACTCAATCAATCCATGGTTACATCTGTGTTTCTTTAATTAACTTATTCTATCTTTTTTCCTAGAGATACTTTAAAACTGGTTCAGAAAAGCACAGAATTACTTGTTGGACACAAGATAACTAAGCTCTGAGCAGGCTATCGAACTGGCTGAAATAAATCAGTGTATTTCTGCTTTAGAACCCGTCAATTTTACATGATACTAAAATCATTAATGGCCCACACGTCACAAGCCGAAATAAATTTTGTAAAAGCACCTACCTACTGAATGACAATAAATAAAAAACAAGATCATTTTATTTTCTGCGTTCTTATATGCTTTACATCTACCTTTTTTTCATTTTATTTTGTTTATTTATCAATTTAGTTCATTGTAAAATCATGCATTCACGAGGTGAATAATAATTAGTCAGCTATAAAATTTAAAAGCGTTGATCCTCTGAGTGAATTTGAAGGTTTTATGCAATTCTGTTTTTTTTTTGTTTTTTTTTTTTTATATATCTGGACAAATTAAGGTTTATTAACATTAATTAATATTTTTTGGGATCATTGGTTTGGGTTCTTTCTAGTAATCGCTATTTGTTCTCCGTCAATGTTATAAACTTTAATATGAGAAGAATTGAATTTTTTTCGGCAGACAGCCACAGCTGTTATTTAATAGGGGTTAAAAGCCATCAGGACAATAAAACTGATTTTTGTTAGGAGTTAAAATCGCTATGGTGGAAAATAAAGTTGGATTTGAATATTTCTTCTCTTATTACCAACCAAAGAATGCTATTGAGTATTATTCGCAACTTTCTAGGTCTATTCTGGTAGACATTATACGTCACCTGAATTTTTTGATTATTGATCAGATTTATGAATGATTTATGAACCTATATAACACGTATTTACTTAACTTCTTTGCATTACACTACAAAAATATTTTTTCAGATGGGTTCCAACTCTAAATCCAAACGAAGTAGCAGAAAGAATTATAAGGGCAATAAAAATAAATGAAAAAGTTGCCATCATTCCAGGATATATCAAAATTCTACTATCTCTAAAATGGTAATTATTATATTATTATTTACTAAACAATATATACAAATATAAAACATTATGCACATATTATAATAATAAATTTTATTATCAGGACATTTCCATGGGGTTGTAATGCAGGTTTTCTTAGACGACTTGTACCTGATGCATCTCCTACAACACCATCCACATCAGATATACCTCAAACACAGCCAGAAACTCAAGTGGAACATAAATCAAAATTAGAACAGATGACAGGACTATCAGATGATATGCCTAAGACTGCATCAATGCTGGTACAAAGGACACCTTCGCTGGGTGAACGTGTTCTTTGAAAGTACTATTTTTATATATTAGTTTAATTAGATAGAGAGATATGTTTCTAATTTAAATTATTTAAGTCCTGATAAGTGATATTATATTTTAGTATTTTAATTATCTATGTATATCGAGCAGAGTAAATAAGTCAATATAGTAGTGAATATATATACATTCCTTTGTCTATCCCAGTACTATTTTATTATTAATTATATATATTCTTCTTCTTCTTGAATATATTTTGGAATCCAATGGTTATCTAATTTACGTAGAAATAACTAAGTGTAATATAAAATCAAGTTGAGAATTTTCTTTTTGTACAAACTATTCTTCAAATCACATATGGGGCTATTTTTAAAATTAGGGTAATGTGTAAATTTGATTAAATGAAAAGTTAAACCGAATAACTTGGATAGAAACAAGAAATTACTATTAATAAATTGTTGTTAAGTGATAGGAGTTAAAAAGAAAATAGGAAATAAGAAGCTTAATTAACCTTTGTAATGAAATATGTTTCAAACGAGTCTGTATACATATATTTGTAAGTTTATGTAAAAACTTTGTCATTTTCCTGTGGATTTGAAACTACGATATCCTGGTTGTGAGTAAAATACCGATAACTGATAATCACGTGAGCACTAAAAAATTAAAGCCACTGGAGTGTAGAAATTTACGATAAAGTTTTCCACCTATTTGATATGCTAAAAAAACGAAAAA
Organism: Dioctria linearis; assembly: GCA_963930735.1. Lineage (NCBI taxonomy): Eukaryota > Metazoa > Arthropoda > Insecta > Diptera > Asilidae > Dioctria > Dioctria linearis. The sequence continues at coordinate 7,613,140 of OZ005744.1, forward strand.
AATATCTAAATAAAATTGAATATCTCTTAACTTGTTCGCGCTTATGAGATTTCCAGAAGTTATGGTATGTCATCCGAAAATTTGTATTCATTCAAGAAAGTTAGGATTACTGAAAAAAGAATGCCAAGCGCTCTTGGAATAAATATAGAGGTTTGTTAGCTCGCGAAGATGTAATTATATTAAAGAAAGGCTTTTATGAGTACACAAAAAACAGCTTTATAGAGATAGTAATATGTGAGAGTCAACCAACCATTTTCCCGACCTTATAATCGAATATGATTTTAACTTAAGTCGCTGTGAAACTTTGTGTAACGTCGTCAGTAAATGTACGTTAGTAACTCAGATGAGGAGCGGTTATGCAAATCAGGGAGACAAATTCGCTTGCTAAACTTTTCGATGTGCTTCAGGTTAATTTTTAATATTCTGTCATATCTATCCTCAATAAATCTGATAAAGGATGGTTGTCATTATCAACGCGGTCATCGAATTTTCTTCTTCAAAACATTTTATGTTTTAATTACCTACAACTACTGGCTGATTGGCCTAATGAGTAGTTCTAATGTAAACAATATTACACGTGACTTCTGTAGTGTCGTAAATTAACACAAGAAAACCGAAACTGTTATTTAATTACAAGTACCAAGCATCTAGCATTTGGGATGTCTACATTACCATTATTTTTGCTATGTTCTGTCTTTCAATATATAATATAATCAGTTGCGGCTGGTCTTACTCTCATCCTTCATTTCATACAATAAGGATACATAAGCAACTTCCAAGTGTAGGATATCACAATGACCTACACCAAGATCTGTGTGAAGTTAATCTAACCTTTTCCTGAAATTCTTTCGACATCTATACCAAAACGAGTATAATCCATAATTTTCTAAAGACCTTTAAGGTACGCAATCGCAACCCAATATGGTTGACAGTATTTTTGAATGGATAAAAGTTTGGAAAATATGAATAAATAGGCTCTGGTGGTTCGTTCCACATCATTTTATTATACCGTAAACACATGAAATGATGAATGTAAAAATAAAATCTTATCATACATTTACAAACATGCTATAAAAATCATATATAAACCTATTCTTATAAAATTCAAAACGCAAGCTCATCTTCACTTCTTCTTGGAACTGTGTACCGTGTAATTGGAGATTTAAATAATGGATTCTCTTGTAAAGATGTTCCAACACAATCTTTTTCAAATCGTGTATATTCAGCTTTATCATGAAAATAAACGATTGTTTTACAAGCTACGATTATAGCTAGACCAAAAATTATAGTTGCTACAAATATTGCAATTCCCATTGTTGCAATATTGAATTGACTACAATTCTCAACTGTAATCATTAAATGACTTCCCAAATAATTACTACTATAGGCATATAAGTGACGACATTTTTCACCATCTTTTGTTGCAAGAGGAAGTATACAAAATATTTCTTTGTCTAAAAAAAAAAAAGACTGAATTTGCAGTATATAAAAACTTAAATCCTCTTACCAAAAGGTTCATTAGTAAAATTATAGGTAAATTGTCTACCATCACTGCCAGAACAAATCTCTGATACATTACTACATACATTAATTCCTTGCTGCTGCTGTTCGATTAAACATTTAACACAAGTTTCATAGTACTGACATAAATTATTATTCTCTGACAATGAACTTGCTTCACAAAATCTTCCAAAATACGATTTATCACATTCACATGTACCGCATTCACATTTTCCATGTCCAGAACAGATTTCACCTTTTGGTGAAATACAACCTTCGTTTGTTTGTGGACAATTACATTGTTTTCCAGACCATCCATATTTGCAGACACACTGTCCACAGTGGCATTCAACTCTTTCAGGATCTCCACAATCTGAACATTCTGGACATTCACAATATTGGCCATTGTATCCTCGATTGCAATAGCATTTACCACATTCACATTCCCCATGATCAGAACAAATTGAAGATAAGCCAGCAGCAGCACCTTCAATTGTTTGTTGGCAATTTTTTTCCAATGCACGAATTGATGTGTAATTACGAGTGTCACAATTGCATGATGTTCCAATCCTGTGGAAAGAAAAATGAAAATTTTGAAAGAGATAATTTCTTATTGATTTAATAATTCTACTTCTCTACAAGATCTAGCATTTAAAATGTTCTCATTGATTTATCCTTCATAATGAGGAACAACTTACCTTATCCTCTGTGCAACCTATAATTTTTTAATGCGAAGTCGTACACCGGTTTTAACCGGTACTAACCGTACTACATAGTAAATACAGACATACAACTTACCATCCCTCCTCACAAAAACACATGCCACAATGAAAATGTCCCTGAATGTTGCACATAGGACTATTTTCTTGAGTATTTTCCATTTCTCCTTGACATGGACATGGTTTTTGTATTTCTAATTCAATTTCTAAATATTCTGATATTCCAGGATCCTCTATGCGAATGATATGATTCTAAAAAGAATATTTTTTTAATAGGAAAACAAAATATCTAAAACGAAACTGTCATAACTCACATAAACACCATCATCAGGAAAATCCTTTAAAGTTATATTTATATAGAAATTAATATCTTTTCCAATTTCAACATTATCACAAAAATTTTTTGTTCTCAATTTATCTCTAGAGTTCCCACAATCAGTCTCATAAGTCATAGAAATATACCAAGGACTATTATCAATAAAGTGCACCTTTTGAGTAAATCTCTGGTAACTATGTAAAAGACAGGCATAAAAAATTACACTCAATAAAATAAAAAAATATATACAAACCCCTTTGTAACCAAATCCAAAATATTCGATGAATCTGAACTTAGAATTTCCACTCCAACAATTTCTTTCATAAGTTTACGAATTTCATCATAATCTTTTCGAACATTTTCAGTAACAGCAAAAATTACATTAATTTTCCTCTTCAACAATTCCCGATAGATTTCCTCTAATGATGGATAATCAAATTCTAAACTCCCTGTATATTCACCTTTTTCATTTAAATGGCAACGTTTATCATTTTTCCTTATAATTCCGGCAAGACGTCCATCACCAGCAAAATGTAAAAAACCATCTGTAGCTAAAACTACAATTTTTCTTGCTTCATCTTTCCAACCAATTTCTTTTGGACATACTAAAACTTGCATTAGAGCATCTAATCCACCTTCAAGATTATCTAGATTCGCTGTTACTTGACTAGTATTAACTTTCTTAACAAAATCTTGAATATTCGATGTTAATGGTAAATGATGATGAAATCCATAAGTTGGTTCACATATAGTTTTTTCAATTTTACACGGATTTTTTTCATATCCAGGCATTATCATTGGCATTGCTGGTTTATCTGCAAAACTTCCATATCCTAAACGATAATTTTCAGTTAAAGTTTGTAAAGATTTTGCTAGCTCTTCTCCAATTTTAAGTAAAGTTTGTTTATCATCTCTCATTGACCATGTCAAATCCATTAAATAATATAAATCTAAAGGATTATTTTTTGCTGGCCTATAAGTCATTTTAATTCGTTCCGTTCGAGCTGTGTAAGAAAATGTAAGAAAATGAGCTACTACACTTGCAATTAAATAGAAACATTTAGTTGATATATCATTTTTGGTTTATGTAAGATTTTAAATCATATTACGGTTGACTTTATTTTATAGATAGATAGGGTCTATTACTTCAATCTCTTGTAACTTATTGAACTGAACGGATTCCATACTTTTCCAAGCCAAGATATAATCTTATAACAAACTTCAGCATACAAATTTGAATACATTGCCAGAGTTCATAGATCTCTCTTCATCTCTTACGAGTTAATGCGAATGAAAAGAAAGAAATAGATATCGGGCTATATATAAAAAACAATTTCTAGGAAAACTGTTTTTGTTACAGTTGCTTTTGTCCAAGTTAGAACCCTGGTTGTAGCGGTAACCATACATAATATAATTGTAAACTGACTGGAGAAAATTGAGTAAAATGAATTCAAATGATGAATATGAATTCAAACGATGAATTCATATAAAAGTCATTTGTACGTACATATTATCTAGTCTATCAGACCCCCCCCCCCCCCCACCCCCTTCCCCACATACAAACAAAACAATAAAATTATAGATAACATTTCACGAAATTCACAGAAAAAATTCTTACATTTAACCAATTTAATCCTTATCTTTTGCGGTTGAATTTGAATTGAACTGCTATCGGCAGCCTGAAAATTTTGTGTTGGCTTATTTTGAACAATAACACTTTCAGCTTGATTAATGACAATTTTAGAATTCGGACAACCCGCATTCAATAGACTATCCTTGGACATGCATCTTTGTGTTGATTCGAATTCCTGTAAAAAATGTTGTAAACACTTTTTCAATTTTTTTAAATCACATTTCACCGCACAATATCCGTACACCATCCACAGTTATAATCTGCAGTTAGACACTTTTCACAATTCTCTTGGACTATGCAAAGCTTTTCTAAAAATTTAAAACAAAAATTTTATGAATTTATGGAAAGAATATTTTATCTTTACAGACCATTTCCTGAAATGCAATCAATTATAAAGAAAACGAAAAAGATGATTTCTTTAGCCATTTTACAGCGACGAAAAGTACTGACTTACTAGAGCGCTTCTTCCCTTACAAAATTATGTGTGCTGATACCTGGGCTTAATCTTATCAATGTCTTATATTGGTGACATCACGTCTGGAGAACAAATATTTTTGAGTTGATTTTTAATTTGTGTAAATCGAACCATTATCTGGGTATAGGTAAGTGGTTGGCGATTTGCTATAGAGCAGCACTTTTATTGATTGTTTAGGGACTCTGTGATTCATTGATTTTGTGAGACTTGACTTTAATTTAATTGAAACATTTTAAAAATTGACATTCAGAAAACGATCTTTTTTAAAGATTCTATTTTTAGATGTTTTACATACATATTAAGCATATGCGCGTACTACTTACTGAACATTCTTGTTGTCTGCACATGCAGCGTACATATATTATGCTATTTCACAAGACATTTGCACTTATGGTGATCGAATTTTTATTTTATTTCATTTTTGTGCTTATAATGTAAATTATTATAACAGAACAGAATAGAAGCATCACAAAAAAAGGAAGTATTCTTGGTGCATTTTATGCATCATGTGCTGCTATTGAAAGAACGCTTTTTAACGTAGGTTTGGTGGAGATTCCAACAGCTAGTTCTGGTCCAAATCAAATAATGGAAAAGGAAATATTTCCAGCATCATGACCAGTTTATTGCTGTTCCTGCTTTCATTAGTACAAGATGTAAAGTTAGTTGAGCTGAGTACATCATTCACTTGAATATCGGTAATTTATCCATCTTGCTAACCTAAATGAACCTTGAGAAATTATCGCCATATATATCTATATATATATATGGCGAAATTCCGCCGGTCTTCAGGTCAAACTTCTCTTTCGGAAAGTCATGACTGTGTTATATGCGTCATAAACACAGTCATTCTTTTGTTACGGGAGTGTGGATCTGGTGAAGTTTGCGTACCGAACCGTTTGGCAGAGTAAACCCCTCAAGGGGGCCATGGCGACGTATTAGTCTCCGGCTTGTTAAGCCGAAGAATTTACGCGCTATTCCTGTGTCAGGGAAGGGGGGTACTTCTGTTGAAGTTTCTGTGCAATGGCCTGCCCTGGAGTTGGGATAGGCCAATGCACAGAATGTTCTTACCGGCGTTCACGTCTAGGTTCCACGTGGTACCACAGTTTTTACAAAACTGGAACCGATGTGGAGGCCGAGACGGGTCCGCCGGCTAAAAACAATTGCTGCACAGCTTCGTTGTGCGGAACTCATCCACTTCGAGGACAGAGCAATGAGCTTTAAGTGCCCGCAACAACTTCTGGTTCGGCGTCCGCACGTAGCCACGTATTGGCGAATTTGCGGCAATTTTCGTTGAACCAATACATACCAGTGTTTCTTGAGTATTGTTGGTGATTTTTTTCGCCAATTGATGCACTGCACGCTCAGTGCAAATGTACTGTTTGAAGCGCAAACGTGCAACGTTCCGATGCCCATACACCGCTTGGCGTTGCGAAAACCATTGCTGGCGTTCTTTTGGTGTACGCCACATATTCGTCTTCCATCGGGGATTGCGTGCACATTACTGCAGTTATAGGAAGCGATCTTGTATACTTCGCCAACGAAACTTTGCGTGCATACATAGATGCGCTGTGATGGAATGTCGAACTCTTGATTTTTATTAGATCAACGGGTTCGTCTACATTCGATGCTCGTACACCGCCAGCAATCAGCCGACAACCAGGATCTAATCCAACAAATTGCTTATAAAACCCGGAGTTAAATTTAGCCCGGATATCACGCATTGTCTTGTCATCCTCCACTTCACAATTTTTTGTTTTGCGCCGTATTACCGGTGGTTGGGATGGTGCTACTGCCACTTCCTTCTTCATCGAAAAGGTCATCGCTGCACTATCTGTGCAAATGGACCAATCAAACTTTTTACGGCCTACCGATGTCGGTAGTTTGAAGTATTTCGGCCATTCGTCTTCGCAAATTCGTCTTCGCAAACAAAGTTTTTGAAAAAACCCTTATACAATTTTAGTCCGCATAGACGTTGCCAGAGCGCAAATGAATCGTAACGCACATGGTGCAGGCCATGCTTGTATATTGGTAAGTTATTTGTCTCGTTGTACCGTTGCAGCTTATAAAATATCTGCAAATAATTATGTGGTTGTTGCTTAATGATGTAAAACTTCACATCATCATCAACATAACCAAGATGTGCAGTCATTTGCTGCAAAAGTTCCGCCTTTGGTACAGATGTACTTCTGCGTGTGAACAAATAACTTAACGTTCCATAAACTTCTCGTTTATCTCTTGAGAAACGATATAAGAAATTTCTGATTCTTGGGTACGCATGCATCCAAATGTTATTATTGAACAGAGTTTCGTAATGCCAGGCATCAAACTTAAAGAGATTACGTCTATGAGACATATCGTAGAGACCACGTTCTATGCGAGAGCCACGTAAACTTTTGTAATCCATGTCAATGTCATATTTGGTCTTGCTGCCCTTTATCAGATGGTAATAATAATCTAAAAACTTAATTTCCTTATTCAATTTATAATGAATATAAAAGGACGCTTCCACACAAAGTTCAGACACTTCTGTAACGTCAGACTGTATTTGTTCGCATAGTATGTCGTTCTTACAGGTCTCTGCAAACCCCATCTTAACGCACGTATATGTTGTTGTTGTTGTTTCGCTGTCAGTTGGCGTACACTTCCGTTTACCTACGGGTCCGGGGTTACTCTCGACACCTTCGCAGGTGAGGTCCCGCAAAAAGGGATTTGTGGAGAGTAACCCGAAAATTCTCAAATTATGAGGAAGGGGGTGGGTTGCTAGCTTCGTCCTCAGTGCCGCCGCAACCAAAACGACACGTCGCAAAGCTGGGTGGTTACCTGCAAGGGTAACCGATGCTAACATCGACCTCAGTGTTCCCGCACCAAAAAGAACACGTCGCACCGCGGTTAAAATATATACATAATCGGCCATATCCATATTTCGCCTGCTTATCGTCTCAGACATGGACGAGCCCATTCGGTTCTACCTTCTTCTTCATCTGGGGAAAATCAACACCAACGAGCCAATGATTGATTTACCCCAACCGTCGTGAGATCCCGAAAGACCGGCTATCCCTACGATCGCATCATCCATCCACCATCCCACTCCCTTGGTCAAATGAGCCGGTGGGGCTGCCGTCTTAACCGACAACTTGCGCCTCGAAGCCAGAAACTAAAAAGATCCGAGAGAAGAAAGCTTTCGCGAACGTCTCCCTGAAAGGTACCGGAATGGATGATGGTAAACCGTATGAGAACCCGGCAGTTCCCATAAACTACCAGTCGCGATCTCACACCCCAATCCCGGATTTCCAATTGGGTCTTCTCCTAGCAGTAGCCTCTGTGAGAGGTTGTGGGTGTTGCCGTTGTTCCAAATGGGATTTGGAATCATCCGCCACCAACCCTAGTACAATGATCCTGCTAAATCATATACGTTCACTGGACCTCGCCCTGGATAACCCAGTATAATTCCAGTGAGAAAATTTTTAGCAGTAGTTTTGAGTGGAAACTGCATGATGCTGCTAAATCATGCAGGTGTCTCTGAATCCTGCCCCGAATATGTCGGTATAGGTTCAGAGGCAAGCCCTTTTAGTCGCCTCCTACGACAAGCAGAGCCTACTGTAGAAGTATGCTCACCCCCCCCCTACCGGGGACAAGACAGAAAACAGAGCGGAATCTCACCACAAAAGACAAAAAAAATTGCCTAGAAAAGTGCAAATGCCAAACTGCACAAGGCATCAGTCTAACGTGACAGCAATTTCTGCGCTTTCTCCATGAAAACGTACATTTACATTCATGTTGAGCCCGCTGTTGCTTTCTATGTTTATTAATGATTTGCAAAAGGTGACTAAAGATTTTCAGCTTCATCTCTATGCTAATGATGTACAAGTATACCTAAGTCTATTGGTATTATAAAAAATTGTGCTGCTCGCATTAATGATGATCTTTCCAGTATCTATACTTGGTCGATCAGCAACGGGCTTTCACTAAACCCTAGCAAATCGCACTGTCTTGCTATCTATCTTTGTATGACATACGTGATATCCCACACATTTTTCTTGACAACTCCCCTCTGCGTTTTGTGAAATCGGTCTCCAATCTTGGGGTCAAACTAAATGGACAGCAAATAGTTGTGATCACGTCAAACTGATGCTCTCTAAGATGTATGGGGATTACACAGACTGTAGCTATCTGCAGGATTACTGTCAACAAAAATCCACTTGCAACTCGTAAGAGCTCTTGTATTAACCCATTTGCCCATTTTAGCTATGGAAGACTGATATATCCCAAAATTGATAGCGTATGCGCGCGGAAAGTTGAAGTTGCCTTTAACGATTGCATTAGATTTGTGTTTGACATTAAACGTTGACAGCATATATGTAACTCCGTACAGACTCTAGACATATATTCATAGCGGAACCCTTCCTGGCCAGAGAGCTGCCTCGTTTCCAGGTATGTCGCTGTGAACAGGCACCCAACAGAGAATAATTCCGGCATCCAGTTTTCCAAGCTCACAGCGACACTGTTTCACTAGGCGCGATCTAATAATGCTCGAGTCCAGATCTTTCATTGCAGTTCGGCTGTCAATACAAATAATGATAACTCGGTCGCTAGGTACATCATAAGTAGTTTCCAGCAGCATTGCTGCTTTGCTAATAGTCGGAACCTCCGCTTAGGACACACTATAGTAGTCCGATAGGTGGTACGATTCCTATATTTGAGAATGCTCAGTACGTTCCGGCTCCCACTGTTACTTCCATTGTCGTAACGTGCCTGTATCAGAATCATTTGCCAAGCGATTATCATCCCACTCATATCTAGTAGGAATGCTAGCTGAGAAGGCTTTCTCAAAGTCTAGTCTAGAGACAATGTAATGCGTAGGTCCGATATACATTCCCCAGAACAGATCTTCAGTATTCTGCTGTGACCAAAGTCTGCTGTTATCCAGCAGCCTGACTCTTTAACTAAGTAGACACATTCATAAGTTATTGCTTATAACTCAACTTAAACTTTGTGCTTCGGGTTTGCCTAATGATGACCTTTAGGAATAAAAATCTCCTTACTATTTTTAATTAGTTTTTACAACTTTTGAGAAAGTGTATTGGAGGATGACATTCCTGGTTTCTGTTTTTTTTTTTATATCTAGATGTTGCGTCCACCCTATTGTGGTCATCTTCTCATCTCCTTAAATCAGTCCCCTTGAGTAGGTTTAAGAACTCGCTGAGCGGTATGTCCACGAATACACCAGTCTAGCTGTGGCTTACCAAAAGTTGCCAATCTACGTTAGGTAGATACAATCTAAATCAACTTTTAATAAAATTCTTGTATAATCAATCCACCATTTTTTCAGACCATAATTTTTGTTTACCCCACCATTTGAATAATAATATCACCCAACTGCAGTAATTAGTATCTATACATATGTATGTTACATACCCCTCCTAGTCAAACAGACCCGTCTTTGCAATTTTTAAAGAAGTCATGATCTAGCTATCACTAAATGTTTCAAAATAACTTGTTTTTCACCTTTCCTAGTTTTTTTTTTTAGTATAAAATCCTCACAAAATGTGATTTTTCTATGTTCTCAGCTCAGCGCGTAAAAAAATAGAAACAAAATGGGGTATAAAAGCAACGCCATACGCCATCATATACGTTTTTTTAATAATCAAAATGGCGATCTATTTTCCCTTTGAACCGTCTACTAACTTCCATATAATAGAACATCAAATCATATCTCATGCGGGTTAGTGAAATGAATGCTTTTTTTTACGATCGAGTAAGCAGGTATTCACATTTATTGAAATATCTTCCATGTAATATAGGTAGAATAAATAATTACAAATTAAAAAAAAAACTTAATTTAAACATAAAATGTAATTTGTGTTGTTTGTATATATTTCCAAATTGATATGGAGCTTGCCTGGAAATTATCAAAATGGCGCGGATGACTCGGAATTTAAAATAGAGACTGAATCATTAAATCTTTCTATATTATTTGATATGTTTTATTTCCCCTTTTTATTTAAATTCGTTTCTTATCTTTGACTCTTCCCCGAAAACTTGGTTTTTAATTCCCCCTTTTTAACCGCCTAAAAGTATGCAATTTATGCTAAAATTGTCCGGATCAGCGCCACCTGTTGCCTAATGGCTGCGAAACGGATAGCTCCGAAAAGTTGGATTTTTGACGATTTCCCCCCGCAGTAGAATTTCCCCCCTTGGAATAGCGAGCCGGAGGCCACAACAGTGTTACCGTGTTATATGCAATTTGACCAGGACAGTGTTGCCGTACTGATGAACAAAAAACGCCGGATTTTTTCAATTAAATTAAGGGGAAATGAATTTTTTTCAATGCAAAGATCAGAAATGAAAACATTGTAGAATTTTAATGGAAATCATTTTATTTTCTAATAGTTTTATAAAAAATTAAACTTGGAATTTATTTGAGCTGCAAAGTCATCCGTCAATCGAAGGGGTAGTCTGAAAATAAAGAAAAGAAAGTTCTTTATACATTCATTTTGGCAATAAGTTATTTTTTATGGAAAATTTATATAATTCATTGATTTTAAGTTTCCCCTACTATGTGTATGTGTTGGTGTCATAACTGATATTTTTAATGAACAAAGCAAAGCCTGTGCCCGCCATTGTTATTTGTTATCTGGCTCTTTTCTCGTTTACTTTCAATTTTGCTTTATATAACTTTACTTTCTGTAGCTCTCACACATTACAGGGGAAATCGTGTGCTTGTATCAAATCAGAGTGAATAATGGGGAAATCGTGTGCTTGTATCAAATCAGAGTGAATAATGTGGAAACAAGATGGAGGATTTAGGGTTTTATTTTTGTAAATAAAATTTAGCCTATTTTGAAGGATGTGTAGGGGGGGCTCCTTTACTACATTTTTTGACCATCGCTTGACTGTTTGCACTTTGCATGCATGTTTGTATGTACCTACATACAGTTTCAGGGCATGTTGGGTATTTATTAGCGGAAAAGACTGATTTTATATGAATCTTCAATTTTAGAACTGAATTACTGTGGGAGGTGGGGCGAATGTCATCCGCCATTTTTGCTTGATAAAATTGATAAATTTTGTTAGTGCTGTTTCGGCAAGTGCTGAGCATCCATGAAATTGTACCGCGCAATTAGAGAACACAAATTTTCGATCAACACCGAATATGTTCAATACTGGCAGGCAGAGCTGCTGAGTTGCTACTTTAAATGTAGTTGTGTTATTTAAAGTAGAAATATTTCTAGCTCTCCTCCATCTTTCAATGTAAAAATTTAGATCTGCATATATTAAAAAAGCAACAAATTTGTATGTGGTTGTGTTTTTTGTGTTTTTCTTAATGTGTTTGGTAATAGAAATTATAAACCACTTTTTGTCTCTGCATAAATTGCACATCCAATTCTAAATACAACCAAAATGTTTTTCGCTTTAATTCTTCGTCTAAAACATTTTTTGTTTCAAACTTTTTAGCGATGAAGGAATGTGTGAATTTATAACGTGTGTAATTAATTTTTTACAACCGGTCATTTAATTGCCTGAAGTTGTTGAGTTTTATGTGGACGAACCCAAGCCATTGATGAAGTCAGAGAATTGTAAAAAAAATATTTTCAATCGGCTGTTTTTCATGGTCTTAAATTAAAGAAGCGATTTTAAGGGAACCTTGGGATCAAAAATAAAAATCAAGTGATATCAAATGAACAAAATATTTGTTCGCTCTTTGAAAAAAAAATGGCACTTCGGAGTATATAAATTGGATTTCTTGAAGAAATTAACATGGATGGATAGAATATTATTATTAAGATGCAAAATCATTTCTCCTGCATAACATACCTGAACACAATGCAAAAAACAAAATCAGTCATTCAAGTAGGTAGGTAGGTACCTATATTTTGGACCTGAGAACATAAGACATAATGCGATATCGAGTAATTACAGCTTAGTTTTGTCTTACTTGTTAGATAATTAGAAAGGAGGAGTACTCATCTGAATGGATGCTTAATATAAACGGGGTACCGCCACCCGAAGGAATCTGTTTCGTTTCTGGCAAGAAGTTTGTCTAGTTCACATCGAAATCATTACCGTGTGTGGTGACACAGTTTTTTTTTATAGTGATGGGAATAAAAGCCCCTTTAGAAAAATCTAGCAACTTTTTATTTTCTATTACTCCAGCATCCAACAAGTGGATGCTCGCATGGATCGCTAATCCTATTCCAATTAAAAATAAATATATTTTTAAGTAGGTACAAAGATTTTTTCAATTTGCATTTAACTAGCTAGATTAGGCCTGCCTAGGTAGGTACACAATTTCCAATTCAATTTGATAATTTATGGCATTTCTTTGAGATTTGGTAATGCAGGTGTTTTGAAACTGACGCCAGTTTGAATTGTCAATTGCTCATCTTACTGGACATATATAGATGGCATATAAGTATATCGGTTCGTCGGAAATCTACCAATGATGTTAGGATCATGTAGAAGTATCTCAAAGGATTAATGAGCCCAGCAGAAGGGGAATAGAAGTCTTAAAAATTTCTATACTAGATAAGTATGAAATTCACGCACACCGTGTGAATTTATTACACGACTCCTCGCAGGAAGAAAGAAAAGTAAAAGAGACACATTTTAGGAGTTTTAATAGATATCCCACAACAAAAACGACCTTTCCAATTAGGTACATATACGACAATTTAATAATAATGCTGTTCCAGATTGCGTCAATAGATACTTTTCCCCGTTGAATTGATTTTTTTCCCAATCGATTTGATTTTATTTATGCCAAACCAAATTAATCTTTTCCGGGATAGACACATGAATTAGAACCACAATTTTCATGTGATATGCGATATTTTTCATATTGACAATCTCTTCACTTCCCTTAAAGGAAGCATGTCGAAGGTAGCTACAATTAGATGCAATTATGCAATAATTTAACATTAAGAGGCTTGTAGAAAATGAAAATTGATGATAGATAGACGGGTAATTGTTAGGGTCAAGGAAACGAACCATGATTACGAAGACAACCGAAATTGTTTTTAAGACAAAAAATGGAAACAGGAAACCTAAACAGCATTAGTATTTCGGGAGATAGATACCAACTGTCTATAAGAAATATTTTGTTGGGAGCAAGAAGCTGTAAGAAGCTGTTTCCTCCATAGATGATATTCAACCACCACTCCAAAAATGGAAATCTTGAAAAAATTACATGACTTTGTATATGAGGTAGAATTAATTCGAAGAAGCCAGGTTGGAGCAACTGAATCAGATCAAATTGAATAGCTATAGGTATGACTTCCATCACCACAAACTTATGACTACCAAATGGAAAGAGCACTCACATTTTGCATGTATCATATCCAAGTGAACAAATAACAACAAAATAAATTTAAGTATATATGTACATGATACCTATACGAAGCAGTATCACACACGATAGTAGAACGATTGATTCGGTGAGGTAACTTAAAAACTCGAGCCTTCTTCAAGTGATATATTAAATAACGAGTCGGTCCTAATGAAAGACAATTAGACCGTTCGAAGAGAGAATTATTGTGGTGACGTGAAAAAGGTTGTGACTGAAATAACGTTGGGCATGCGGAGTAGAGATAGAGACTTGGGGGGCAGGTTTGAAATATCCGTAGTATATCGACCTTGTTGATGGTCGTTAGAGGCGGCTAAATGTTAAAAGACAAACCTTTGTGGTCGAAAGGTCAAACAGAGGTCTACGTGCTTGTGAAGGGACATTTCAAAAGAGTTGACGAAGCCTAATAGTTGGTAGACTAATATGCTTCAAGTGGCATATTCATAACGTCACCCACAAGTTACTGATAACATAAAAAAAAAAACCTGAAAAGAACTAGGTATCATTATCTAAATCAAAAGTTGTAACAGCGCAATTTGGGTTTAGATAGAAGATCCTGTTCAGAATATGAGCGAAAGTTATTCAACGGAAATCAAAATGCCGACCTTAATAGTGTGGAGGGAGTGAGGAATATACAGCTCCGCTCTTATAAAATTCACTTTCGGCAACGAGTGCATCAAAATCAACCCAACTGATGATAGATAATATACTCCAAATTCGCATTGAAGTTGAGTGCATAAGGATTTAAAGGACGAATCAAGGCTTTTTATAATTCTTCAATGGAATAGACTAATTTAGTTGATAAACTGTATAATACTGCCACACACTACTATTTCGAACAGCACCACATAATCGACAATTGAACCGTAATAATTCTAGAACGCCTACAACTTCTTCAATTTTTAATGGCGAGTATATGAAGTCTATTATTTTCTCTCCATGGAAGGAATCACCAATGGGGTAACGCTAAAAAGAGCATTGTAAGTGACAAGTTGTATTAGCAAAGTAGCCTATTGTGTTGGGTTTGATAATAATACCGACATCAAAAACAGGATGAAGTATGTATATAGTTTTCGCATGAGCTCAATCGTCATCAAACTATCCCTCAACATCTAAATTTAGGGCAATAAGGCAAAGGACTCTATGTTAGTTATGCGTTCAGCTAGGTTTCTCTTCTCTTCCACTCATTAACAGGCACTTTTCCTTGTAAAAATTCACAATAATTTAGGGTTAATTGCTTGTAATTACAATCCTTGTCAACTCTTGAAGAAATACTCATAACCGTCAACTTGAGCTAAATCTGAGGGAATTTGGAAAAAAATCTCTAGGATTTGCAAGTAACGACATTTGGACTTTCTTTAATGGGCTGAATCGATCTCATAAACAAACAAAATTCGAGAACAAATTGTAAAAAAAAACAACAGCATTAGCGACAGTATAGGTTTAAAGATTTGATCGAGTATTTAAAAAATACTTCTATATACATAAATGGAGTGGTTGTGAAAAAGGATGGAAATTTATCCAGACGGACGTTATGAGATACTACGGAAATTTGGAGCTCTCAACTCTCCAAAGAACAAACAAAATATGTCATAATTAGAGAATGAAGCAATGTTTTCTTGATATGCATACATGGGTGGTTATAAAAAAATCGATCAGTTAAATTTCCGAAATTACTGAAAAATTACTCTTTCCAACAAATTAAATGAAATATTTCGGGCCTTTAGTAAAAATTGTATCGGTTTAATCCTAATCTGCATTTTGATTGAGATGCGGTCGCCTTCATTATTGACTAAGGTTTTTATTCGTTCACAGCCGCATAAGTAGGGAGGTACCCCTTGAGTGAAATAATGCAAAAACTTGGTATAGCGAGCTCGTAATTATTATCGTTTTTAAAATATGTAGATACCTATTTGTGAATGTTTAAAACAACAACATTAAGAGAGCGATTTGGTAAAGGTAAGCTTCTTAAGAGGCACTAGCAATCTATGGAATGAAAATAAAATTCGGATAAGACGACAGTTATTATTTTAACTCAAGGCAGCAATATGAAACTATAATAAGTAGAAAAAATATTTCAGTAGCAGCAGTACCTAATTAAATTGTAAAATCTTTAAGAATTTGTGGTTTTTCTCATGGAAATTTTATCTTGTAAGGCAAACGGTTCGCATGGATCGTGAAGGAAAACGAACACGCAAAAATTTAATAAATTTCTTATTTGATATAATTATTTTTTAATTACTTTTTAGATGTCATTGTTATTTCCATGCCTACGTAAAATTTAAAAAACCATGTTAAATATAAATTGCACCATGAAATCAAAAAACCTTTCAAGCTACTAAATTACAAAAAACTTGTTCTCATCAAGCTGAAAAATTTCTCATTTCAATACCCCCGGAGCCATCTATTGGCAGAGGTATCACTATTCACTAGCTTAAAAAATAAAAAACATTCCAGTCCAAATATGCCTGGGGCTATAATTGTAATTTCATTCTTGTGCATTCTAAAGAAACCGCAAATAACAAATTTTCGTTAAGTTCATTAAATGAAGTAGTGTGTGTGTGTGTGTGTGTAAATGCATTTTCATTGGTTGAAAAGAAACAGTTAAAAATGGTAATTGTCATATTGCATTCTCCTCTTCCAAAAGTAAAAAAAATATTTGGAAGAGGAGAAGGCAATGTGACGATTACCATTATTTTCTGTTTCTTTCTTATGACCAAAATATAGAATTTGCAAAAGAGATAAACATACAAGGGGATGGGGTATTTTAAAAGAGGATACACGAAGAAGTTTAAATGCAGATAGTGTGTGTATTTTATTCATTCCACCAATGAAAATGAAGCAGCCATTTTAACTTTTAGAAGAGGAGAAGGCACACGACGTGATCATTATTATTGTTTTCTTTGCTAGTCCCAATAGCTGGAAATTTCATTTTGAAAGCGCAATGCATTCTCAAATTAGCGATCGTAAAGGAAAGAGACGAACGTGCCAGAATTTGATTATTTTGTAATTTCACATATCTATATTTTTTTTATCATCGCTTTAGCAGCAGCCATTGTCATTTTCATGCCTGTACGTGTGTGTACCTGTACAAAACTTAAGAACCAAGTTAAATATAAATTCCACCATGATTTCTCCAGCCGTTTGTTTTTGCTGGTCACTTTTAGCATCGAATGAAAATAGAGTTGCTTACAAAAGCAAGAAAAGCAAAATTGAAAATGATTTTCAATAGAAAAAATGGATCGTGTCATGATGGAAGTTTATTTGAATAAGAAATTTTTTGGATTGATTGAACGATTAATTTGTTGGTGGTGTAAGTTTACATAGACTCAGCTGTATGAAAAGAGCATATGAAATGAAAACCTTCTTTAGGAATAAGATTTTTTATCATTAATTCCGGTTCATCTAAAAGAAACAGTCTGCTAACTACCTACATATAATAATTACCGACTCTATTTAATGAATTAATCAATTTTTTTATTTGCTGTATATACATTATATGGCAAATTTTTACACAGGGTTTTATTTTTCGCGCTGATATCTATTAATTTTATCGTTAAAAATGTACGCGTTTAGCGAAGATTTTTATGATGATCTAGTGGAAATCACCAGCATCTTTAAAGACAGCTTCTTCTGTAATGCCAGTACGATTGCTAGATTTTCATATGATCGAAGGTAGAATAAATTTTAAGAAGCCAGGTTTGAGCAACTGAATCAGATCAAACTGAATGGAAAGAAAATCAGATCATTTTGCACATCATATCCAAATGAAGGGCATTTCAATTATGCATGGCACTTACTTATGCGATAATGAGTTTTTCTTGACAAATGTATATGATAGCGGAAACCGAAACGAGTTTCCAATCAGTTTTGTGGGGGCTTGGAGGAATATGAAGGAACTAGCATGATCAAAGTTTACAAACTTCATCTGGCGCTAAGAATTTTCTTTCTTCACTTCTTATACTTCACATGAGCCTAAGAGTATTAAGGGAAGCTATTCAAGCCAGAGAGATATCAATCTAGAATTATTTCGAGTTCAATGAAGTTTTTGTCGTCACAAATGTAAAAGATGAGAAAGACGTTAGTTAGCTATTTTTATATATAAAATGTTCGTTTAAATTATGGTAACGCGTAATGGTACTGTTATTGTAGAAGAGATTTGTTACTATAATTAAATATAATTTTTGAAATAATATTGTAACAGGAAAAGAAGGAACTTATTTGCACAACCGGGTAGGTACTAGATATATAAAATATGTCCCTGAAGAAAATTATGTACCTACTAAGTTAAAAAAATAACCGTGATTGTGAAAAAAAGCTCCTTCCTATGTACCCACTTAGTATTAAAAGTAAAACACTGGAATATTTTAGAAACTTTTATTAATACAATTTTTTTAATGGTAAATATTTAATTCAGATCTTGTCATAAACATGGCTATGAAAATTACCTATTTACTGATTATAGAGACTTTCTTTAGACATTTGACACAGATGAATGCTGGAAGATACACAATCTTCAGTTTTGGTAGATACCTGGCAGATGAAATTTGTTTGCGTTTTTTTCGTGGTGCTAAGTCCTCTTGGAATGTTTAGTAGATATTAAATTTTAAATTCTTCCTAGTATACAAAGGCTTATCTACGATGATTTGTTAATGAATTATTCGTTGATATATTTTGACTCTCTCTCTCTCTTCATCATGTAGCATACGTAGATAGCTAAATAGTAGAACTGTTGCTGAATGATGAGTTTTTCAACCTTTTTTTAGAAAGTGCTATTGGATGACGATTCCAAGTAAGGTATAATGTACGTGCACTGAAAGATCTCTTAAAGTATTGTTTACTAGAGCAGTGGATATTTTTTCGATGGCTGATGTATGTACTGCTTGATGTGGCATTATTTATGAGAAGACTCGGTTTTGAGATTTTGATTAACGTTATTAAAGTAGAATCTTAAGCTAAATAAAACAAACAAAATAAAAAATAAATATTTTCAGAGTTATTTTCTTATTTCTCTTTTCCTTTTTCTTTTGAAAATGCTACTGATGCCGACGCGACGTCTTTTCAATTTTAACCAATTTTTCACTAGATGGTATTTTCAGGGACGAAGATTTGTTTTAAATCGCTGTATTCCATTATGCCTGGACATTTTGGTTTATATTCTGCTTTAAGACCTGTTTTAACGTTGTATTTGGTCTCTTCATGTATAATTGATATAAGCTTACTGGCTAACAAATCAAGGAATAGATGGTTTAAATAAAATCTCTTTCAAACTATATCTATAACAGTACCATTACGTGTAAACCATACCTCAAACTTCTCTGGTAATCAGAGCAGAGGTAAAACTAACGATCGTTTCATTTGCATATATTTGCATAAGTAAATCATAATAAATATGCTAATGCTTACAAAAAGCACAAATAGTTTCTTAAAAATAAATTCTTAATGGGATCAAAATAGTTTTTTTTTTTAGTAATATAAAAATAATATAAGAAAAAATCGAACGCTTACCTTAAAGGCAGGTTAGCTGTGCGAATTCCATTTCTAGTAATTTCGTCTTCATCATCCACGATGTTTCCTTTTACCATCCGTGAAGTATTTGTATGCCTGAAATTCAGAAAAATCCAGACTTAAAAATTGTTGTTCATATTCATAAAGATACTAGAAAACAAATAACACGAAAAGTAATTTATTTTAATAAACATAATGAATAATGTGAAGTTATTGGAAAGCAATTTACACTTTTAGGGTTCGTTAATTTTTTTTGCCTAACCCGCCCTTGGAATTTATTTGTAGATCTACTTTTAAAGTTATAATTTTTTGTTGTTGCATTATTGTTCATAAAGTAAAAATAAAAGGAAAACCCACAAATAAGAAAATTTTATATAATCAATCATAGCCCATATTTGGATGCATATAATAGTTAAAATCGTGAATGTCTTGAGTAGACGTATATCGACTGCAATACTGATAAGAACATCTGCTAGTGTTATTCAACTAACATTAATGATATTCTTAAGTCAGCTTGGGAAAGTAGGTATACTGGTAAAATTCAAGAGTTCATATACGTAGACATAAATTCATAAAATAACCGGCCAAGTGCGAGACGGACTCGCGCACGAAGAGTTCCGTGCCATCATACAAAATTCACTATGTACTTTTTATTTATTTTTTCAAATGAGAATAGGCTTCATGAGAAAAAATAATGCTGTCATTTGGAAAAAAATGCCTACTTATGATAATAATAATGAATGAGAATAAAACGAGGAAAAAAACGCTGAAAAAATCACGTTTCTTGTATGGGGGTCCCTTTTATTTTTTAATTTAATTTTATTTTTATTATTTATTGTTATATCGGCAATAAAAACACAGTCTGCGAAAATTTCAACTGTCTAACTAATACGGTTCATGAGATACAACCTGGTGACGGACGGACAGCGAAGTCTTTGTTATAGGGTTCCCGTTGTTATCCTTTGGGTACGGAACCCTAAGAAGGTAAAATCTGAACGGTGATAATTCTCAGTTCTATATTGACTCTATGGATGCAATCGTCTTAACATTGTCGACATAAAATGGATATACACATGTCTTTGACGATACCAGGTAATATTATAATATAATATAATAAAGGCAAAATATAGGGGGCCCCAAATAGATTCTTGAGGTATTCTACTATTGATATATTTAATATCCGCTGTTCGGTTAAACAATTGGTAATAAATTCAATGTAATTTTTTCTCACTTTAATCTATGAATGCAATCTTCTATTAAATCAACTTATCTGGATTAATAAATTTCAACATTGTCGACATATATATGTATATACGCATGGCTTTGAGGATATCAGGATCCCAATCAGGGCCCCAACACACATTCTTGAGACAAGCTACTATTAATATATGTAACCAGATCAGGTGTTTTCAACATTAGATCTGCTGAGTATAGGCTCGCGAAATTCCTTATAAATTCAATGGCTGATTTGGGAAAAAAATCATTTAAAAGTAATCCAATCAGAAGTGTTTGTAAGATCTTAGCAGTACAGTAGTGCCGTTAACTCGTTATTGTTCCAGAACTTGACAAATATCGATAGGGTCATTTAGAAAGACCGGTTCACAATTGCGACCGCAACATGTTGCAGTAGCCTTAAGATCTTTTATTGTTAGATACATAGGACCACTTGAAACAATTCACGAGAAAGATGCACACAAAGTGACCATGCTATTATTAAACGACGAAATGAACAATGTTCTAGACGAGTGGACTATAAAAACCTACAATAAGGATAAGAAGAATAATGGAAAGACTTGAATATTGCAAAAAAAAGATAATTTTCATGTAGATTGTTAAAGGTGGACGGAGACTATAAGGAGCTGCGTATAATGAAAACGTGAACAGTAAAGGCACGTTGAAAATCCAATGATATGTTAGAAATATTTTTAAGCTAAGTATTGAGATGGGTATTGGAAGCTTCTTGGAATTTTGTAATTCATAGCATTTTGTAGATATTCATGATTCATATCCTTTTGGACTCTTTTTTTTTTTTGTTCCTAATCTGTAATATTACAAAAGACGATATCTACCTACCTACATTCATATATACGATTATGGTATCGTGAATAGACGATTTTCGTTAAGGTGAAACTTCATGAGGGAACATACATATGTACGCTTAATACATCAGTGAAAACTTTAAGTTTAATTTTAATAATTATGTTTTCATAATGCTTAGGTATTAACGTCTTCTTATTTTTGGATATAGGATAAAAAAGCGATTTAACGATTTAGTGGCGCCGAAATTTCCAGCGAATCATTTTTATGTACAACTGTCTGTCTACTTGCCACCTAGTCAGTTCAACCGGTTCGATAATGTTGATAAAATCTGGGTTTTGTAAAAATATTTCCACCTTGCAGTCTGAATTGTGATAATTGATAAGTAAATTATATATGGTCAATTTTGAAGGATGCTTTTATGAATTGATCTATAAATCTAACTTGCATTAGTAACTATATTTGAAATTAAGCCGTTAATATTTATTTTGATTGGTAACATTTACTTAGATTAATCAACTTGTCCCAACTTGTATAAATGTTGCAAAATCATAAAACTTTAAATATTATTAATTTTAATTACAGTATGAGAGTTTTGAAAATGACTCAAGAAAAACAGAAAAAATAAGCAAACAACAATTTTTCGCAAGACAGTAAATATTTTCGTTTAGAGCAGATAATTTTCTAATTTCGATACCCTTGGCGCCATCTGTTGTTTAACATGACGATACAAAAAGAGAATGCTTGCTGACGAGTAGTACTCCACGTGGAGTGTTATTAGAGTGTGCAAACATTTATAAGCAAATACAGAGCACAAAAATAACAAGGTATGTATAATAATCTACCACTTTACTTTGTACGTGTTAGAGATACAAGATTAATAACAACATTTGAATACTATATTTGATTACAGTTTCTTAAGGTACAATTGTGTTCTAATGCCTAACTGTATTGGAATAGAATGGAATGGGATAACGATACATCTCCTCTCAATTGTAAATGTTAGTGGCAAACGTCAAGTTTAGTTCGGAAATAAATTCAAAATCTTCTGAACTAATCTCTATCAGATATATTTTATATCAAGCCATTACATGGGAGAGAAAGATTCAAAGAAATATTGTGAGATGTTTCAGGTGCCAAAGGTTCGGGCACACGGGTGAGTTCTGTGCCTATGCTAGTAGGCGCGTGATATGCGGGGAGGGCAATGATTCTGAAGTGTGCATTAAGGCGAATGAAAAAAACGCTAATAAACAATCCGCCAAATTTGTAAATTGTGGGACCATAGGTCACCCGGCCGGCTGTCCGGAATTCAAAAAATATAAAGGAAAAAGAGACTTACTAAAAGAGAACGCCAGACAGTTGGCAAACAATAGAAGAGTTGTAGCAAACCGAGCGATAAACAATTTCATTAATCCTTCAGTGTCATTCGCAGATACTCTTAGGGTTAGCTCAGAGGAGCAGAACCATGCTAAGGGAGCGTTGAACAATTTCATGGGTGAATTCCAAAAATTGTTTGACATTCCGTTCAAGAACATCATCGGCCGTATCACCCAATTTCGGCCCAAGTACCTGAATTTACAAAGTAAAGAAGATAAAATGTTCGCATATTTAAATTTCGTTGCCTCCATAGTAGCCAAATGAGCTTTCCAAATATTAAAACCCTTACATTGAATATCAACTCTATGGTATCTCACGACAAAAGAATTGCACTCACTAGTATACTGAAAAAAACACAACATTCAAGTATGTCTTCTTTTCGAAACCAGACTCAAAAACAATCACAAACCTAGGGTTAATGGATTTAACATTATAAGGAACGACAGTGGCAGAGGCACAGCAGTAGTGATCAATAATAAATTCAAATATTCACACATCTCGTTTCATAGTGACCTTATCCCAGCATGCCTTTAAAGCATTACATACAATAGCAACTCAATCGCACAAAGGAAACTCCTGTTAGGTAGCATTTATATACCAACGAACTCAGATCCAGATTGCACATCCTTTCAAATAGCCTTGACACGCTGATCATAGGGGAGATTTAAACGCATGATACCAGTTGGGGGCACGATAAATAACAGAAATGGAAATACCATATATAACTGGCTACATAATGGCCAATTCTCTCATTAGATATAATATCCCCCAAGAGTCCCACATATCCGAGAACATCTTCGTACTTGGACTTTTTTCTTATCTCGGACTCAGGCAGAGCTAACGCCGCCACATGAAAGTGCATGGAGAAAATATCATTCCGGACAACCAATTTGGCTTTAAAAGGGGACATTCCACGGAACAACCTATATTACTTTTGTCTAACAAAATCATCCACAATCTAAGAAATAAGAAATGCACAGTTTGCTTATACATAGACTTAGAAAAAGCCTTTGACTCCATATGGCACAAATGTCTCACCTACAAAATGCTACAACTGAATCTGCCAGTTTGGCTGGTAAAAACAATTATTAGTTTTCTCAAGGAGTGGAAAACTACTATCACTATAGGCAATGAATCCACTGGAGCATTCCCAGTGCACTCGGGAGTACCGCAGGATTCCATACTTGGTCCTCAATTATTTAAAATCTTCTTACATGACTTCCCTATTAAGGACCCCATGGGGTGAGGAGTCGGGGGCAATCCTCTACGCTGACGACACAATCATAATAGCCAGTGATGAACATCGACATGATGCCCTTGACAAACTAAAATACAAAACTCCATCGCTACTCAATTATTATAATAAATGGGGCCTTAAGCTAAACAGCGGCAAATGTGGCTTGATTTGCTTCAGAAGCGCTAGCGGGAAGGGGCACCACTTAGTTGTACGTGAAAGTAAAACTCTCAAACTCAGTATCAATAATAATAACATACCGCTCAAAACTGAAAGAGAATACCTCGGTATTAAGCTGAAAATTCTGATTCAACGCACATGCCAGAAAAGCTCTAAATAATGCCAAAGCAGCCTCGGCGATACTGAAACCACTGCTCAGCTCTCATAGCCTACCCAAAAATACCAAGATACTGATTTATAAAACTCTCATCAGCACCGTTCTTACGTACGGTTTCATCTAATGGTTTACCATCTCTTCTTTTGTTGCTAAACAGATTAATCTTTTCGAAAGAAGACTTCTAAGATTCTGCACAGGTAAATATAGAAGACCCAATAAAAAATGGTTCCCCAACTCAGTCCTTTATAAGGAATCAGATATCATCCCCTCACCCAATATATTATGATAAAACTAGGTAACAAAGCGTTAGAGCATCTTGCAGATCATCGAAATCCAATAATTAAAACAATATATAACCTTAATCGCAACGACTCCCTGGCAGATAAATACTACCTTTCTCAATAAACATACTACACGATGGATCTAGACCGCTTTTACAGGGTAATCAGGAAAATCAAATCTTGGTCCCGTTTTGCGAGAAGGCTTCGACCTTCAACTACAGAGGTTAAAACACCATCTTTCATACCCTTGCGCATTGACAATGTAAAAATTCTGTTCTCACCATCCTTAATACATTAACTAACTACCTGAATAGAGAGAGTTTCAATACGTTAACAATAAAGACATTATACATCATTAGCACAAGGCAACTCAAAATATATCATCATAGGTATAATCATGTAATTATTATCCCAACAATCATACCTCACAAGAAGTATTACTCCCAATGTCTTATCCCCTTACTAGTCTAGGCATATACATAGATGTTAGGGTAAACTATGTACTCATTTCAATTAATATTTTAATATATCAATCTGTAATAGGTGAATATGTATATATAAATGGCTCCTCATTAGAAAATAAGAAGTCTTACACCTATCCCTAAATATGCAAAGAACAATTTATATGTTCGGAATAAATATCATACAATAAATACACAAAATGTACACTAATGGATACAAATCCACTGAACCTCACTAGCAAAGACGTAAACTAGAAGAAGAAGAAGCAAAATGTCAGACAGAAAAACTGTAAACCTGCTTAAATCATGTAGGTTAGATATAAATAGCCCTTAAGCAATCAGACTGAAGCAAGGCCAAAGCCAAATAAAACTTTGTGATAATATTTATGGTATTTTCCCTACGGGGTTATTAGTTATCTAGTTTATAAGTTGCAATTATGGGAAAGTGTTTCGGGAGCAAGCACACGCAATTTCCTTTTAAGTGTTCAGACCTTTGGCAAAAAAAAACAACAAATTGTCATACAGACATACTTATAAGTCGGCAATATATATTCATAAGAAGTCACGAAGGCTCATGTTGCGTTCATATATATATAATCCCAATGAAGTTTATTTATCTTAAAAAATAAATGCAAAATTGCAAATGCATGAGTAGCTCCTCTACAAAGGTATTGTCAGCCTTCGCAGTCGTAATTGGACTTGATATTGCAATAGTATAATATCGTTATTTTGGAAGACTACATATTAAAAAAAATAGTGACGCGATGTCTGCATGTAAAATGACGATTATTTTATTTTTTGTGTGTAGAACTATTTTAGCGAAAATTACGTTCTGGAGTTGAGATTATGTTTCTTTTGGATTTTGTAACTATATACTCTCTGTACTCTCTTTACCTTTAGAAACTTTATGGTTGTTTTAATCTATGCAATTTCATTGGCTCTAGGCATTATATCAACATCTTGTAAGTGCTCAGACAATGCATAAAAATGTCGATCAAAAGCTGGGAATACTCATTGGCTGGTATACTTCGCAAACAAAATTTTTGTTAAAACCTGTGTACGAAAATTGGGGGACGTGGCACTCCCCCGAAAAAAGTCCTAGTTACGCTCGACACCCATGGGAAATGTATAGCTGCAGAGTGCACTAAGCCTTCAAGAGTCGAGCTGCTGGTCAACAGTGGACATTAGTCACAGCAAGATACTGAAGATCTGTCCTGATGACTGTATACAGGGAGCTACGGATTACATTGTTCCAAGACTAGACTACGAGAAAGCGTTCTCAACTAGCATTCCTAATAGAGAGGAGAGTGTGTTTCAGGCGGAGGTCTTGGTCTTTTGCAAAGCGGCAAGGTTGCTGCATACATCTTACGTTGTACCTAGCGATCGAGTCATTAAGATTTGTATTGACAGCCAAGCTGCAATCCCAATAAAGGGACATCACAATGGACTATATATGGTCAAGTGTAGCTGATCGTATATTCTTTCACGATGCCCGCCACTCTAACCTAACCTAACATAGGGTGGATCTGCAAAAACAATCATTCAGATACAGATAGCAAAATGAAGTACAAACAAAAGTCCTATTTAAACATATAAAAAAATAAAAAATATCACACCGGCGATATTAGCTTACATGTATGTCAAATTTGAGATCAATTTCCAATAACACACGAGGAAGACTGCATTCCGATTATCACCATCATTTTTATCTGCTAAGCTGAACATATTTCCTTCTAGATATCACCAGACCAATGATGCATAATTTGCAGATAGATATGGTCCTGGAGTAACTACAAAAAACAAAAAATTAGAATTAGAATCGAAAAACTTCTGTGATAGTAATATCTGGGAAAATTTACCAGTCAAATTTTTATTCGAGCTCTTCTCTGAACCTCTATTTAATTTCTTCAATTTCGATGAAATAGAATGAACCGCACAGGAACATTTTCAAAGTGATCACATGTGCATATTACGGCTGCTCCATATATTCCTCGTTTATTCTATTTGTAATAGGGAGTAACGATTGCAAAACTATAAAATTCCCTCACCTTTTTATCTTCCAATTTATCTAATAAGGATTGGGCGCTGTTTCCAGTAGGTTATCGAACAAATCCAGTTTTGTCACTCTTACTATATTCGATGAATGCTATTTCGGCTCCGATTTCAGTAACAAGCTTCTCTAAGCCTTCACGAATATTTTCTCGCCTTGTATTTTCATCACAGCCCTCAAAATACAAAATTGCTCCCTTGGGAAGGTCATATTTCACGTCTTCTTAGAACCACACTTTTCCTGCTTTTCTCTTCAAAGTACTGTTCCTATGATTTTTTGATTAAATCTTTATCTTTGTATTCTACCTAAAAGAAAGAAAAGAGAGTCATGAAACCAAACTCTTTTTTGGTTCTTGATGCTATTCCCAAATAGACATACCTTCTCCTTACATTAGCATCGCCAAAATAGTATTTAACTTGACGAAAAACATCAGATTCTAGTTTCGAAATACTTCAGCACTCGCATTTTTCTCTGGACATCCAGTAGTACTAGTAGTCTCTGATTTTGGGATGTCTGCAATTGTGAGTGATTTTGTAGTCTCTGTTGCTACGGCATCATCAACTTCTGCAAATTTTTCTGTAAGAGTTCCATGTCTCGAATTACTGGCATCACACCAACCTCTACATCTTCAGGTTTTTCAACTACATCCGCCACAGTTGAGTTGAAGTGAATGTAGTATAATTCCCTGCAATTATTCAGAATTAAGAAACTTTTTTAAACAAGTAAATTGGAGTAGGAAAATTGTCCACATAGTTGAAATTCAAATATATCCTAGTTCACGGAAAACGATATTTTTAGTGCTGCCTAGTTCCTAATTGAAGCTTTTCAAATTAGGCTGAATATTCTATGGTGACTGTAAATGTGACATTAGGACACGTTGAGTGCACTACAATACAACGACTTGTGCCAAAACCAGCTGATTGAAGTCTATCTCAACCATTCAACTCTACTCACATTATCCGAGGATCCCTATCCAAAACATATAGCCAAGCCCATTATTTGGGAACTTCCTGATTCTTAGATCATTCGAGATTTTCTTCCCTCGGAGATTATTTTGCAGTTATTGCACTCCAGATATAAAATATAAGAAAATTGCTGTTAAAATTCAGGCTCTTATAATATTTACAAAGCTAGTGATCTAGACAGTCCAGAGATGAGCACACGAATCAGAATTTGACTTCGTACAGTGCCATCGGATTAGGGGAAGGTGAAAACCAACTTACTTCCTTTGTGGTTTTACAGATTAGCAGAGGAGAACAATGAAATGCTATTGCAAATCACATATTCCCGTAAATTTGGTGTTGTACAGAAGAAAAACAAAGAACAAGTTGAAGTGGTACACCATATACTCATCTGATTTTCTAATTAGAGGAATGTGGTTCAAAGCTGATGAAAGCATTTTGTGTGTGGAAATATATTCGCACAATGGGAAATCACAATATTTGCTATTAATCGTAAGATTTTCGTATATCCTAACCCACTTTGACTACTGTGCTACAATTTTGTTCTGTGGAAATACTACAACGGTAAATAGATAAATAGAAATATAGTAGACTGACACCTGTTGCTGTGATGAAGGAAAAGCTGAGCTTGATATTAAACAAAGGATTTGCTACAAGGTACTTATATATATTTTTAAATTCAAGAATAATCTATTGCCTAATTACTTGATAAATGCAATACAATATATAACTATGACTCTTAGATACGAATTAAGAAATAGAGACGATTTTAGAGTAATACCATGTAAGAAAACAGAAACAGAAAATATTCTAATAATAAATGGTTTAGAATGTTTAATAGCCTAACTAGAGAGTGTAAAATTGAAAGACATATTTTCTGTAATGTGAAACATGGTCATTTGGTGGAGTGGAGTTTCATTTGGCATTGCTTTGGATCATCCCAAATTATTCGTTAGTATAATCTGTAAGATATGAAATTGCTATGTTGTGATGTTAATAATAAGAGTGAGAAGTGCTCAATATCTGTTGAATACTACTTCCCCATATATTATATGATGAACGTGTTGTTGAATTCTTAAATACAGTTTCTGAACTTGTCCATGAATCATGATACACACTAAGTCATATTATAGTAGGTATCAAAATTTCTAAATTTAATCAAATTTTTACTTCACTGTGGAATGTTTTTTTTTTTCTTTTTTCAAAATAAATAAACCAAGAAGTTGTGCATAATTATTCTTAGAAATCAAAAGTATGATGGAAAAATGTATTATAATAGTAAAGCATAACACTAAAACAGTTTAGACGGCGTATTCAGGAACAGAAGAACTGCTGGGTTTTGTGGGGTTAAGCGGGATTACTTAAGAAATAAATTGAATACAGATATTCCTGAAATAGGGCCATGGAAAACCCAAATGATTATCCCGGATACAAGAGGTATTATCTTGATCCCGATTCGTCAAGCATTTATTTCAGCTCGATCAGTATTCGGTACGTACGCAGCGCGGATTACTTCCGAGGACTTGATGGTATCACTAATAGAGAACTAGAATAGACACAACTCGCATAGATATTTGTTTTTACCTACAAAAATTAAATAAATTCAGTCTTCCTCTTAATCCCATTAAGTGAATTTCATTGTAAAAAATATTGTCAACATAAAAAGGGGTTTCCTATTTCTTCATATCGAGTTCCACTGCTGTATATGACTCTAGAGGATGGTGTGACCTATCTAATCGAGTTTCTCCTGATGTCTAGTATCTAGTTTCATTAATGTAAATAGGGCGAGTTCACTGCCACTTTGGTAGCGTAGTCGTTATCGTAGTGTAGTTCTGTCAAACCGACTACGATCGACTATCCTCCTAGTCGAATTTAGTCGACTATTTGGTACACGGTGTGAACGACAGTCGTAGTCAAGCGTAGTCGTCAAAATTTGGCAGAGTGAACGCGCCCATATATAACTCAGGCTCGTCGCTACCTGTTTGGAGCACAATTCCACCGGAAGCCCTACACACCTGTTAATATCAACCCTATTTGAGGAGGTGCAGCCAAAAAGACCAAAACGCTATCCATTAAAATAATAAAATCTACAAGCTGCACTCCTGGATAAAGTTGGGTGTTCATATCAACTTAACATAATAATTCTTTTTAATAGAGCAATTGTAATAATATTTACGAGTAAAATTATATCTTACTTGGAATAATCCATCCTTAACTATGGATAATGTCGTGGAGCCCAACGTTATACGTTGCTTTAAGCAGGGGCTCATGAATAAATATACTTTGAATTTCGAATACTTAACGGCAGAAGTCTGGTTTCAATATATTTATTTTGATTGAAAATTATAGGCTCGTCGCGACCTATTTGCAACATAATTCCACCGGAAGCCCTACACACCTGTTATTATTAACCACAAATTCAGGAGGTGCAGCCAAAAAGAACGCTATCCATTAAAATAATAAAATCTACAAGCTCCACTCATCGCAACAAATCATCAGTTAATCCTGGATAAAGTTGGGCGTTCATATCAACTTAACACACTGATTCTTTTTAATAAAGCAATTGTAATAATATTTACGAGTAAAATTATATCTTACTTGGAATAATCCATCCGCTGTTAATGGATTTTAAACAAGGGATTTGTTCCTCCATCTTCCCAATTTTGCACTCAGTTTTGACACAAAAACCGTATCAAATGAAATTAGTTTTACAATAAAATTTAAGTATTTCTTCGAATCACAGTAAGTTTTTACAATGCGTCCTGTATTAAGGAGGATAATACGAATAAAAGATAAACTGAAATTCGAAAGAACTTTGCGAAAAACTTATTTTCCGGTGAACTGAAAAATTTGCTGCCATCTTCCTCATCGAAAGAAATATTTTAGAAGTGTGTATTGGCTGGATTACATTGCAACGCCGACGCCGGCGTGGTCGTCGTCGTCAAACGCCGGGCAAGTTAAGGCTGAAACAGATTACATTTTGGCTGAAACAGATTACACTTTAGTGCGCGGCGCGACAACGCGGCAAAATGTTAGAGAACATGTGTTTCCTATTGTGCATCACGCATTGAACGCGGCGCGACAGCGCGGAGAAAATTTTTGCCGCGTAGTCATTTCTAATCCTAAATTTGCTGCTCACTATCAGTGATACCAACAAAAGAATTATGTTTGGGGTAGGCAACTTCTCATGAAAATCTGTAGTACTAATATAAGAGCGCTGTATCTACACTGCTGCGCTCTTATTGCAATCTGTGACACAGCGCGGCGGAACAATTTCAACGTTCATTTTGCCGCGATGTCACGCCGCTTCGTTCCGCGCGCGTGTGTGTGTGTGCCCCTGCCATGCCAGCCTGCCTGTGTGTGTGTGCGTCTACCTGCATGTGTGTGCGTTTCTTTAATAAAAGTTTTTCTATTCCATTCTAACTAAAAGCTGTACTACACATCCAGCAATAAGCCAGCAATAAGTTTTGAGTGCCTTCTTGATGCTACCTAAAAGAAGAAGAAGATTAAATTTGTTGTGAGCTGCAGTACAAATATCGGGAATTTTAAAGTCGAATATCTCGGAAACTATAAGTTTCCGACAAATTTCGTTTTGATATTTGCGATTTGTGAGTGAAAAGGAACTAGTGTGCAAAGTTTAAAGAAAATCGGTGAGTTTTCAGGGATGTATATTTAAGCCTAACTAAGCGCCAACAAATAGTCTTCTAAATTTTGCAAATTCAATAAAAATATGAGAAATTTTTCAAACCCTGCACTTCGTCATTGGTTTAAGTCTAATAAAAATATTGAGAAACTCTGTACAATCTTAAGTGTGACCATCGTTATTTGAATTATAATGCTATTTTTGCAAAATTTAGCAGTCTTTTTTTGACAAATCTCGCATCCGTGGAATTGACAAATATGTATCTGACGTTTATTTGATTTTAGCCAACTTTCTTTCTTCTAGATCTAGTTCAATTCAACAAGTCTTCCTCTAAAGTGGTTTTTTGCCGGCTCTTTTTACGCCGCCGAATTAAACAAATAAAATGACAATTTCCGGATAAATATATTCCCAATTTTCTAATTAAGGCTAATTTATACTGTGTAATACTCAAACTCTGCAATTTATTTAAAAGAAACAAAACGAAAAACATGTCAAAACTGCTCGCATCTTCTTTCATTGGTGTTGTTGGTGCCTTTTTGTTATCAGTGGGTGAGTGATTATGATCTTTGCACCTTCTATTTTTTTCTCCTAAGCAAAATACTACCTAATTGATTATTCATAATGCACATAAATAAGTGTATGGAAAAGTTATTGAACTTTACTCAGCTAATAATTACCGGTGGGGTGGTATGGTAAGATGCTTTGTACATGAGGCGAGATTTATGTGTACGTACGAGCAATCAATCATACTTTGTTTTAGATGAGCTGAAC
This sequence comes from Dioctria linearis, assembly GCA_963930735.1. NCBI lineage: Eukaryota > Metazoa > Arthropoda > Insecta > Diptera > Asilidae > Dioctria > Dioctria linearis. The sequence goes on from OZ005744.1 coordinate 7,645,787, forward strand.
TGATAACCCCCGATTGACCCTGTATTTATAAGAACACGAGGAGTTGACTCCAATCCAATATAAAACGTGTTAAATTTTGTTATTTTTTGTGTACAGTATAAAAATTAATTTTTCTCTGAGGAGGAAGGCTGTTGGGTGCTGCATTTGTATGCTCGCGATAGCAGAGCTCAGGAAATTTAAAAATTAGTATTGATTTTAGATAACAAAATTTCTCAGATTTTAAAGGTCGACAGGTTTTAAACAAAGAGTATGAATTTTCTTAATATTTCCTAGCCTCTAACGATAGAACTTGTATACCTGGAAAAGGTATGGTCTCCTCCCCCATTTGAAATCAAATACTAAAGGAGTACAATCCTTCACAAAGGTTTTTTTTTAACATGTCATTTGTGCTAAAGCTCGAATTTGTCCATAAATTCTTAGATATTTCTCATCTATTGTCTATTGCATAAATTTGGAACTTGTTTTGATCCCATGATCACTATTTAGATGTACTTAGGAAAGATCCTCCAATCCTGGATGGACTCTGTTACTCTAACGAGTTTCAGGAATTCGGGTAAACATCTATTAAGAAAGTTTGTGCGTCGGATTGGATACTGATTTCACATTTTAGTTGTTGATTTTTTTTTTTAACTAGAAACTGAAGAGTTCAATATCCTAGATAGGAATTAGTACCTATTTCTGTACCGCATAATTCAATAATTAAGCTACCGATATTTCAGGAGCTTTCTCCTTCCTCAACTAGCTAATTTAAGTTTGGGTCTGCTTTTAGTAGCTCAGAAGAGATGTCAATTCGTACAGAGCTTTTATATTGGCAGAAATTTATTTGGGGTCATTATGTCTATGTTAAGTCGAATTCGAACCATCAATTAAGAGCATGTTACTAGCCTCAAATCACTGAATATTTGTATCAGATTAGACCCCTTGCTTTCAGCTGCTACCAATAATTGGTATTGTCTGAGGAAGATTGTGCCACTAATTCATACGCCGCCGCCCAGTCATAACTCGTATCGAGAAGTTTTATCAAATCAGTATCGATATATTACAATCTTTACCACCAGGAACTTGCTTGAGGGTGGTAATATTTGCAATTCATAAACTAATTGTGTACCCATTCTCAATCAACTTTCCATTACCTTTAAGTTCATTCATAATGATATCTGTGGCAGCACCCAATCACGTAGCCCACTTTTGGGAAGACCCATTTGCAATTTTTCTGCGCTGAAGCTCTATGTCTCTTAACATCATCTGCTGTGAGCAGTTGTTGAAAGTAATGTTATTCTGAAAACGTTAAAATATTTTTATATCCGACCAGTCAGATGTCTCAATTTAGAGCTATAAAAGTTTTTAAATCTTGTTAAAACATTAAACACTGTCTAGCTAGATGCTTCTTGCAATATTATCTAATCCATAAATAGCAAACCAATAAACGTAGATAATATTTCTCAAAGAACTCTACTCTTTTTTACAGCAACAATAACGACTGCACAACTCATTCCACATGGCAAGAAAAATACTTTTGAATTTACCAATGAAGTTCAAATAACTGATGTAAAACAATCTCGAGATACTTTTCCTTGTTATAAAATCACAGGTAAACTTACAGTATCATCAGTTTGGAACAGTGGAGTTACTCAATTGCTTTACTTCGAATATGATTCACCAAAACTTTTATTGAAACCAAATGATACTCATCAGAACAATGAATACAATCTGCCAAAATCATCTTATCTGGATAGCGTTCCGAAACAGAATTTTTACTTAGTTTTAATCGATGGACAAGTCAAAAACTTCACCTCAAATGATGAAAACGATATTTTCTTACAAAACTTCAAGAGAGGAATTGCAAGTCTATTTCAATTTGAGTTTAGTGATTATCCGAAGATCGAAGAAGATTCATCAGGAAAATGTAGCGTCATTTATTATGCCAAGACTTCAACAAATTACAGAAAATTTAAGACTGGCTGTAGTAATTGGAATTTGAAATTGCATCGAAGACAGGATGATTCTTTAGGTAAACATGATTATCAGTCGAACTTTAATGAAAATTAAAATGGTTTTCTTTAACTTCCATGCCCTTTCTAGGAGTTACTGTAAAATCTTTCCAAGATATAGACTATGAACTTTCACAGGATGGTCATTTGGATGAAGTTTTATCAAGAGAAACGCATATGGTCCTTGTAGATGCAAAACCAGACTTAGGTAGCCAAATCGAATCAATATTTTCTCTACGCTATGAATCATCTGTAGATGTAGAGCAGATAGAAGAAATGTTTATAGATATGAAAGGATATAATTATATTAATTTGAAGGCTGATATAGATGGACACATAAACAAAGATAAAGGGAACGTAAGTATTTCTCTTTTCAATTATAATAAGAAAAACTTATAATTATATCCATTTATAGCTTAAGCAGCTTATTAAATCATTACAATCTGAAATGCGGGATGAAAATATTGGAACACAGACGGCAGCTTTAAATCTAATTAAACTTTTACCAATAGTAAGAATGACTGAAACTGAAGTACTCATGCAGATCCTTAAAGCACATTCAACACAAAATATTCAAAAGCAGCTGATTGATATTTTAGGAGCTGCCCAAACTATAGATGCATACCATGCAATAACTCAAATTTTTAAATACGGCCTAGATGAACATCTTGAACATCTTGAAAGATATTTACAAGCCGTAGCAATAGGAACACGACCAAAATCTGAAATTATTAAACATATAAAAGAAGAATTGCATGAAGCTTCTAAAAATGAGAAATTAATTGATACTACAATTCAAACATTGGCAGCACTTTCAGGACGATATGCTCAAATTGTGACTAGTAAATACAGTCATAAATTAGTTATTGACATTCAAGTCTTCTTGCTGTCGGAATTAACAAGCTGTGAAAAGTCTGAATGCAAAGAAGTCTATATTCGTGCACTTGAGAATTTAAGAGATCCAAATACAATTCCTGTTTTATTAAAAACTGCTCTTGAAGAACAACAAACAATCCCTTCTATTGCAGCAATGAAAGCACTTCGTTCGTTCAATAAGAAACATTTTACTAGTGAGAATCGAAAAGATTTAGAAAGAATTTTTTATCAAATTAAGAAAAAAATTGATTCAAGCGTTCGAACTCTTGCTCTCGATATTCTACTTGATTTACAACCGAACAAAGGGCAATTAACCGATTTGCTTTTATATTTAACTTCCAATGATAAGGCGTTTGAGGTAAAAACGTATCTTCTTCAAAAAGTTAATGTGATCGCTAGCAAATGTCCTCAATTTGCTTCTTTCATTCGAGATATTTTAAAGGAACGGCCAGAATTGAATAATTACCATATTATTGGACAAAAAGGTTTTTATTTAATTTTTTTTTTAATTTTCTTTAATGAGTGTTTATGTTTTTTTTTTTAGGACTTACGACTGTGCTTGAAAGGACGCTATCAAGTAGTCCTTCTTTCAATGAAACACTTCTTAGTATTCAAGAGATTAAGGGTGGAATATTGAGGAGAGGTGTAGTGGATATGTTACTGCAGGCTGGTCATAAGGAAATGAATACATTTAAGGTAAGAATGTGAATTAAGAGAATAGCTTAACTTAGGGGGTTGTATTTTCGTACAGTGTTTAACTGATAAGCCCCTTCCATTTTTTCGTACAAGAAAGGTTCACGTATAGTAAATAAATATTCTGTAATTTTTCTTGATTAAATGGTTAACAGAATTAATTACCTTTATGTCCGCAATAGCTAAGAAATAATAGACAAAAGGTCACAAGATATTTGCACTGACTCAGATCAGCTTTGATGTACCCTAATGACGTGCGAAATCTAACTGTAGTTAAGTTATTACGGGACACTGCTTCTTTGCCGAACATGCAGATTGCAGAGCTCATGAAAGCCTCACACAATGACTTGTGCAGACGCTATATGCTGTTGGCTGTTTGTATATTAGACAAGGAAACCGTGTGGCAATAGTAAATCCAGTTTGGCGACTTCTTACTGACGGAGCCCAAATTTAATAGTGTTTGGTAGTTATAACTGACAATTTAGATTTTTTTTTAATTATACTTTCTCGGGATTTTTTAAGTGTTCAATACAATTTTAGAATAGAAAAACTCATCAGGGTTGTCCTTTATACAAAAAAAAAATCATTCACAAAGCCAATTTCTGCATTGTTAATAATCAAGAATTCCACTTAAGCCACTCTGGCAGTAATCCACGAAACAATGTGCTTTTTGTATATTAAAAAATTCCAAGAAGGTAGAAGTTGGGGCATAGTTTCTCATTGATGCTGTTATTTCAGAGCCCAGTGAAATGATACCCAAGCAGACGGCTATTTTATATTTGGTTTATAGTGAGTGGTGGATTTTATTGAGGTTGCTACAATTCAATATAGAATGATACTAGTGATAAAATACCTCCTTGCTGGTATTACTCCTGTCTGTTGACATCTTAACAGTAAATTTACGCATTCTCAACTTATCTATAAAGCATAAATTTTACTCCTTTCTATTTTATTCTAGCTCAGTCTATATACAAAAGGTCTATCCTCATTTGTTGGAGGTGGATCAGATGTAAATGAAGAAAAAACAGAAGAAAGTGTAGAAGAAGAAGAAGAAGAGCTACCTACAGCTGGAATGGAAATCTCTGTTCAAGGTGTTAGTTTTCGTCCATTAGTTTTCTTCAATGGACAATCTGAATTAATGGGACATGTTTGGAGTGGTACTGCATCAGATCCAACCCCAGCATATCAAGCAACAACATTGCTTCAAGATCATGAACAATATATTATTCTACAAAACGGTGGAACACTTTATATAAACGTACTTGGAGCTAAATCAGTGGATCTCAATGGAAAAATTCAATTTAGTCTATGGAATAGAAATGCTCATACAGAAATAAGCAAAAAGTTTGAATTTTTATAAAAACAAAATCATCTGAAACTAATGCTTTTCTTTTTTCCAGTTATGGTACAGCTTTACAAGGATTAATGGATTTTCGTACATCATTCATCACATTAGAAAATAAGTTTACAACAGCCGAAGAACCAAAATTACATTTAATTGCAGACATCGATTTCTACAGTGATATTATGCTTTGTCTTCAATTGAGTCGCCCAGACTCGAGTATTTGGTAAGAATTATATATATATATTTTTTAATAGTTAAGAACTGAGATATTGTTTTCTGTTCTAGGCATAAAACTCTTTTAAGACTGTCAATAGAAGGAACAAATTTTGCAACAGAAAACTCTATGAATATTACCTACAAACTCCCAGGGAATACTTTAGCTTTAAATAGAAAGAACAACGAAATGTGTAATAGAATATTCGCTTAAATGCGATTTGTTGAAAAAATTATTAAAGATTTTATTTTATTTTTTAAAAGTTAATAGTATGCAAAATGCGTTTAAGCTTCAAGATTACCGCCTTGTTAGCATTATTAAGTTTCATAAGTCGTGTTATGATTGGAGAAAGGACTGATCAGTCCGAAAGCGGTCATTTAGTTTACTATGTAAGTATTTTTAAGGTTTTAAGTATTCATTTCTTATATTAAATTCTCCTGCTTCATATAGTCTCCATCACAAGTCCCTCAAGAAGAAGTATATCTATATGTGAAGCAACATAATTATGTACCTGCCTTCTAGTGACTTTAAGAGACTAAATCCCCTTCTTGGTTATACGATGAGAAAAGGATGTTATGTACGTCCTCGGCCCCATTATATGAACACGACTTTTTTTCTTGGTTGTTTATAAAGTGAGACGCATCTAATTTAAACATCTTTAAGGATCAGTGCATTGGATTTGTTTACTATTATTTTATTATCAGTTATACCTACACGATGATTGACATACGTTTGTCCATAGTTCAGAGTATTTATAGGGAAGGAAAAATAACATTCACCTACCCACTGCTTATTAAGCCAACACGACTATATGAGAAAAATGGTAGGATACCCTTACTAAATTGCATATCGGTTGTTGGCTGATATCATAGATGTCGCAAGCAGTACAATAGTATAGGAATATTATATGACTGGGTGGTTCATTCCGAAATGGACTGCAACATTTGAAATGATGTATACGTCGAGTGATTCATATTTTCTCGCATCTGCCGTATGAGGGGGTCGATCAAATGTATACAAAACTGCTTTTATAAAAACATTTGCTTTCGGCACGTTCTAAAACATGTTATGGTCCATTCCAGAATGCACTACCCATTTTACAATCTGCATACTCTGCTCTGGTGGTATGGCATGCGATATCTAGTTCTTGTGCCATCTATGGTGATATTAAGGCTTCTTGAGATATCTGGAAAAAATCTAATCTGGAGCTGTTTTGATACTGGCTGGTTATTGGCACCATTAAACATGATTGGATTCTCTAATATTGATATTTATCTGAATTGAAGTCTGTATAACCAGTTGATATCTGTACTGGCGGCAATTAACTTGTGGATGAGATATACATATGTTTGGAATTAGTCGTTAATACCAAATTTTTAAATAGGGGTACAGAAACAGACCTACTCTGAAGGAGAAAATACAGGCAGAGAATCGAAATCTATCATATTCAGCCTAGTGATATAAATAATTGCATGAGCTTTCGATAGATCGAGAATTGTTCTAGATGTCTCATTCACAGCAACAACCAAGAGTGAAGATCAGAGTTTAGTGCAACTGCATGTATCTTATGTTGGTAGTCATATTGCTTATAACGAGTGAAAATGGTTGGAGACCTTCCGTTCAGAGATTTTGTCCACTATTAGTGACCTGATCGAACTATTTATGGCACTATTACCCCTATCACGTAATCCACGGAGAATTACACACCAGTTTAACAAGGGCAGTGCTCTCGTCGAAGTCCAAATTAAATAGCTTCAAGCTGGGAGTATGTTGAAGGATCTGCAATTATGAAGTGATTTGGGCGGCCAGCTTTTATGGATAGATGTAACTCGTCTTCCACTCGTAAGTATAGCTATCGCATTGAGGTGATATCGAATAGCTAAATTAGATTGAGTTGAGAACTCTGAAGCTAAGTAGATAGGTATAAACTGGACTGTTTTGAGAGTAACATGTCGGTATCTGTATCTCTACTGCTAATACTGATATTGCATTCTCACGATCAGGAGGAACGCTATAAATTTCAGACCAGTCATTGTTTTCCAGTTCGAATGTTATGTGACAATAATAAAGCAAATTAAGGGTCATATTTGGTATCATTTGTTCTCATTCAATTAGAGAAACAAAAATTATTAAGTTTTTTATTATCATAACTTTCGAGCTGTAATCAGTTTATTTCAGCTGCTAAGAAAGAAGAAGATTGTTGTCACAGAAGGCTCCTTCCCATTTATATACATATATGCAAAACTCTTGCTATTATAAACAAATTAAATATTCTTGTTATATAAAAATTAAATTTATCATAATAAATCATATTTTTAAACAAAATATTTCCCGATAATTTCCCCAAGAAAAAATTAAGAGGAACACTGGACTACTACTTCTAGTTCAGACTGTAAATAAAAGTCCCATAACATACAAATATTGACAGCTGCTGCAAGTTCCCCCTTTATTATAATTCCTTCATTTTTATTCTGTTTTACCCTTTTAACATCATTCCTCCTTTTCGTTAATTCACTCATTCTCTGTCTCTCTCAAAGAAAATCAAGGCATTTTCTCTCAACAAAAAAGCCTTACTTTTGTGTTTTATTGTATGCGTAAATATAAACTTCATTTTCGTCTAGCTCTAACTCATTATTATTGTCTTAATGCCGTTGTGAGGGCGAGCAGGCCGGCAAGTAAATTATATATAAAATAGTATACCACATGCTAACAGTATTCGTTCGACGAACGCAATAAAATAACGCAACCGGAGCGGGTGAGCTTTCCCATCATTCTTCAGGCAGCACAGCAGGAGAAGCAAGTTTTCTTTCTACTAAAGCAACAAAAGTAACAGCACAGAAACAGAAAATTCTTCAGCCAGACTAGCAGTAAACAGCGTGCATGAACTCGCGTTGTGTTGTGTGTATAGCACATATCGAAGAAATCGAACAACGGGACTGTAATAAAAGTTGATGAAAAAGAAGGAAAATATCGTGGAAATCATTTCGAAATGTAATCAATTTTCCGACAAATGTGATTATTAATTCTTTTTTCAAATTTTATTCTTTACAATTAACACACGACGAGTATTGTACGAAAAAATTATATAGCCGCGCATAATTACTAAAGAGAAAAAAAAAAGTGTTAAAAGTTGATCTCGTTTCATTTCGAGTGCGGCCCCGGTAGAGGCTCAGTTTTAGTTAAAAGTTTACAGTAATAATAATAATCAAAAAAAAGAAAGAAATAAGATAATTTTGTGATTTTCTTTATTGCATTGAAGTGTTGTGAAATGTTTTTTTGTTTTCTATTTGTTTAAAAAATAATTTTCAGTGATAATATTTTTGAGTTTACACCTTATAGTAAAGAAGTTAAATAATTATTTGTAGTGGGGAGAGCAATTTATTGTTTATTGTGCATTAATTATATCAACATCAACACACATACAGATTGAGATTGAATACAAAAATAAAGAAGAGCACATTGGAAATCTACCGAAAGAGTGAGTTTTATATCTATAAGTATTTACCTACCTACTAAATTTACTATGAAATTCTATAAAGAAAAACTTTCAGTCATACATATAAGGCATTTGTAAGGTTTGACCACTTTCTTTGCATGATTATGTGTGGAGTGGACATATGATGAGAACTGGATGGACCAGCTTCAATCACTGCATGCATTTTGTCTGTTCACATTGCAACTGTCAAACTCTTTTTCTCCACTCCACCAATGTGAGAAAGACTTAGAAGAAAGTGTCATGATTTTGTGTAATTTTTGTATGTTAAAAGAATTAAAAATGTTTATATAATTTTTAAATATCATTCATTCTTGTATCTTATCGGATTTGCACGTTATAAAAGGAAACTGCTTACATCTAGATATTTGGGCTTATTAATCAGTTTATTATGTGTTTCTCATGATTATCGTCGTCACAGTCTCATCTAATCAGCTGAATGTTCTTACCTGTGGGAAAAGCCTGCAGATTACCTTTGTTTTTTTTAGAGAGCAATTTAATATTGTTCCCAACCCGTTGATATTGAAAAAAAAAATCTTAATCTAACTAACAAATGAAACTGAGAAAATCTTAATTATTTTTCTTCTTTTTATGAAATATTTCCCATCAAAACAGTCATCGAAACCGGTTGATTGAGTCACGTGAGGTCGTTAAGGGAACTAACTTGTTCTTCATTTGGAAAATAGTTTTAATTTTTTTTCTAGTTCTTATTATTTAGAAAGAAATGTGAAAACAATTAGCTTATCTCTGATTGTGGTTTTTAGTCTCAATAAGAATATTGATTTTTCCAACAATAGCTACGCGCACCATCTAAAAAAACATTGAATTTCCATTGAATCAAACTAAATTCTTGATTAAGAAAGATCAAAAACTCTTTACTTATGTAGGTAGGTAGGTAGCTAGGTAGCTACCTATTTTATTAGATCCCAATTCTTTTATCGTTAATCCCACAAAATTTTCTGCTCTGGCTGAAATACAGTTTTTTTTTGCTACTTCTTTGCCGTCAGGTAACTTTGGAAAGAAAACTGTGTGACATTGAACCGACTGACTAAACTTTATTTCTTGCTAAGTTAAGCTTTTCTTGCACTAACTAACTTTTTTTTATACCTACCTTTGCTAGATATATCTAGATGCAGGTATCACATAATTTTTGCTGATTGTGCACTAACTAAATTACTTTTATGCGTTAATTCGTCTCGAGGAGGTGAAACATATTTTTTTCTTTGAACATTTCGTAAATATGTGTCTAAAGAAAAAAAAAAGTCTTGTTTTATTTTTTTCAATCTTATGCATAATAATGGAAGATGAACCTACCTACCTACCTAGTTCTCATGCGAAATAGGTAAGCGATGACTAAATATAGATTGCATCATATTCTTTGCAGATTTCTTTATTGATTTTTTTTTATGATAGATGAATGGACCTACATATGTAGCTAACTTAAGATGACAACAACATTTTATGTTCTACGCCTGAGAATTCAAAATCCTTAATTTCAGTAGAACCTATTTCCTTTAACTGACATTAAATGACATGAAAATTGAATTCATCTTGCATCATCTTAACAAAATTTCTTATTTATGTTTGTAGGCGGCGGCATTTTGTCTGAAATAAATATCGAAGAAGCATGGACAAGATTTTTTTTTTCATAAAAAAATTTCGAGAAATGGGCCAGATCAAAGAGGAGTTTCAATAGATAAAGTAGCTATTTCACAACTTGGCTTTAAAAATGTCAGAATTTTGTTTTTCCTTTTTTCTTTTTTTTGAGGGTGGACTGCTATAAAGTGGCTTGCAGATGGTGGATACTATTATTATTATTATATGCTGTTAGAGAGTAGTCAGTTGGCTACCATCACCACTGTGAACCATGTTTATTTGTTTATTTTGAGATAAAATACTCAGTTCAGGTTTATTTTTCTGATGAATCTATAGAAGCAATCTTTCTTATATCGCTTATCGAAATCCAGAAGACTTTTTTCCGCAATTAACTACCACCCCCAAAGCAGATGCCCTATAGATTCTTATCAACTGCATGTATACCCAAATTTTTGTGAAGGTAGCCATTATTAATCGTTCTGCTGGCCTAGAAGAGATAACTTTTTTAAGTCCCTTTTTTGCTAAAGGTTTTATGCTGCATAATTGCTTCAGATTTGAGGTTTCTGCTTACCTAGATGACGTTTTTAAGTGATTAGGAAGTGGCACAGAATGTCTCTGGACTATTTAAATCAATCGATTAGACAATCCTAGAAGATATTCTGAGCGGTATGACTGTCTGTTATAATGTAGAAATCTACTTCACACAAATAAGGTAAGGCAGTGGGACAGGTTACCCTATCCCAAAGCGGCCCATTGTGCTGTCCTGCTAGAAGGCCATTCACCAAAACCTTCCTGTCCTCTTAATGAAGCGTATCAGGTTTTGGTAAGGCAGGTTATTCAGCTCATCCACAGATAAAAGGGCTGATCCTAGAGTATCCAGCCTGCACCGGGCAAAGGCCGGACACGCACACAAAAAGTGTTCGGTTATCTCGGGCTCTCTCTCCAGGCATGACAGACATTCAGGGCTGTCAACAATTCCCATCTTTGTTAGATGAGCGTGAAGTGAGCTGTGGCCGGTAATGATGCCAACCACAATTCTACATTGTTTCCTTTCGAGCTCCATGAAAAAAATGGGAGATATTCCCATTGGGCTCATCAAAAAACAGTTTTGTACACCTGCAAGTATTCAGGTTCGCCCATCTCTGCTGATGCTTTCTACGAACAATAAATATGTTTACCTTCATTTATGCTGCATAGAGTCTATATTGCTCCCTTCAGTACGAGCACGTTTATCAATCCTACCCTCAGCATGTCGGTACATTTAAAGTGACCAAGAAGTCTCACAGAATATGACTGAACTGTCGAATGCTGTTCCAGGAGTTTCGTATGAAATGTTTTATAGGTATACCATTACTTCTGTCTAGAAGATGGTCGGTGATGCCGTATCCTAAAAACTTGCTAAGACGATAATTTAGCCCGGTTAAACATACACAAATATTTTCATATATTCTAGGTTACATCAGACATACAGTAGGTGGTGGCCATCGAATTAGAAACTTTGTGAAATTTCAATACTTTGATTCATTTTACATTAAAAAATAATTACTTCAGTAGATGCATCTATATTTATTTAAAGTTTATAATTGTACGTACAAAATGCGTCTTTATACCCCCCCTTTACATGGATTCAACATCCTTGTCATTTCTCCAGATATCCTAGATTCCCTTTTTCAATATTTCTATCGTTGGACTTGAAAAGCTATAAACTTTAGATTTTAGGATAGCCCAACAGTTCTCAATATAGTTTAAATCTAGGGAATTCCCACAGAAGGGAAATAAAGAAAGTTCATGCTCCGGGAGATACTTTTTAATGGATTTTGCGCTCCATCTTGCATAAAAGTATATGACCTTCTCTGGGCGTTCAAATATTCAATATGAGGTCGGAGAACAGTATCCAAAACTATTTTGAACTGATCTTGCTGCGCATTGTTCCCGGAACAAAAATAGAGAGCACCCGGACACTTTCCTGATATGCAGCTCCAAATCATAACTGCTGGTGGATGCTTGACTGCTCTGAGTAAACAGTTCTCCTCATATTTGTCTGAAGGTCTTATTCTGACATAAAGACTCTCTTCCGTTACAGCCTTTAGCCGACATTCATCATTGAAGATAACCTAATAGTTTAATAAATTTTGTAATTTTCAGGAGGTTTTTTAAAAGGCACGAAAACTTTTTACTCGGCTTAATTGGTAAACTTATCTTTTTCCAATCGTCATCTGTGAAGTTCTTATGTTGTTTCACCCACTGGAATCGTGCCCTAGATGAAATCTATAGGGTATACTCAGTTTGTCATTCCTCGAAATAATGATGGTAGAGCAAAATGGGTTGGACACCCACGCATAATATTAAAAGTTATTTTGATTTTTGCATGTCCGTCCGTCTGTCCGTCTGTGCGCACGATAACTCGAGAACGCGTATACTTAGAGAGCTGAAATTTTATACACGGACTAAAAAAAAAAAAAGTAAAAATATGTTCGAAAATGAGACAAATCGGGCAACTTCTTCGCGGGGTTGCCATACAAAACTTTCGTTTTCCACTATATATTTGGACACTGCCTGAGAACGCGTCGATGTTTTATTGTACCAGCAAATAAAATTTCAAAAATGGACTAAATCGGGCAACTCCTTCTTGGTGTTGCCATATAAAAATTTAGGTTTTTTACGTATACTGTGAAAACGATCAGTCCAAGACATTTTTATTGTACTAAAAACTTCTTCAGAATACGAAATCCTATAAAATTGGTTATAATCATTTTTTCTGTCCGACAAACCGTTCTAGAAATATATGCGAAAAACCACTTCAAAAATCAAAATTGTTCAAATGGTTTACCATCTAGGGTATCATAAGAATTGATCTTAGACCAATTTTAGCTTTTTTACTTGTTCATTTTTGGTGTCAATTTTGGTTTTTTCGCCGGACGCCTGCATTTTAAATTAGTTTCGTCCTAGTTAGTCCTAGCCGTTATCTATACTCCTTGCTCAGTGAGAGTTTTTTTTAGTGTTTTATGTGATGCTCTACGATGTAATAAGCTATTGAAATAATTTCTCGGTCGTTTCTTGAGGTTGTTTTTCTTTGACCTCGACAGCTTTGGAGTATATTTTCCTTGATATTTCTTGATATTTTAGACCCCGTGGCAAAAGAAACCTTCGTTATACGGGCTATTTCCGGTTGATTTAGTTTACTGCTGCTAAGTAAGGATGAAATTACTGCCTCTTTTCACTGCTTATATCTTTTTTTCGACCCATTATACAAAAAACGGGGTTTAAACGGAAAACCTGCACAAACGCTCCCTTTTCACTTTTTTTTTTTTATTAAATAGTTTAAGACAACACACTAAATACAAATTAAAATGTTCAATTAATGCAAATAGTGCAACAGCTGAATGCCAAGTGTTCAACTTAGTCAATAAAATTACTGTAAGCAACAAACATAGGGAAGGATATTTTCACCTACCTTCCTAGGTTTTATGATACGCATGAAGTGTACAAAAGTTTTTCCTAAAAACTAAAGAAATTTTGAAAACGGTATCGGAAAGATAAAAATTGATTGCGAAAGTATCTAATTCGATGGCAGAGCTCATCTTGAAGGTATCTACATCAGATTTCCAGATGTGACTTTTTACTTGCCATTAATTCTCCATAAAAAGTTATCATTAAGGATATGAAATTCGAAACTCAATTCGTAGATCTGCTGCACTTGAAATTCTGGTATTAGTTCTGTTCTTGCAGCTGGTGTACGCGCTAATTTATGCTGGTGTGTCACTAATTTGAATTTCATTTGGTCTAGCTTGTTGATGGAGGTCTCATTGCTCTTTATTCTAAGAGTGAATTTTTTTCTGCGACTCGGTGTAACCACCGCCACCGAATCTGTCATTTCCTGGCATGTTCTTCCCACCACACCAGTCGGGAAGAAAAGAGCACGAGAATGGCAGTGTTAACACCGAGACGCAGAAAAGAATTCACTATTAGATTGTTTTCCTTAATTTTTTAACTATAAAAAACCATACGGGCAGGAGGTCATCCATTTTTTTAACACCAGTTTTGAGTCACAGAGTTCACTAGGTTGTGAAGAATTTTATTATTCTTATTTGGGCACCGTTCTATAGACGTTTTTGATCAGGAACGAATTTTTAGAAGTCAACACTTGACGAACATTGATATTTGTATTCCTTTGCGAGCTAATGGATTTAATTTTTTTGAAAGTATTATTAGAAACTAGTACGTAGGTGCTTAACTAGTTTTAGTATGAATTTTAAGTTTAATATCGTGATTCCATGGCAAAAAGGATGTAGTTTTTATGCTATTTACTCTTACTGATAATAAGTTTTCTAGAATTTTATCTAGGCTCCAGAGATTGTTATGACAATGCTGGACTAAGTGTAACCTGCTGGTGCTCAAATCGAGTTCATTGGTTGTCGATATATACTGGTTACATCGTTTATTTGAAAATTCATATCAATTTTAGATCCATCTGTGAAGAGATGTATTCATTTGTCTTGCTACGCGATTATTTTCTAATTTGCCTCTACTAGGAATATTAATAGTTTCCAAGATTTTTTTGTAGTTATCTGTAGAGGGGGGGGGGGTAGTAGTAGGAGATGAAGTATAGTCTATCCAGAACACAGAGCACTCCATAAAAATTCCAAACGAAAGAATAAATAGGTCTTACAATGAAGTAACACATCAAATTTAATTGTGCGTTTTTTGTTGCTTTCATGTTACCTTTATTAATTCAATTTATTTTTATTAAGTTGCCCTTAAAGACATTGCGCTTTAGCCCTTAATTCAGTGGTTGGGTAATCCAGTTTAAATGCCGAAATTATTCGTCTCTAAATTAGAAAGGACCGCAATTCGGTTTTCAAGTTAGATTAGATTAGATTTGTAAAGGGGTGTATAGGCGTTAGCCTCGCAGTCACTGCGACCTGAAAGATCTATTGTGAGTCCCCGTTGAATTTGCTCCATTTATAGGTTTAGACTGTTAATAAAGTCTAGAACCATTCTGGGCTTGAGGTTCCCTACGTAACTTGGTGGAGGAAAAGCATGTTCAAGGTGGAGTAATCTCCGCCTGGCCAATGCTTCGCAGTTGCAGAGCAGGTGCTCCGAGGTTTCGTGAGCATCCTGACAGAAGCGGCTGGATGACGTCTTCACGTTAGGTTCAGCTGAGAAGTTATTTTATCCATAAGAAATATTTTTTAATTTTAATGAAATAGTCTCTAAGATCTGCCTAACTTACACTGGCCCCAGTCTTCTCAGCTTTAATTCGCTTCAAGCGAATAAAAATATATTCGACAAACAATTTTCTCTAATTTTCTTTGGCAACCAAGAACCGAAATAAAAGTAGGACGACAATAAAAATTTTCAATCTGATCTGATCTCCTACAGTGCGCCTATGCTCTACCAATGTGTTTCTTCTAATTTTTTAGAAGATAATGTAACGCTCTTTGCTGGTAGGTGGTAATTACCAGCTCGAAATGCTCCCTAACTGGACTGGATAAATCCTTAAGCGTTGTTATGATACGTTTTTACAACGAAACGTGTCAAGGGGAAACCAATATTACGTATTTATGGAACGAACATTTTAGTGGTGCATTCAACTCTGTCATAATTACCACAAAATCATTGTCAGCTTAAGGCAGGAAAGTGATGATAATATCGATTTGATACCTTTGACGACCTATGTAGTTCCCCCCTTATAAACTTAAATCCGAATGACGTCAATGCCAATGAAGTAAGAAGGGCCTAAACGTAATGTACAGAGCGACATACCACCATACACCACGCTTAAATTACCTGTTTTTTTTTTTTTTTTTTTTTTAGCTAACGTTGGTCATGTAATAAATAAATAATTCAACACACAACAAACTGGGAGGGATGAAAAAAAAACAGCAACTTCTATTTCGGCCTCTTATTATCGTCAGCTCAGAGAACTTTTCTCGCTCTCTTTGATAAATTTTCAGCTGATTACATGCCCGCCCAACGGAAAATATTTTTTCATCAAATATTTTCTGTGGAAAATAAAAGAACTCTTGTTGCCGACGTAATTGACTGTTTTATAGCACCTTTTTTTTATATTGACAAGTTGTCACGTTGGGGTTGGGTCTAGCTGCCCCAAAATAAGCTTTTAAAAGCTGACGATGTACATTTTTTCTGTGCACTTAATGGATTCCTAAAAGTAGGTAATACAGGAAAAGTTTCAAAAGATTTTTGTCAATGAAATTTTATGTGGATCCCTAAAGTTAGCTGGTGCTGGGTCGGGTCTTGTGATCCCATTTATTTTTAGAAGATTATTTTTATTTTATTTATGTATTTTGTTTCTGTTTTTTTTTATAGTGTTTATGATTGTCGCGTAGAATGCTTTAGAGTGCTATCAAGAGAATGATAAAACCAGCTTGTTTTTATTATACTCAGATGACATATTTTATGGGGGGTATGTGTACATGTACAATGTTCAGCAGATTAATGGGCTCCTGCTGGAGCAATTTCTTCGGTTGTATGTAATATTTTACTGTTTTAAAACAAGAATGTATTAAAGATTCGCGCCAATAGGCTTATGTACGTTCTTCCAGCTCTTTTTAAAATTCATGTTTTGTCGGCGATAAAATTGCATACATAAACATTTCATTTCGAGAAAGATGGGAAGATTATTATGTTATTATGTTATCGGAAAAGGTTTGAGGGAGGATTCGATTGAGAGATTTATGTGTTTCAATTTCTTAGACATATCAATGCAGCTGTGCTGCTTATTCAGCATGTTTCATTTAATATACGTCACACATTTCGAACATTCTGTCAACTATGAAATGTTTAACTCAATTACTCGATATAATATGAAAATTTTAATAGAAAAATAGCACCGGTCTAAGAACTGAACCTTGTGGTAGCCCTTTATTTAAAACACTCATGTTTAATAGAAAATTTAATAGAAAATATTAAAAGAAAAATAGCACCAGTCTAAGAACTGAACCTTGTGGTAGCCCTTTATTTAAAACACTCATGTTTAATAGAGGAAATTTCCGGACAACTGGGGGAAACACTTTTTAATATGAGCTGTAAGATCTTACGTTTGGCCTATCTTGTCTGTCTGTCTTTATCTGAAAATCTCTCCATATGTGGGTGGGTGGCGAAAAAAGTATAATCCGAAAATGTCAATTTTATTATTAGATTTTGTTGGTACAAGCTTATTACTTTTGACCTATTAAATGTGAAAACATATATCAGACTAAGAGGTGACGTCCAAAAATTAGATATTTTTATTCAGAATATGTGGCTTATTGATGTTCATCAACTATAACTTACTAACTTCTTCCCAGAAGAAGAAGTACGGGGTCTTCTTGGCCACGAAAAATCGCCAAAACGATAGGACGTGTCTTTGAATAAATTAATTGTGTCAAGCGTACATAAGTATGTGTGTAGTGGCACCGCATAATATATACTGCTATAACTGCATGTCCTTAAATCAAAAATTCATCTAATTATTCTGTTCTAAAAAGTCACGTAACATAGTTCTGTAGTGCTCGCTATTGACAGATAGCAACAAACGGCACCTCGTCACTCATAATGATTTTCGTTGAAAAGTAAGTCTCTTTCATTATTGAGGCTTAATGGTGCTATGATTGTATTTATAATCTCTTTTCTTGGTCTGGTCCCTAGAAAACAATATCTGAATTTTAACGGAATCATCTTGAGGTCTAGCATTAGAGGGGCCGGCCGTCGTAAAATGCCCAATTTTCTTCTTGTTGACTTTTCAAACTCTTGCTTGACAGATACTCTTTTTAAGACGGGTTTGGTGCTAGATGTAGACATGTTCGCTCTCAGTAGATATGGGATAATTACAAAGCTTTCGTTTAAATTATCATTGCTGTAATACCACCGACAATTTATTTCACAATAATATGTTCACTACATATTATGTCGGGTTGCTACAGATCCAGTGTTTATTTTTACGAATTTCGCGTCGTTCTGTTATTCAATTGTTAAAACTCGAATTATAGAAATCGTCAATTGTCAGCCATAGATTTGATTGATATGCCCAGATTTTTTTTGATTTCTGATATTTACATTTTTTAAACACTTATTCCGGTATAACTGTCTTTAAAATTAAATCCCTAATTTCAAATAGCAGGGGATGATTAATTAGAATATTGGAAAATCCTTGAATATTTCCAGAAGAGTGATTAGAAGTGCCAAATATTTACGAAAACATTATAATCCATTAAAACTCGAATTGAATGTGATTCTTATCTATATATAGAATGTATTCGAAGATCTCATACGCGAAGATGCCGGTTAAAACTGAATTGGTAAAAAAAAAATTATTAAATTTAAAGAAATCAGAATAAATGTACTATTCGCGCAGCAGCAATGTGGAGCACAAATCTGTGTACATACAACTGTGACTGATAAGCGCTTGATTATCAACATAATAAAATGACACATCAGTTCTTATTGGAGCGTATAAAACTCACCTGTTGAAATGTTCATTTCTGTACAGACGGGGTATAATTAACCGCTTTCTTATTGCCACTGCAAATGAATAAGTTGACAGCAATTAAACTAGAGCTCTCTTTTTATAGGAGGGGAAGAGGAAAGGAGTTACTTATGATATTGTTTTATTGAGGGTTTTTTTTTTATAACCATGGTGTGTAGATTTTCAGAAAAAAAAAATTTTAAATCTAGTAATTATTAGGCACTCATAAAGGTAAAATCCAAAAAGCAACAGCTGTAAATGAACAGATTAAATGAAGAACACGGCTTTGATGGAAAATTTGGCGTATTATCAATTTGATTGTTTATGCTTCCAAAATTCGCACAATGACATCTCATCCATAGCCATCTCATCTTTCATTTACCATGTACACTTCATTCGTTCTTATAAGATCTCCTTTTGTGACCGGTTCTACGATCTTTGTTTTTGCGCTTATTCTATAGAATGTATCCTGTGCGATTCCATTATACCATAGTACATAGAAGACAGAGGGTAAACTCTCAATTAAACTGGTGCCTATTGTTCTAATATCTTTGTTCAGTTAGGACCATCACTTTTTGAATCATTATTTTTACACAACAGATGTTCCTCCCCATTCCCAATTATTTCAAATGATTTCTGTGAAAATTGTGATTTTCGATAAATAAAAGTTTATAAATGTTAGAAAGTTAAATTTGAGCGTTTGTAAAAAATATTAAAATAATAAAGGACCCCCTGAATAGATAGATCCTGGAGGTGCAAGTGTAGAATTTTAGCATAGATGGCAGAAGAACTAGATGTTGCATGGCATACTAGAGCAGAGTATATAGATTGCAAAATGGGTATTGCATTCTGGAATGGACCATAATATGCTTTAGAGCGTGCCGAAAGCAAATCTTTTTATACCCTAGATGAAATCTATATGATGATAATGATGGTAGAGCAAAATGGATTGGACACCCACGCATAATATTAAAAGTTATTTTGTTTTTTGCATTTCCGTCCGTCCGTCTGTGCGCACGATAACTCCAGAACGTGTATACTTAGAGAGCTGAAATTTTATACACGGACTTTTAAAAAAAAAAGTAAAATTAAGTTCGAAAATCAGACAAATCGGGAAACTCCTTCGTGGGGTTGCCATACAAAACTTTCGTTTTCCACTATATATTTGGACACTGCCTGAGAACGCATCGATATAGAGAGCTGAAATTTGGTACATGGTGTTTTCATAGTACTAGCAAAAAAACATTGAAAATGGACTAAATCGGGCAACTCCTCCTTGGTGTTGCCATATAAAAATTTAGGATTATAATGTATACCGTGAAAACGATCAGTCCAAGACATTTGCATTGTACTAAAAACTTCTTCAGAATACGAAATCCTGTATAAGTGCTTATAATCATTTTTTCTGTCCGACTAACCGTTCTAGAAATATATGCGAAAAACCAGTTCAAAAATCAAACTTGCACAGAAGGGTGACAATACGAAATTTCATAAGGGCATTCATCTAGGGTATCATAAGAATTGGTCCTAGACTAATTCTAGCTTTTTTACTTGCTTTTTTTTTTTAAGTTTCTTCGGAAACCAGGTCCCTTCGGCTGAATTTTTGAATGAATATTTTATAATATATTCATAAAATGTTGATTTTTATATGCTTATAACTACGAATAAAATAATTTATTTGTTATATAAAAAAAACCAAAAAATATGTAGAGAAAATATGATTTATTTTTAGCCTTCGAAACCCTAAAATTTCTAACTTCGCTAGAAAAAGGTTGTATAAATTTTTTACGAAAGTGCAATGGGATGTAAAGATGGAAAGAGAGAGAGAGAGAGGATATTAGGGGGGGGGGGGCTGAACTTTAAGTTCAGGAAAATAATTTAATCAAATAATATTTTATTATTTGCTCGTCTTATCACTTATATAAATAAAAATTAATTGGTCATTAAATAAATAGTAAAACTGAAAGATATAGGTCGCTTGATTTCAAGGTTAATCGTATTATATACGTACATATATGGTGTAGTGTGTTTCTTTTTCCGAAGCAACGTGGTATAATATTGTAAAAGTACACAAATTTCTTAAATCTTACGCTGATTACAATTTAACACATTCTAATTGAAAGTTTTTTTTTTTTTTCTTAAAGAATTCTCACATTTTTGACCATGAAACATATTTAAGAGAGCAAAAGTGAGATTTTTGCTATATGGTGCTAAAATAAAATACATAAAAAAATTAAGGGTTACTGCTAATAAAATGTGTAAACAATTAATGAAAACATGAGAATTAGTTCTAAATTAAGTACCTTTACTCTATGGGCACGAAGAGTAAATGAAATACGTGCATATTGTAAATTTTTTTATATTTAACAGACGGAAAATAAATCGCATATATATTTATTTAAAGTGTACATGCAAATTAAAAAAAGTTATCTAATATTTACAGTGTATATTAATGATTTCGGAATGTAGGCTTTGGAAATAGACAATGCAATATAACTCCCATATTTTTTCGGCGTATTCAGGATTTTATTAAAAATATCAGAGATAATATAATCATTTATTCATAAATGAAGTATAAAAATAAGTACACTGTAAAATTGCAGGACTTTATCGTTTGCTTAATATTTTAAAACCTCATGCATGTGCAATATTTCTTCCGAAACTTATGTACATACTAGAGTACTGCATCAGGTAACAGGTAAATATGATATATGTTTAGGCTTGCTTTGCTTTCTTATATAATTATAAATTTACTGAGAGGTAAAGGGAAGAACTCTTCCTGCTTTCTTAGAAAGGTATGGAAAATAAACATGCCTTCACTTATTCGTATCTCGTATTATAATGATAATTATTCATTTCTTCTTCTAAAATAATGCACAAATCATGCCTTTTCTAAGTATTCCCTGAAAGTTACATATAGCATGCTCAAAAATACGACGCATCAATACATTACGCCTGCCTGTACTTATTACTAAAGAATTCCAGATAATGCTTACAGTAAACAATATCTATAAGTCAGGCATGCCCATTTTTCGCGCTGGGGATACAGTCCTTGCTATTGAAATGTATAATATAGACCACTGACACTACTGGAATTACTTAATCCATCATATCACAACAAAATTAAACAAGATTGCGTTACATGGCTAAGGAAAAGTAACATGCAATTTGAGGAAAATATGTTCAAGCCTCAGTTGTATAATTTGATTAAAATGCACCGTACTCCAAGAGAGCATATAGTGGATGGTCTGATTCGGAGTTATGGACATAAAGTTTTTTCGTCTACCACCCCGATTTAAATCCAATTGAAGTTAAATCCAGGGTTGTTTCCAGAAATGCAATCTTCAAAATAGATATGATTAGCAACGGAAGAATTCGAAAAAAATACAGGGAGAACTGGAGAAGCGTATATCAAAATACTATAAAAGCTGAGGGTATGAGGCCTTTTTGGACAAGTTAATAGATAAGTTGATTATTTCCTTATCTGACGATAGTTCTACTTCTGATTGTGTTTTAAGTAGCGACGATGAAGAAGCGGGTGCCTCTACAAGGTGAAGTGATGTCAATTTTAAAATCACATTTTTCTCTTCAGACCAAAAAGAAGGCTGACTTAGCATGTACGAATTTATGAATTGCACGTGCATTGCTGTTAATAATGTTTTGTTTCTAAGAATGCTTTTAAAAAAACTTCTATATAATATTTAATTTGTTTGTTCTATTTAACTTTTTTTTAATTTTGTTGTTCTATGTTGCATTGCATGACATTTTTTCCGGTGTGTTGTTTATATATCACAAAAATTAAGAATATTAAAATACTCTAAAATCTGGAATGCAACCCTAGTAGAAATTGCTTTTAATTTTACCTTGTCTCTTGCCCCGCAAGGGGCAGTTATTATGTAAACCAATACTAATGTGACTGAAAAGTTTCAAGGTGTTTACAATTCATGAAGAAACATATAGAAAATTAAGTCCTGATGAGCCTCGTGATGAGCATTCATTAAATCTTATCGAAGGGCTCATTGGATATCATGAAACTGCTTACACCAGCAATAAATAAATATTTATTCTTGTCATCACCGTGTCAGATGACATTTCTAGGAAAATTTGAATTGATTTTTGTGATTTATTTATTTAAGTTTTTAAATTATTTATTTTAAATAAATTTTTATTTGTTTTCCCCAAAAAGACTATCGCCCCATATGCTGAACAACAAGACGTTATGCAAATATCCTTACGCTTCAGCGTCTCAGAGTTTGATTTGCAACCGGAGTTTGAATTCGGAAAAATATATGAAGTCAATCGTAAAATCAGATTCTCATTTATGAACTCATCATGACACTCATTGAAATGCTCATTAATAAACTCACCGCGACACTCATTGACATGCTCATTAATAAGCTCATCGAGACCCTCATTGACATGCTCATTAATAAGCTCATCGAGACCCTCATTGACATGCTCATTAATAAGCTCATCGAGACATGCTCAATAAAAAGCTCATCGGGACACTCAATATGTACTCATCGAAGTGCTCATCTAATATTGTAAAATGCAAAAAAGGGATGCAATTCCCATGCACACTATCTGTGAATAAGTAAATAAATGAGTTTTTTCCCGGTTTTGATTCAAACGCAAATAAATTTCATTAGTACGTTCATCTGATTGCTCATGAGGAGCTCATTGATGAACTCATCATGATATATCTACCAGGATTCATTTTTATAAAAAAAACTTGCATACATACATACATGATGCATGATGTGTATGAATAGCAAAAGGAGCGAAGAAAATTGCCCAAATATTACCTATATGCCAGAAAAGTTATACGTACGTCTATCTTATCTTCCGTTCAAATGTCATTTCTATCATTCCAATTATTCAAAACTTCTAAAATTACCACACAAATTCTACCATCATCTCCTAGCTATTCTAGCTATTCATTGGAAATCCTAGTGAAGTTATAAAACAACAAGACAACTTCCGAATTGTTTAAAAGACATTCGTTCTTGCTTAACAATACCACTCAATCTTTCATTTTAAATTGGATCAATAAATGATTGGAAATGGTGGAAATATACCTATAGAGGGAGGAAAACAAATCTTGAGTAAAAATAAGGAAAAAAGAATTTATTGAACAGTCGTTTGAAGGAAGCTCACAAAATTAAGGATATAATCGCTGAAGTGAGTAAATAACAAGACATTTTCAAAGGAAGGCAATTTAATTGGAATTTTTTGCTTAGTTTATTTATTTTTTTTTGGTTTGGTTAAATGAAGTTATCCAATATTTGTTTTTATACACAAATATGCGTTAGAGATGTAAAATGTTCATGCCAAGCGATGAATTGAAGTGAAGTGTGAGAAAGTGTTTTCGGCAGTTTTTACGATTTTAGTCTGCTTTCTTGTACAAATTTTCTCTCGCCAATTACGTTTTTCTTTGCTTACGGTTGGGAACAGTATATTCAAAATCTTTTTATGTTTTATTATAGCATTGTCCGTTTTGAAATATTATCCCTTTCAAACAACTTTAACCCTTCACTTGAAGTTAAACTTCCAACAACTTTTTATGTAGGTTTACGAATGTCTGGTTTATATGTGTCAGCTTATGTTTATATTTATACCACTCTAAAAAAATAACTTTCCAAATTATAAGCATGAAAGTTCATCTACAATTTAGAGACAAAATTTAGTGTAATACGTGTTATTCCTGCCTGGATCCTTAATCCCACACTAAAACGTATAACATTTCTTGATCAAAGGGGAGTCCCCATTTTATGTATGTCCGACATGAACAGACATGAGAGTTCTTAAACGATGCATTATAATACTCTGAACATGTTTTATTAACAATGTTTATTTCAATTAAGCGGGGAAAGGCTTTGGGAGGGGTGTCAAAGTTTGATTTAGTACATTTTAGAATTCCTTAGGTTCTGAGAAGAAGTTTAAGTACTCACAATCCCATTCTCGGAGGCTTAAATAGCCATCCCTGGACTCACACTCCTTTTTTTAGTATTTCCCTCTTTCTTATTCGAACTGAGGTTACTTGATTTTTTGCATTTTAGATCGGCTCCAACTCGGTAAGGTTATGACCGATCGGAAAACAAGTTTCACTTTTCGCCTCAGCTCATTACCAGCTACAATTCGTAGAAGAAACTTTTTCTCTGCGTATACCTTTAGGCTGTGTTGCTGGAAGCCCCGGCGGCGTGCGGAGGGTGGGCTGGTTTCAATACGGCATGTGGCATATCAAATTAAAGGTCTCGCCGAGTGCTATCGGGTGGTGTAGTTTTTTCCCATTCCAGAAAACTTTCTCATGGACGTTTTGACCGCCGAAAATCCCATTTTCATGCACTTGGGTCACATGCACTACAGTTAATATATTTTGTATATATTTTTGTAGCTCATTCTCCAATGGCCATTAATGCTGTGCAGACCTGTAAAGTACTTAAGTACTAGTAACAGTACCAGTACCTGGACTTGTATTTGAAAAATTTTAAAGTACCAGTACCGGGACTTGTACTTGAAATTTTTTTTAAGTACCAGTACCGGGACTTGTACTTGAAATTTTTTTAAGTACCAGTACCGGGACTTGTACTTGTACTTAAAATATTTCAAGTCCAAGTACTGGTACTTGTACTTGGAATTTTACAGGTACAGACCTGTAAAGTACTTAAGTACATTGGTACTTAAGTACTAGTAACAGTACCAGTACCTGGACTTGTACTTGAAAAATTTTAAAGTACCAGTACCAGGACTTGTACTTGAAATTTTTTTTAAGTACCAGAACCGGGACTTGTACTTGAAAAATTTTAAAGTACCGGGACTTGTACTTGAAATTTTTTTAAATACCAGTACCGGGACTTGTACTTAAAATATTTCAAGTCCAGGTACTGGTACTGTACTGGTACTTGTACTTGGAATTTTACAGGTGTGATGCTGTGAACATTTTTCTCATAGGAAGTAATTTTCCACGACGCATCAATTCAACACAATCACGAGAAGTAGAAAAATCCACTTTTTCGACCAAGAAAGTCCATCGCCAAAACTTTACCCGGCTTAACTGAAATAAACATTGTTAATACAATATGTCCAGAGTATTATAATGCATAATTTAAGACATCTCTCATATCAGTTCATGTCGGGCCGAAGGTTGTGTGAAAAGTGTGTTTAATACGCGGCTAATCCGAAAAACTTGTATAAAATGTCAGTAAGCAACTACGAAAGCCGAAAAAATCATCATCAATCATCATCAATTTCTTGCCTTGCAATTTTATAAAGTATTTATTTATACATATAGAAAACGGTCGTGTATACGAATAGTTTTGTTTTGTATTTAAAAATTTTGAATAAAACCTGATCATAATGTAAAATTTGAGCTTTTCGGGGTTTCAAGCAATATTACCTAAAAAAAAAAAGATTTTGTTTTCATATAAATATATTTTTCCTTCATCAAATACAAATAGTCATTGTCGTGATAGTTTTTTTAATTTTATACGTCTTCAAAAAGGAGACGCGCATTATATTTAATCTTATGTTTTGCATTATAAACTGAAATGTAATGTTCTACTTGACTTTAATTAAGTAATGAAAAAGTAACATTACTATGCTCTCATCTGACGAAGAAATGTTTGATTAAAAACCACTAACTATATATGATACCTACACACATATTTCAAAAGTTTTTCTAAATTTAAAACCAATTTTCCTTAAAGTATGACAACTAAATCTATATCAGCTTTCATCATATCATTAAAAAAAAAGTGTGAAAAGAATACTTAAAACATTCCAAGAATTTACTTCCGAGAATTTTGAACATTTCCTGTTAAAATTTGATTAATTGCAACTTTATATAAGAGTTACATTTACACTTACTCAAATGATAAGGTGTGAAATCTGATTATGTAGAATACGTACATACCTACATTGCACAATATTTTTTCCAACTTAACTGATTGAAAAGGAAATGACTATCATCAAAGTCGGACGGTTTTAATAAATAACTACATAATGTATGACATTTTAATGTGTGACAATATTTCAATTAAAAGACATCGGCTTATGTATTTCTGTACGTTTTTTTAGAATGACTAAGACAAAGTGAACGTGTATTGGAAATATTATACATACATACGTATATGTTGCTTAAAGTATATCGAAATAATAGAAATAAAATAGTAATTAAAATTTATAATATAATTTTTGTATAAGAGATGACAACCTCTCTCAAATTAATACGAGTCAAAGGATCGAAATCTAAGTTAACACTGTCCAAATTTTATAGGTATGTACTTATGTACTTAACTCATTTACTCACCAGGTCATTCCGTATCACTTAGCATAACGTAAATAGAGAAATCATTCAGAAGAAAAATGTGTTTACAGACTTCTTCTTGAATACCGTGGGAACCACAGGGAAAATGTTTTCATAATTCATAGATTTTTTTCTTAATTTTTTTTTAATAGTTTAATTGGCATAATATCACTAACAGGCATGATGTGAAATTCAAGGTAGAAGAAGACGATTTTTTTCAATATATTTTGCATCGAGATGATTTCTTTGTACAAGGGTGGAGATGGAGAGGCAAATATTTCATAGGAAGATAGCTGTAGTTGGGATAAGCAAAACAATTTTCTAAACATAAAGGCGGGTGTCGGCCGTTTAGATGGTAGGAGGAGCTTTGAGATTATGGAAACACTTTTTCAACTGAACATCCTGTAATTTTATTGATAAGTAACGTGAAGATAACTTGCATCTCAGATGATAGTTATCTATCTGGGCTTTACAATAAATGTCCAATAACCTTTCTACCTTATTTTCCAAGTTGGGGTAAAAAATCAAAAAATTCGAAAATGTTTCCGGTGTTAAATATTGCCAATTATCCCGCCTACATACATACATATGTACATAGGTATATGCCATAGTTTTTTTTTAGATAAACAGATTTTTACGTGGACAGAATTTATTATTAAAACCATTTTAAAAAATACATTGAACAACACTTAAAATTATTTATGAACTATAAAAGCGAAAATATTGCCGTAATTATGTCACGGATATAAAAACCATAATACAAAAATCTTTTTTCGTTAATTTGATGACAACTTGTTTTTGATATCAGTTTGATTTATATACCTATACCTACAACAAACATATGTTCAGGCTTTTTTTCTCATGTCGAATTATCGCAAAAATATACTTTAAGAAATTCTTAATAACAGAAAAAACCTATTACACAATAGTAATTATAACGTAAGAAATTTGTTTTAAGTTGTTTAAATTTTAAAAGCTGTGAATATTTTTATATACGCTTGACTTCTGACAGTTTATAAAATATGAGATCATAAAATTGTGTTTGAAGATGCCAGTTAGACGATCTGTCTCAAACCGCATCACAGATGCTAGTCCTATACTTACATGATTATAGCATGCAAGCATAATGGCGCATTATTATTCTAGCTTACGTCATCCAAAAAGACTTGCGCTCATGTTTTTGAAGCTAACAAATCGAACATTTCTCTCTCAGAGTTTTTCGAGGATGAGCTGTTTTTAGTATATGCAATAAAATTTATTGGATCAAAAAAAAAATTTATTGGTTTAAAAGCTAGTTAAAAAAACAAAAATTACTAGCTACGAGTCGGATGACTGAATGTATGAACTCATGCTTAGCGTCGAGTTGGCTTGGATGAAATATATGTATGTCTCCAGACTGGTTTCGGAGCGTTTTTTTAAAAATTGCCTTAGAAAATTGGTACGAATCGAAGATATCATGATTTTCTAAGGTCAAGTATTCATAAATTTCTTTTAAAGGACCTTGGTTATTGAGTTGGAAGTATATAGGTATGAATGGCTCTAATAGCTTTTTTCTGCTTTTATCGTAGAGCATTGCCCAGTGTGAGTGTTTTCGTCTGTTTTCTGAGAGCTTGCTATTTGCTTTCAGGTAACATTATGTAATTTCATTCGAATTATTAATTTATTCAATGTAATCTTCTTTTTGTTAAAACTATCCCCAAATCTGTTCCCTAGAAAAATACTGTAATTAAATCAGCAAAATCTACAATTTTCTATGAAAAACGTTAAAGACTTTAAAAAAACATATCAATAATTGTGGTAAGGTCTACAGATCAGGCTATTCATTGGCCCAATCATTGGCCACTGTCAAATTGAAAATTTATAAAAACATAGCCAATTTTGCAAATCTCAAAAAATCTGCCACATATCTGCATAGCTGAATTATTCATTGCCACCTGTCCGTCTTAAGAGCACATATAGGTGATGTATGTTCTCTGTATATTCTTAAATGAGCTACTATCCTTCATAAAAAAAAAAAAATCAAATCTAGACTGGGCTTAGTACGGTAGGAGCATAGCAGAAAAATCTCGTAGTTCTTAATGATTAGATCGACTATTTCTACACGAAAACCTAATAATAAATAATAATAGTATTCACTCGATCTATGATGAAAAACTTACCGCGAAGCATCCATATTGTCTGTTCACCTATCACATTGTATTTTAAGGAAGGGACAACCTGCAAATGCATGTAAAGTGACCAAGTCTTGTCAAGTCTTAGCATCAAAACAACTAAATTTTTAATTCTACCAAAAAGGACATTAAAAACACGAAATTACAGCATTTCCAGATCTGTAATTACAGTGAAATTTATTTAAAAAATTTAATTCAATATTTTTAAAGCATAATGGTAGAAAACCAGGTGCCTAATGGATTATTGCACTTAGTGTAAAGGACAAATAAGAAATGTTTTTTTTTATATCATTCCTTGTTCAAGAAGAGTATTATAAAATATCCATAAATTCTGTACGGATTTTATTTGATATCATTAAAATTTTTCTGAGTGGCAATGCCTTCGACTTTCACTTTATCTTATTTTATTTTCTCTCTCCTTAACAAGAATGACCGGTGTGGGTGACATAAAGCATAAGTAGTAGCGTTGGTGTAACCATTTTAAGGAAGGATCTTAAACCTCCAGTTGTGTTTTCGGGTTTAATATAGGAAATTGCAAATTTATGCTTAGCTTCATAGTTTGTGTTCGTTATCACAGCTTATGTTCCATTTATTGACCACGGGTGTTACTGATCAAATTTTTAATGTCGTATCTTTTCTAGACATAGTGCCAGACACGAAAAAGCACTTTTATTGTGTATATAATGGACGACATTGTTTCAAGGGTGGGCCTACTTTTATCTATCAGAACATTTTTCACTTTAGTATAAGGATTAGTAGGATCACATGAAACCATTAAGTAGAGATTAGTACAGTGTGAAAATATGGTATACAATTGTAATTGCCTTATGAGGAGAAGAAAGGTGATTATTTTGAGGAATTAATTTACTAAGATATTTCACGAAAATATGTACTTCACTATGTACTTAATGTAAATAATTATCTCTTTAAGGGGTTATAGCTCCCAAACGCTCGAAAAACAAGGCTTTCTTAATTATTTTTTTTAAGGACATTTGAGATTAATGTCATACAAATAATATAACATTTGATTAAGCAACTCTTGAAGAAGAGAAAAAAATGTTATTCACACTTTTTTACAAAATGGCGTCTGTGCAGTGATTACCGTAAAGCGCTATTTCATAAAGATCTTCCGCGGCGAGCAGTAGAAGTCTCGTCCAACTCCACCTAGATACATTTTTTATTTTTTTTTTCATTATCTACATGAGTTTTGCTAGTGAAGTAATATTTTTCGAATTAATCGACTTAAATTGTTTATAAATTTTTTTCTTGTTAATAAATTGCTAAAATCGTGTGTACTTCACTAGATAATCAAACGATAAAGCTACAGTTAAAATTTCAAGTCAATCGGATGTAAACTTTTTGTGTTCTACTGCTCGCTGATTTTGAAAACATGTTTTCGATAAAAACGCGTTTGACGTTTCAAAATGGTATAAATTTTAAGAATCGCAAAAAGCAGCGTGACAGAAGGTTGTCCGAGCTAAGTTCTTCATAAATGGGTTTTATTTAATGTACCGGTTTGTACCCGGGTTCAAGTGGAGACGGGTACCCGGGTACTCGATTCCAAGATTTTCGATTCCAAATTTACTCGGGTACCCGATTGCGGGTTACCCGGGTATCCGGATATATTCGATTCTCGATTCCAAATATCCGGGTATCCGGGTACAATCGGTTATTAATATTTTACCACTCCGGTACATTACTGAATTCGTGAATACAGCCAAATAATTTTGCTACCCGAATCGCGCTTTGCTTGATTTTGAATTTCTGTAAAGGAGTGTGCATATGCACAATGATATATTCCTGAATAAGTTTATGTATGTACAAAAATGTACAAGGATTTAGAAATATATCAATTTTCTCTACTCGCAGTCGCTGGGCAGGAAATAGTAATGAGAGGAAGATTTTCACAACTACTTGGAAATAGTTTGAAGACATGCATAACATATTTTGTGTGTTAACGCTGCAATCAAAGAAGATCGGAATCAATCGACCAAAATTGAAAATTTTTCTTGTTTTCTAGAAGAAAAAAAATCTACAGATGTATATCATGTCTATATATAATAAAGAGCAATATTTTAATAAAATTTCTTAGCTTTTATTATTTTTTATTCATTTGTATACATATTTACCTTTTTATTTTGATCTACATAATAAAAACTCCAAAGAGGAACCATCTACCAGACATAATATTTTTACAAACGTAACGTAGATTTAATTTTAGAGATCCAAAAACTCGGAAACCAAATTAATTTTTCACAATACCCGATTCCAAGGAAACGATTCCTTACTACCCGATTCCAAAGAATCGATTCCTAACAACTCGATTCCAAAAATCGGGTACCCGGGTAGCTCGACTCTTACCCGTGAAACCCGGGTACCCGGATAAGAACCTGGTACTCAAAAACCCGGGGTTTAAGGAATATTACTTTTATTGCGTTGAAAATGTCCTTATGCATTGGATTCTTGTGCTCGTACGTTGCAAGGGTACCAACCGCTTTACTGCGCTGTCAAGTACACCAAGAGTCTACTCCGACGGGACACTTCTCGTGCTGTGGATTCTCGTTAGTCGACATTTTATTGATTTAAAAAAAAATTGAGTTTAGATCGGAACTTGGGCGTTGTAGATTTTGATTCTAGGGTTGTTTTGGCATGATTTAAGCCAATAAAAAAAAATGAAAAAATACAAAATTTTTTGGGTGGTATAACCCCTTAAGGCATACGGAATTTCGCTAATTTTTATTTTTTTTTTTAACTCTCGACAGTGCGTGGCTCTTTATTATATATATGAAGTAAAAATCTGGTAATAATAAATAAATAAAAAATTCTTTGAAAATTTTCTATAGTTGAGTAATGAGCGTCATAAATTTTATTCAATTTTTGTTGTGTATTTTTTCGTCGTGTTTATTTAAACAAAATCTCCCGAGGAAGAATCCTCTACACGACGAAAAAAATGAGCTAAAATTGAATAAAATTTACGACGTGCTTTAATCAACTAGAAAATCTTGAAAGAATCTTTTATTTATTTATTATTATTAGATTTTCACTTTATATGTATATACATAATTGTTATAAAATTGCAAGTCTCCCACATATTATATAAAATAAAAGTTAAATTTTAAAGGATTACAATATCTGACTGACTTGTTACTATCTTCTCTTTAGCCTATACCTTAGTTTACTATGTCTCGTAGACTTGCGAGTCCATTCGATTTCCATTAGAATAATCTGAATCAATAGATAGTCTTGATAAATTCCATATAATCACAAAAATATAGTACCTCTACCTACTCAAATATATATTTCACGAAAATAAAAAAATAAAAAATATTATAAACAAATTCAATAACAATTTACATTAATCCATTTCACCACAGTGAATCGAAATTAGCTTTAAGCTCAATTTCAAGGGAAATTTATTATAACATATTTGCACACAATAAACGCAATAAATACAAAAGAAATTTCAGCTGTTTCCCGGCATAATAAATATAGTGTTAGTCATCTGCGATTGCGCTGATTCAATTTTATGTATTTTCGTCGAGCGCTGAGAATAAATTGTTTATTATTTGTTTTAATGTTAATTAAAAAAAAAAAACATACATATAGGCACATATATTTATTTCTGTGGTATGTGATATATAGAATGGCTATTGACATCATCACAACTTAAACGTTTTCAACTTGGCAAGATTCGCAAGCCACATCTCAGTGAATTATTCTCTCTTTCTCGTAAATATTTTGACTCGTTCGCACGAAGGAATGGTGGTGCATTTTTTTATTTATTTAAGTTGAACGCATTCTCTAATAGAAATGCATAAATTAATTTAATTTAAACATTTTTATGGCCATCGATAGTATGTATCCGATGATTGCTCCATTTTATGTATTATTACTTGTCACCTCTAAGCGCCTTATACGATTATTTACATGTGACAGAAGTTTTTAATCATGTTCTTTTGCGATATTCTTGTTTTTGTTTTTTTTTTTTTTGTTCTGGAATAAGAATCTCTTTTATTTTTTTATTTTGAAAAGCTGATAAAGTTCTCCAATAATTAATTAATAGTTATTTATGTATATGTATATGTACTAACTAATGATAGACATTATGGAGACCTCGACATATGTTAGTTATGAATGAAAACTGGTTGTTAGGAGATAAAAAAAAACATTCTAAACGCCTGTTGAATGTGTTATGCATAATTCATCAATACTAAAGCATTTATGTTCGAGAATTAATTCATTCTGGCTAATAAAGGTTTTCTTGTTCTCTTCATCATTTAGTAAATATGTTTGTATTTATGATTCATAAGATAAAGAGGGAACCTGAGTCAAAAATTGTTATTTGAGGTATAAACTAAGCGTTAATAGAAATTATAGTAACCTTCTACCTGGTCAACGCTGGTCAATTTATTAATTTATTTATTAAATTAGTCTATCGAATATAACTAATCTAAGAGACATGCATAGCATTATTACGAAAACAAAATTCTTAATTATTGCCTTTTTCAATGTTTAACAAATAAAATTAATTGTCATAAAATATCTTGTAATTAGGTAACAAATCATTTTAGAAAATCGTACTTTTAAATTTTTCAGACACGCAAACATATATGTATAAGTGACTAGAATGAATCATAATTAGATACAGAATATGCTGAGATGCATACAACAGGTCTCTGGAGCGTATCGCTCTTTCAGGAGCATAAATGTTGATTAATGGCAGAAATTCAGATGATTTTATTTTAAACGAAAGTACATCCTTCACAAATAAGGCATAGGAAGCTTCGCGACCAAGTTTAAGACTTGACAGACCAAACAATTTGCATCTTATACTTTATGAGGATGTAAGTTGTTATTTTGATAATATATTTTCCATAAAACAAATCTGTATAAATGAATCGTTTCAATACGATTAATATGTAGGGGATGTCGTCAGGGTTGGCCACCTTTTTGTCTTCCGTTTAAGGAAGAATTGGGTAAATGCAAGCACATCTTTGGAAAGATCTGGCAAAAAGGAGCGTTTTTGCTGAGTATAGCAGATTTGATTGGGTGAAAAAATGATAAAAAAATATTGGCATTAAAAAAAAAGTGAAATTCTGTCAAGGTCGGCCAGTCAACGGCAAATGTGCTGAAATGACCAGGAAAAATTAATTGAATGACATAAAAAGCCGAATTTCTTGCATTTTTCTGCTTTTTTTTAGCAAAATTTGAATAGCACATTATTTGGAATCGCATTTCCGGAAAATGTCATTATATTGACGCACTTCAAATTCATTTCTCTCTTGCATTGTCCGAATCGGTTCATCCGTTGTAGCTGTAGAAAAATGTTGTTCACAGAAAAACTCATATAAAGCTCATATAAAAAAATGTTTGACAGCTTACTTCAGCTATTCCTCCAACAACTGATTGTGCTGAATCTGAAGGTTAACGGTTTCCCGAGATTTATGAGGGTACCTCGGGTAGTGAGAAAAAGGTCTCTCCAGCAAGCGCGCTCCGAGCGCCTCAGCTACCTGTTTTCCAGCCGGGGCGGACGGTTTCACTCTCAACAGACTGTGAATTCTAAAATACTTTAGATATGAAAATATCCCTTTATCCTCGTGTTCTAAACACTTTAAGGATGATAATTATGTAAAAAAAAAACTAATTTTTTATCGTGATGACCGGTAACATCCCCTTAATTAATGTTTTTCTTGTTTTATTCCAAAGATCTGGGTGATTTGATGGTATGATTTGATTTGATTATGCTAAATAATAGCTCAGAGTAGGGATGTATTAAGAAAACATGGATATATCATACATTGCATATGCGGGTAATTCACCTCAACGTCCGCGTAACAATTTCCTACCAAAATGACGTCGGGTCAATATTAATTTTGATTTATTTATAATAAAATGAAGGAATACTTTTCTCCATCTAAGTAAAATTTTAAAAATGGGCCTAAAAACTTTTTTAAAGACAAGAAAATTCTCATATAAAAATTAAATCTTTTTCAATAAAGAAGAGTCTAAAGGTTGGTTTTTAAAGAAATAAAGCAGAAATAAAAAAAAAACTATTTCCAACTACTTTTCTTAACAGCTTTCTATACTTTACTGATCTATGTGCTTTCGATTTAATTTTAAGTTTCGGGAATCATTCAAATTTAGCTAATCTGATAAACACCCTATTATAAAATATTTATTATAAATTTTTTTTTATCTATTTC
This sequence comes from Dioctria linearis, assembly GCA_963930735.1. Lineage (NCBI taxonomy): Eukaryota > Metazoa > Arthropoda > Insecta > Diptera > Asilidae > Dioctria > Dioctria linearis. The sequence continues at coordinate 7,681,141 of OZ005744.1, forward strand.
CAACAATTCTTCCGTAGAGAACCATTAAATTTTATTTACTACCTACCTACGCTTTGAATAATCCTACAGTGAGTTCAAAGATTGGTTTTATCCGTATAATTCCGAGATAAAGCGACGTCTTAAGTTACAAGAAAAGCTAATTTTAATATATGTATGTACGTAATATCAAGATCACGGAAATTAAAAGCTCCTTCACTTAATTAAAAAGGTATAGGCATGTTTTCGAGAAATTGATGCTCTTCTCTTCTGGAGTAATAAACACTAAAACCGACCTTAATTAATTTCTTAGGATCATTTTTGCTTTTCAATGGTGGAGTGGGCAGCTGTTTACGAAAATAATTAAAAAATTTTTATATTGGTGTTATGCCAAGTGCGTATTTCTACTTTTATTTATTTATTTTATTATTTTGAAACTTACCTAGATATGTATGTGTGAGTATCGTTTATTTATATCCTGAATTGAATTGTTATTAAAATTTCTCATATCAAAGAACGTAACAGAAGGAGCATTTAAATCATAAAATTTTCTCTTCTGGACGTCCGTTATTCCAAGATAAGATTTTTAAGCGAACTTTTTAGAAAGAAGGAATTTAGGATTAATAGATGTATATCACGGTTGTATGTAATCAGAGCTGGGCAAGTACCAAAGAAAAAGTACTTAAGTACAAGTACAAGTATAAGTACCGAAGGCCTGAGTACTTCAGCGTAAGTACAAGTACCGCATGTATGAAAAGTACTTGTAACTAAGTACTAAGTCTATAAAAAGTACTTTTTAGCTACTATTTATAGGTTTTTATAGTTTTCGGCGCTGCAAGTAGAGTAAAACTCTCACCTCTCATTGCTACACTCATAAAAACTATTAGAGGTGCGCTCAAGCACCCATTACCGCCTCCAATAATGCATAAAAATTCTAAGGAAAAAATTTCTAGTGAATTTCTAAGAAAGAATTGAGGCCCTCCCTACATCAGGACGAGGCGGCATCGTCGATTTTATATTGGAGCGAGGCATTGCTAGCTTACTCTTGGTTATTTCCACTGACGTATATAACATGGACAGCTTGCTTTTCTATTTCACGTGGTCACATTAAAAAAATCATTGGCGGGAAGTTGAAAAAGTGAGCACGCAGCTCGGAAAGTGATTTTAATAAAACATTTAGAATTTCTTCTGCGTATCTAATGAATGTATTGTTTTTGGTAAAACAGTTTTTATCATTAATAAATAACTCTAAATGATTAATTTAAAATCATGTATTTCGACGAATCCACTAATTTATTTGTTGTTTTCAGTTCTCTCTCGCAGTTGCAAACTTGGTGCTTAGACCGAAAGAGTCAGCAATATAGCAGTAAGACCACTTTTTGCACGTGTATTTCTATGAACGTAGTCAGTCCATATTATGCATGTCAGTGGGGTTATGGCAGCAAGTCGAGGCATCGTCGATTTTATATTCGGGCGAGACGTTACTGGGTTTTGTTCTACTTGCCCAGTCTTGTTTGTATATTATTAGTTTGTCTAAGGCTCTGCCTTGACGCGTGAGTGCGGCACATGCGTTGACAGTTCTTTGCGTGCTTTAAAACTCAACAAAAAAAGAGTTGCGTTAGAGATTATGTTTGCTTTTCTACGAATAGTTAGATATTTTTAAGTCCTTAATAGACTCAGAAATGCTTAAGTAAAAATCTTGGTACATAAGTACAAAACTAAGTAAATAGAAGCAAGTACTTATATTCAAGTACTAAGTAGGGGGATTTCAAAAGTATTGAGTAATAAGTCTTAAATAACGAAAATGTACTTTAAGTAGTACTTAAGTCTTTTTTTACTTAAGTATTGCCCAGCTCTGTATGTAACATATCCTGATTTCTGACTTCTTAAACATTCTGTCCGATTTCGGCAACCTACTTATATTTACCTGCATGTCTTCCTCTTTTGTTATATGTATTTCAACAATTGAATATTGTGTAAAACAAAATATTACAAATTTTATTATAAAATAGACATAACACGCTTCTTTCATGATATTTTGTTCGAGAAAATTTTCAGTTCCAAGAGTGAGGGTATATATGGGATTTCTAAGGTATTTATGTACTTGCAAATTTGCATAAATGGGAACCAAAAGTATGGTTTGACTCGGGGAGCCTGGGCCCCGAAAAATGTTTGTTTTTGTTGACTACAGATAAATTTCAGTTTGAGGCACCTACGCTACATACATAATACGTTAAATCAAATTTATTTTCCATTGCCCAAATACACATGCAAAAAAAGCACGACTTTCTGACTGATAAAATAAGTAATTACGAAACTCCTAAGATGTTGCTTAAATACTAAATAAGAGTACCACTACCTTCAGAAAATTATACCCAAAGCAATTGTGGGTCCAGTCATAAAAGACCCTACATACCTACCTGGGATTATTGGTTTAATGCAATTTTATGATCTGGCTTGAATCTGCCAATAAACCTCCAGTGCTAAAACTGATTCAGGTATTGGCATGCGGTTTTTTTTCCAGTGATAGAGGGTAGTAGGGGCATTAATAAGAAGCCATAAATTTGGATTACATGGAAGGAAGTTTTTGAAATAAGTAAAGGTATTTATGAAATTTGTGTGTAAAAAAAATCAAAATTTTGTAAATATTTGAAAATAATTTAAAGATGCTTACTTAACAAATACAGAGGAATACACTTTTCGACAGATACTATTCTTGGCTATTTAATAAGCCAACAAAAACCAAAATCTATACGGTGGTTCAAAAGTTATACTCATTTATTCCCATCGGGGTTCACGAATATTGGCGAAATCTTCAACTGGCCACAACTCCTGAAGGAAAGTTTCAAGGGGGAGGGGGGGGGTATGTGAAACAATTTTTTGATCAGCTTACCGCAAGGAATCGCGTGGTATACCGGAAGGTATCTTGATCTGAATCACCCTGTATAAGCAAATGAGTACATTTCAGTTTAGTACATATTATTTTGTCGATCTTATTTTCAGAGTCTCAGATTTTATCAGTGCTAATAAATTTCTACAATGGCTAACATATTTATTTCGTAAGTTACGTTGGTTGCCATACATACATTCATATACCTATACACATAGTCGATCCCTTAATTCCAAGCAAATTAATAACTTTTTTTTTATCTAAACGAAACAAAAAATTCTCTTTATATTGAAATTCAGGCAAAGCTCTTAAATCCGTCAAACAAAATAGCTCAGGTAAAATCTCTTTTGATCCTTTTAAATACAAAACTTTTTGAGGTATATTCAGGATTCCTTTTGGTTTTAACTGATAAGAAACACAAAATGTCTTATTTGCTGCCGTAGTGTTTTTCCTTTTTATACGAAAAAGTGAACAAATCATTCTTAATAAAGGTACAAGAATAGAGAATTTATGTTCTACGCAAAAAGCTTTCTATTTAGAGAGAATAATGGATGAAAAAGTTAAAATGTTTTATCAATGGTCTTCGTTCTGCATCCAGCCAACAAACATTGTCTGGCTGTCGTCGTCTTGACAAGAAACACCATGATATTATAAAAATCTTCAGCAGACAAGGTTTTTATGGGTTGCTGAACCTCCATCCTATGCTTTCAGTTGTTGTTTGTTAGTATGATTTTGATGGAATGGATAATAATCCTTTATGATTCGTTTACATTGTTTAAATATGTTCAGCTTATGCGCTTCGATAAAAAGTTTGTAGCATGAGAATGGGAATTATAAAAACACTGAAAGGGATTAATGGGGAAAAACCTTGAAGAAGAGATAGAGAACTTTCATTTTGTTGTACATAGATATATTCGGGATGGGTAACTTCTGGTTCATATTGTCAGAGAATAAAAAGGAATTATTGAAACTTTTAATCCTGTTATTAGCAAAATAGAAATATATGTAAATCCTTCTATGACAATTAAAAAGCAGTGAGCTCTTTTACCTATAAAATTACATACATATAAAAAAAAAGCTTAGCTTCGAAGAGGATAAATTTTTTTTATCGGATTTTAGCTCCCAACTATTCATCATATGTATGTAGAGATAAAAGTGATTTTTTTAATTGCATTCAATTAAAAACTGGTTACAAAATTTGCATTTCTTTCTAAACAGTTCATTGGACAGTAAAACTGGGTCTAACCAATTCCGTAGATTTTTCCATTCCGAAGATGTCGTTAGTGCACTAAAAGCGTCTACGACTAACCGTTTTCTTAATATATCTGAAAAATCAGAATTTTTGTATGACAAACCTACAGATGTGTTGCCCGATTTAGTAAATTTTTTAAATCCTGCCATGCCGTGCTTTACATCATCTGGTATCCTTTGAGCTTGGCTTAATAATACTTATAAAAAAAAATACTATACACTAAGTCAGAATATTTTCAACCAAGTATTCAAATATTCGTGAAAAATCGACATTTATGTATATGGCAAGCAACCCTACGAAGGAGTTACCAAAATATAGCCATCACCCTGTGTCCAAATAATAATAGAGAAAAACGATGTTTTTGTATGGCAACCTTACTATGAAATACCTATTTGCCCAATTTAGTCCGTTCTCAAATACTTCTAGGTCGACGTGTTTTTAAACAAAATGTGTGTAATGATTTCGTCCATTTTCGATCTTACAGTAACAATTTTTATAAATTTCAAAAGTTCAAAATTTCAGCTCTCTAAGGGTCAACGGATTTTTGAGTTTTATTGCACAGACAGACAGATAAATGAACATACAAAAATCCAAATGCCTTTGAGGTAGCCATTGGCAATGAAGTAGAGAGTAGAGAGGGTAGAGTTAAGTAGAGTTAAGTAGAGGCAACGGCGTGTTTGAGTGACTTTTCTCCATTTTGTCGTAGAGAACGGGCGCAAGAACAAAGAATCGTGTTGCAGCCTTAGCTTGCGTGGTTTCAAAAATTTTCTAAGATACAGGATCTTACCAATCAGCGATCAGGACAGTATTTTTGCACTCCGAAACTCATTAATTGTTATGAAGTCAACTGAGCGTTTATAAAGGGTGCCACAATGAAGTTAAACTCTACGTCCGCCTCCGCACAAAATCTCGAGTCTAATCAAACTATATTTGAAATAATTAGGCAGGTGCCCAATGGGGTTAACCCTGAAATTATTAATTTGACTAAAAAAAATTATTTTTTTCTTAAATAATTTAATTTTAGAATCCAATTTTCGAATGAAATACAGTTAAAAACCAAACCAAACAGATTCAATCGAAATTCGCATTCATCTGAATATATTACCTCAGTGTAAGAGCATTCATTCATCTGACAAACGAAAGTTTTCTAGTAGTAAAGAAAACTTTCTTTTCCTTTTAACTAAAACAGAATTAGTATTAAGTAAATAAGTATATAGTGAGAAAAACTCTAAAAAATTTATAGATAAAAGCAGACCTATAAAGTACTTAAGTACATTAGTACTTAAGTACTAGTAACAGTACCAGTACCGGGACTTCTACTTGAAATTTTTTTAAGTACCAGTACCGCGACTTGTATTTAAAATATTTCAAGTCCAGGTACTGGTACTGTACTGGTACTTGTACTTGGAATTTTACAGGTGTCTGGATAAAAGTATTTATGTACTGCGGTTCGAGTTCCAATTTCAGACTAGTTTGAATTTTAATAAATTTTTTTTTCTATTGAATATATAAAATTAAAAAAAAAAAAATACGTATAAAAACTATATAACATGCATTTTGTTACTAATTACATTAAAATTTATTGTTATGTATGCCGAGGAAACTAGCTAACCCCAGTGGTAATTAGCTATATGCATGTATTATCTCAAGATCCTAAATACCACCTGAAGCACAAGACAAATTAATTCCATCCATTCTTATAGAGATAAATGCTGAAAGGCTCATCTCTCTTATTGACTGTCGATTTCTCTTGACATTTTAATTTATTCAAGTCAATTACTTAAACGAAAATAACTTTGTCAAGAAGATGGCATTATTCGAAGCTCCTGGATTCATTAATCAAAATATGCCAGAGAATTTCTACACAAAATAATCTCGTTTTCTTATCAATTATTTTCATGATGTTGCCGCCGCCCACATTTCTGAATTCTGATTATATTTTCAACGCAAATGTATGTATATAGTAGGTATATGCATAAATAAATAACAGTGCAATCTTGGAAAAAGTTCTTCTGACTTTTGTGAACGATTCCATTACTCGATAAATCCTGGTCCCTTGATAATTTTTCGTATGGCATCATTTATTTAGCACACAAGAGGAGGGCTATCACGTTCAGAATGAAGACGACACACTTACTTATAATGTCAAATCAAATTAGATACATATCTATAACTAAATGTAATTTGGTATCTTTTTCTTGCTGCGTCTGTATGAAATCAATAGCCTTGTCCTTATGATTATGTTATGTACATACATATGTATATACGCTATCTGGAATTATAAAAAATATTCCTTGGAAATTTTCTTTAACCCTAATCTTTCGACCTTAATTGCCCTTCTTTTTTTGGTAAATTAAGCTTTCAAGAAACAATTAAACTTTGTTAGCTCTTCTCCATAATCCTTTTATTGTGCGTTGCTGTCTTTTATGAGGGCACATCAAATCATTATTATCGACCGTAACGTTATCATCAGCGTCATGCGATTCTATTTCGTATTAAGTAAAAGAATTTTTTTTTTTTCGAATTTTAATTAGTGTCATCCGATAGACTCTTTTTTACTCATTCCATTAATCTAGAATTTTTCTTACTGTGTATACACATAACATAAGCCGCTCATAATAATTACTCTAGAAGACCTATAGCGTGGAGTTTGAACAAATTATTGGAAAACGATTATATGAAAGTTGAATTTGAAATTACTCAATCCATGCAATCGTCAGGGAAACACTTTTCCTTGTTCTTTATTAATTATTTACAAAACTCTTGTTAACACACAAACAATTTTTTGTATATCTAATGAGGTTCCTTCTCTCTTGTTGCTGACCCATTTACAAGTCAAGTACTATATAGTTAGTATATGATATACCATCAACCCCGTTCTCTAACTCTCCATAAATGTTAGCGAGACATCATCATAGTGCTGTACATTATATGAGATCAAAGTGTTTGACTCGGTCAGGAAGATTATTCAATTGACCTCTTAGCATAGAATTGTTTGCACGAGGGTGTTATAAGAGGTCACCTTCTCTTCTTGCAGCAGAGCTTGATTGGATAATTGTTTCCTTATTTTAGTCTATGTACGAGGAATTTACTTTCATTGCTGGAACGTTTTCTTTATGGTAGTAGGTACGAGCAATTTCGATGATAAAATTGGACTAAGTATAGTATGAGTGTGTTGTTGTGATTTTTTGATTTTGCTTTATTTAACAATTTGGATAAATATGCAAATTATTTTGTTATTAGTGAGAATACGTAAGCTAACAGGTGCATTAGAATAAAATTTAGTTCTATGAATTTTGTTTTTTTGTTTTTGCTGTATAGTGTAAGGCCATACTACAGATTTTGAAAATAATGGCAAGTTTCAGCGGACGGACGTGTTCTACTTTTATAGCATCTGAAACACTTATGTATGCCCAGTGGAAGCTTTAATCTGAGTGATATTCCGATATCTCATAGTATCTAACATTTTATAAGTATGTGAAGATGAAGACCTGATCCATCTTACTGATTATTGTCTAATATCCATATTTGTGGCAACATTTTTTGCAGAGAAATTCAATATGCGAAGATAATGTTGAGTTAAAATTTTAGCTACTAGATGGCGGTGGTCATATTTCAGATATTTTTTCTTTATCGTTATCTCTAAAATTATTCTTATGTAATATTTCATTAAGTTCCAACCAAATATTCTTTCATTATGTTTTTTGAATATTTCATTGTAAAGTATTTAGTAATGGAGCCAGCAATCTTTCCTTCCTTCAGTGATATCCTTTTTTATTTTGGGTGTCTGAGACACATCCCTAGGAAGGGAAAGACAAATGAGCTTATTTGATAATGGGGTAAAATAACTCGAAATCGATTTGCAATATTGAGTGGATCTCTTCAAATAGTTTCCATTGAGTTCTGGATCTAGCCCAAGGGAGCGGGGGGTACGATAATTTCCACTCACGTATGTAGCTTCAATAAAATTAAAAAAAGTCTCGACACTCTTATTCGTGTAGAATTTGTTGTGAAAAGTGGATTTATATTTTGGATATTTTTGAATTTCTTTTTGTATTGAATGATCGAAACATGATACCTAGATCAAAAGTGTCAACTGATATTAAAAATCTCATCGTACGTTTTAATGATGACTTGACCACACAAATTACTGGAGAAAGATAAGAAAGTCACTTCTTTTCTTAAAAGAAAATGAGGTTCACGAAAAACTGATAAATTTTAATGTGAAAAAAAGGTGGGTAGGAGGTTTACGTTTGATTGTGGCAAATAAGCCACATGTTAGTGCTGCCAAGAGGAAAAAAACCTTTTGTTTAATTTAGCTAAGGAGCAAAAATATTTGATCATTTAAAATTTGAAAAATATACTCAGTACCATAACCAGTATTAGTAGTTTCCTTACCTACTCTAAAATTGCCTGAAAGACTTTTTATGTGAATTTTGGTATGAGGGCAAATATTGAAAATTGTAATGATAAGTGCTTTTGAGCTAAAAAAAAAACCGCGTTGAAAATCATTGGGTTCAATAAGTGCATTCAGTTGAATGAATTATATGAGCTGCTGCTCAAAGTATAATAGGGCGGCTTAGCGGTATTCTAAATTTAGGATATTACCCAACTATGTACATATCTCTCCCTCAATTTATCTAACAATTGAAACATGAAAATATATAGGTAGATAGTAATTAGAGCCTTGTAGAAAATATGAGCTTTGTGTAATTTTGTGTTTGTGTTTCAACTTTTTCTTATGAACTACTCGAAAAATCCAACCGCTAAAGTTTTTAAAATCCCCATACTCATTAATGTATAGCCATCTGTTTCCGTAATGTAAATTTTTCATTAAAAAGTTTCTCTGCCTCAAAAAGAAAAACGATGCCAATTTTAAGAATGGCTCCGTATACCTTCAAAAAATTTCATTTTCATAAAATTTCTATTTTTGGTACATTTCAGAAATTGGCACGAGTTTTATACAATACATACAATGTTGCAATATATATGAAAACATTAAAAACAACAATATTCGTCTCTGACTATAGGAAATTGTATATCACTACAATAATCAGTGGTGTGCCGCCAATAATGTGCGTTTAGAAACAAAAGAGAAAAAAAACACACACTTGAAATTCCTAAATAATACAATATTATTGTAAAATATTGATGTACAATGAATTAATTTCGTATTTTTTTTGTTTTATTTCAGATAACAAAATGCTGTTTGAAGATCTTACGTAATTGAGATAATTTTAATAATGAGATCAATAAGCCATCATCGTACTGGGGTCTTAGTATCCCCATAAATTCATTGCACTCAAAACAAATAATTATTGCTGGCCACACAAAATCAGGGATAGAATAGAACAAAAAAAATTTTTTTTGAGTTATTTCCTTGGAAATTCAGGAAAGACGAAGAAGAAATGAATTAAAAAATTACATAAATAATAAGAAGAAAAACAAACGAAAAAAATTTAAATTATCAATTTTCTAGTCATATTATTATATTATGAAATTGAATCTACTCTGAAGAATTATTGCAATAGAAAGAAGTTAATGTTTGAAACGTGCAAAAAAAAAAAATTAAATTAAACACATTTATTGAGATTTGAATACACAGCCAAAGATAGATCATAGGAGAATTTTGAGGTTTTTTCCAAAACCCGGAATTCAAAATTTTAAGTACACCATAATTCAAAGAAAATAATAATAAAGCAGAAATTATGCCCATTAATGGAGATTCATCGGCTAATGCCGACAAATTAAGCGGCATCGAAGAAGAAACTGATTTATATGAAGCTTTTGCACCACATGTTGATACTACACAGATTACAGTGATTCCAGTAACACCGCCTGGAGGAGGTAAGTTTTTTTTTTTATTTTTCTCCCCCTAATTATGTAGTCTTTAGAAAATTAAGAAAATTTGGCTCTTAAGTAGGGAATCTACAACTGTAGCCGATTTTCTTGAAAACTTTCCGAATAACTTCAACAATTCGCTTGCAAATCACAAATATTACAATTATTTTTCGCGGAAACTTATACTTTTGGAGATATTTCACTTCTTTAAAAATCACGAACTTTGCACTGAAAACCGCCATACAATTTGATAATTAAGGGGGTATTCTAGTCTAGAGGCCCGAATTTTAGGTGATTTTTGAAGTGCCGTAAAAAAACGGCAAACAATATTTTTCTATCCATTTTTTTATGAGTTATTTATTAACATTGCAAGAATACAGAAAAAAATTAAAAAAGTTAAAAAGTCAAAAAGCTAGCAGCGGATGAAGTGGGGGGGCTCAAAAAATTGGCGCGTGATGATGCCCACGATTCCAACCCGCCTAGCAATCCGAAAAAAAGATTATTAGTCTATAGTAATGTCCGGAACTAGGGAAAAGTTGAAAATTTTTTTTTTCACAAAATGGCCGCTGCCTAAAAAAATCAATTTTTGTACCATTTTTTTTTACTTTTCGAATTTTTTAAAAATAGTAAAAATTGAAATTTGGGGATGCGGCTAGTTCCGGACATAGACAAGTCTATAAAGAAGACTCTCAAAAAAATTTCAAGTGAATCGGTCCAGTAGAAATTGAAAAATCGTGGGCATCGTCTTGAAAAAGGTAGTTTCGAGAAAAACGCGTTTAAGGTGTAACACCACTGTAAATTTGTTGAAAAATCGTTTGTTTTTTATTGGCTTAAAAAATAGTTTAACCCTCTAGAATAAGAAAAAAAGGTCCCGTGCGCGAAATTTTTTTTCCTTTGAAAATGGAGGTCGCCACCAAGCGCGTCAAACTTGGTCCGAAACATGTCCCGGGAAGATGGCTGTGGAGCCGCCATTTTGTTTTTTTTCACTGTCAAAAATTTATCAATAAAGTTCAATGTATGCCCGATAATACCCTTAAAAGGTTTTTTTTCAAACACCTTTAATTTCGCGAGAAAAAAATTCGTGAAAAAACCTTTTTTTTTAGCCGTTACAGTGGAGTTACCCCTTAAAGTCCATACGTCCACGTGGTTTGGAAGTTAGAATTCAACTCTTAGTAGCTGGATGCAAGTGAACACTAAATATAAAAGATACGAATTTGAAAAATCCTCTTGTTGGGCATATTCTTGAATAGTTAAACTTTGAATATATGAAAACAAAAAAAATCCTTTTTTTTCGAATTTCTAGACTAGAATACCCCTTAATATAGTCTTCTTCTTCTTCTTCTTTTAAGTAGCAACAAGAAACCAATGCACCTTCTTCACAACATTCGGGTTACCAGAATTACGTTTTTTTATTCATTACGAATAATCAATTGATGTGCATTTAGTTAGAATGTAATAGAAAAACATTTATTAAAAAAACACACACACACACACACACACAGGCAGGATGGCAGGGGCACATACTTTCACGCGCGCGGAGTGAAGCGGAGAAGCTTGAAGTTTGAAGAAAATCTGAAGTTTGAAGAAAATCGGCTACAGTTGTCGATTCCCTCCCTACTTGTTCCGAAAATTATTTATCTTCGTGAATAGAAAAAATTTTTTGGACAAGAATATTTATAAATTGTTTAACAGTTCTTTATAATTCATTAGAATCACCGAAAAAAATAAAGGTTTTGGGCGGGGGAGAAAGTTGCTAGGAAAATTGGTCTGGTCGCCAAATTGCTTGAAACCTAAAAGTTCGAGTGGATTTTTTTTTTTGTATTTCTAAAAATGTCCAATCAACGTCATCAATGTAAACCAGATAGATTCAATTTAAGAAAACCCAACGTCAATATACACCAGATAGATACAATTTAAGAAAACCAAATTTGGAAAAATTACGGGTGTCCGATAAATCCTAGTCCGAGGAAATGCCAAATGTGCCATTGCCAAATGTCACTTTGCCAAATACTTGTGTCCATTTTGCGAAATTTCCATTTACAATGTGTCGTCCGCTTTACGAAATTTATCAAATCTGCATTCGAGACCTAAACAAATGCAATATTTTACTAAAGTTCAATATTTAAAATTAACAAAATGCCCATGACATCTACTTGGACAAAAATTTATAAATTTCATGTTTAGTGTTTTTTTTCTTGTTTGCTTAATGAAAATTGAGACCGTCGTCGGCTAATAAGTTCTTGATATCATACATAGTACATATTTACATACGCTTGTTTACGAAGTTGTTCTAGCTTGTTCTTGTACTATTTTTTTTCTATTTTACATAAACTATCAATCATCGCAAACCGTCAATTATGTATATGACACTGACAAATTTTTTGTGAGTAATCTTTCCATTTACTCAATTGAAACATATTCACTGAGTCATTTTTTTTATAGTTTATTAAAATTAAATTGTAAGCCAATTTTTAATTAAATTTGATTTTAATTATAATATTGAATGTAGAAATGTGTATGTTCTGTGTGGAGTAATTTACATTGAAACAATTCAATTACATGGCGCTACTAATAAAATTCAACAACAGAAATTTCTTGGAAAATCAGATTAATTCACAATTCTAAGAATATTTTCAAGTATCGTATCAAAATCTACTCTATAAATAGTGACACCAATCATATTTGTTTTGCTAATAACATTGTTCTTGATTTTAATTAGATTAGATTTGTTCAGGAAATTGTAGGTATGCTTATCAAAGAGATTTACTTTATCTTGAATCGTATAAGGTCCAGTAATTTTATCAAAGTTATTTATTATTGGTAAGTTTAGGTATATATTTCATTATAAATTGATAGTAAAATTTTCAGAAGTAGGTGCGTGTAGGTATGCGTTCTTACTGAATTAATTTTCTCGATGATTTTTGCGAGGATAATAATTAATATATCTTAAAAAATTGGGTCAAAAATCTTAAGTATAAAAATTTATTTGATCTGAGTTGCGAATAAATATAAAATAATTTGTATCATCATTTTTATAGCCATTAATCCGCAAATTACGCAATTTTATATTGAAAGTATAAAAATATTTTATCTAAACAAATTTTTGATTTTTCTGTGCGAAGAATTTTTTCTGTGGTAGTATTAATTTCAATGGTTTTAATATTTCAGTCGTACATTAGCTTAAAATATCGTTCGCGTTTAAAAAAAATCACTTTTCATTGATATCTCTTAGCATGGATAGAATTGGTAGTCTTTTTTCTTCTACTATTGAAAGTGAGAATATTTTTGCACTCGCACTAAGATCATGAACGGTTAATTCGAGTACGATACCATTTTGTGAATAAAAATATATCGAAGGTTATAGACGTGACCTTGCGAATATGGAGCTAGACGGTTCAAGTATGACTCAGAAGAAAAGCAGATTACGGCCACATTTCCATTATGTTGCATAAAGTCTCTAAGCTTTTGTCTTGCTGACGAGATAGAAAAAGCAAACTATTCTTTTTCTTTTATATTATTGACTCGACTAAAGTCTTTCCTGTTCTTTGGAATCGTATTAGGGTACGTACACAACGAGGCGAGGCTAAACTAGGCTATGCACTTGTGCGAGGTGAGGTAAAGTTACACCTCGCGGTGTAGTGTTTACAACAAGGCGTTCAGTTTGTTGGTAAATCTCGAAGTGAGAGCATAAATTATGCCATCAGATTTTGTCAAGTAATGCAATTTTATTGCATTTTTCACATAAGTGTACTTTCCGCTGTTCTACTTGATTTGCCCTCCGATAAATACGAAACGTCTCGAATTTGGTAAATTTCATCATTTATATGATGATCTATCTACTGATTCTGATAAATTCTTCCAATATATGAGAATCGATTATATCAAAGGAAAAACCTATAAGAATATGCCAGCTTTCATAATTAGCGCACTGGACCTCGCGAAAAAATGTAAAATTTCATTCTCGAGCAAGATACCTCGAGGTGTCTCGAAATATCGCGCGCTGACACAGCGTTGTTATGAACACTCTCATATTACAGCGTACAGAAAGCTGTCAGGGTTTTACGTGAGCACCTACCATTATGGCTTATGGCAGTCTTAATGCACGGATTTGAAGACAAGCGACAATCAACGCCCCCGAGAGGCAGAATATAAATATTCTGTCTCAACAAGTGCCAGTTTATGTCAGTGCATGCTTGACATTGAACTTACTGGTCAAAGCGAGACCTTCCTAAAATCTCTTCCGATCTTTGGGTCACGGCACCCGGATGATTTAGCACAACTCCACGCCGAGAGTCAATCCTCTAAGCATACATTAATAAGCGACCATCCTTCAAATTCACGGACGCAGTATGCAATTATGACAAAATAACAAACTACTCTGTTTAGAGAAGAATGTTCCCATAAGTCATGCAGACTCAGACAATCTCACTCTGCCCGCATATGAGCTACCATAGCCACTACGATGCTCCCACAAAGGGGCCTTCCCATGTTGAGGCGAATATTGCTCTATTCAGGGCTCCTCAACCCAATTGGTATGGCTTCGTGTAACATAATCTTACGATCCCAGTGAATCTTGCCTACAGATCCTTAAACGTTACTGGTACCTCCGTTCGGGCTTAATCATATTAGAGCTTATAAAGTGACAGCAGTGGACCACAAGAAGGTTATGATCCGCCCTTTAGGCTAGGAGAGGCTTGAGACTAACGCCAGTAGTCTTATAGCATATCAAGCTGTATACTAGGTCATATACGCGCTAAGCTTCACTAGGTACACGCACTATCATCAGTAATCAGATGTGTCAGTGTCCTCAGCACAACGAAGCTAGGTGCGCGATATTATAGCGTCCAGTCATTTTTTAAACTCTTGATAGAGCCTCGCGTCGCCTCGTTGTGCACGTACCCTTAGATAGAACTAAGACCACCCATTTGAGCAATTCTCATTTTTGCAGTGGTTTTTGAATATACGAGTATCTCTAGAACGGTTCGTCGAACAACCAATTTTATAGGATTTCATATTCTGAAGATAACTTTTCAGTACATTAAAACCGTATAAGGCTGATCCGTTTTCACAGGATACGTAAAAATTCTAAATTTTTATATGGCAACACCAAGAAGGAGTTGCCCGATTTAGTCTATTTTTGAAATTACAGCTCTATACATATGTCGACTTCTCAAGCAGTGTCGAAATATATAGTAGAACACGAATTTTTTTTATGGCAACCCCACGAAGGAGTTGCCCGATTTGTCTCATTTTCGAACTTAATTTTACTTTTTGTTATTTTCAAAGTCCGTGTAAAAAATTTCAGCTCTCTAAGTATACGCGTTCTCGAGTTATCGTGCACACAGACAGACAGACAGATGGACGGACGGACAGACGGACATTCAAAAATCAAAATAACTTTTAATATATTGCTCTACCATCATTATTTCTGTGCGTTACGGAATGACAAACTTAGTACCTACCCTATAGATTTCATCTAGGGAGGCTATAAAAACGATATCGATTCGCCCGCCCCCTAATCCATTGAATGAACATTCAAATTGGTTCAGAATTGTATGTTTATCTTTCATAGCATAAAGTTAAATATTTACAATACATAAAAATGAGCAAATAGAAACATTAAGCAAACAGAAATGTGTAGGCATACATGTAATGTATACTCACACCTGACATGGGTAAACCTCTAGGCAGAAAGAGAGATTTACAGGTGGTTATCAGAAAATAATTGAAAGCTTCAACACTTTCACAGGTGATTTCAAACAGAATGTTAAATCTATATGGAAAATATTTTTTAGTATTGTCAAATATTGATATATAAATACACATGTATGCATTGCCATTACACTCGGGGATATAAAATATTAAGTGGCTAAACGCATATGACACGTTGAAAATGATAATTTTATTTATAGACAAATAAAAAATGGAAAAAAAATTTATAAAAAATTTAAACTGATAAACACCAGAAAAATTATTTAAGAAGATAATGATGATAGTTACGGCTGGTCTTATATAATACTTAGAAAGTAAAAAGCTGATAATAATTTAATGATTTTCAAGATCTATTTAGAGATTGCAGAAGGCATGATGTTATCATATGCAATATGAAATGAATATAATTCGAAGTAGAGGTGTTTGTTTTTAACAAAAGAAAATATTTTGTATAATAAATCTGCATTTAAATTTATTATAGGTAGGTACGTACAGTGTCTTTTTTCTAAACATATATTTTAAATCACAGTTGTAGGTTTGAAGATGTTATTCAAAATGTACCATCAGGTAGATGGAAAATGATTGTAGAGAATGAAGTTAATTAAGAAAGATAAAAAAAATATATATATATTTGTATAATAAAGAATGTTTCCCGGTGAGGTCCAAAGCGAAGGAGGCTATAGTACTCAATAGCTCAAGCGTTACAGTTACAGGACAATTCTTGTAAAAAATGTTATGTTAAGGGGGTATTCTAGTCTAGAAATTCGAAAAAATCGATTTTTTTGTTTTCATATTTTCAAAGTTTAACTATTCAAGAATATGCCTACAAGAGGATTTTTCAAATTTGTATCTTTATATTTAGTGTTTACTTGCATCCAGCTACTAACAGTTGAATTCTAACTTCCAAACCACGTGGACGTATGGACTTTAAGGAGTAACGCCACTGTAACGGCTAAAAAAAAAATTTTTTCACGAATTTTTTTCTCGCAAAATTAAAGGTGTTTGAAAAAAACCTTTTAAGTATATTATCGGGCATACATTGAACTTTATTGATAAATTTTTGACAGCGAAAAAAAAAACAAAATGGCGGCTCCACAGCCATCTTCCGGGGACATGTTTCGGAGCAAGTTTGACGCGCTTAGTGGCGACCTCCATTTTCAAAGGAAAAATTTTTTTTCCCGCATGGGACCTTTTTTTTCTTATTCTAGAGGGTTTAAACTATTTTTTAAGCCAATAAAAAAAAACAATTTTTCAAAAAATTTACAGTGGCGTTACCTAGCGCGTTTTTCTCGAAACTGCCTTTTTCAAGACGATGCCCACGATTTCTCAAGTTCTACTGGACCGATTTACTTGAAATTTTTTTGAGAGTCTTCTTTATAGACTTGTCTATGTCCGGAACTAGCCGCATCCCCAAATTTCAATTTTTACTATTTTTAAAAAATTCGAAAAAGTCAAAAAAAGTGGTACAAAAATTGCTTTTTTTTCAGGCAGCGGCCATTTTGTGAAAATGTTTTTTTTTCAACTTTTCCCTAGTTCCGGACATTACTATAGACTAATAATCTTTTTTTTCGGATTGCTAGGCGGGTTGGAATCGTGGGCATGATAACGCGCCAATTTTTTGAGGCCCCCCCACTTCATCAGCTGTAAATTTTTTGAATTTTCAACTTTTTTAATTTTTTCTGTATTCTTGTAATGTTAATAAATAACTCATAAAAAAATGGATAGAAAAATATTGATTGCCGTTTTTTACGGCACTTCAAAAATCACCTAAAATTCGGGCCTCTAGACTAGAATACCCCCTTAATAATAATAAAATCCGTAATTCATATTTTAGAGTGCCACAACTCTCCGGAAAGGAAAGGAGTGCAGGACTATTTGAGCAGTCATTGGAAAGGCAATGAGGTGACCGTACATCCTGTCATTTTTTTTTAAACTACAGAGCGTTTCGTGAAAAAACTATTATATTTGTGTAATCACTCTGTAACGGTCGAGATGTTCCGCACGCCATGCAATTTATTGTTTGACTAGATGTGTATTATCACCTCCCTTTCCTTTGGACATCTTACCGAGAAGCACTCTGTATAATAAAGTTGAGTATAAATTTCTCTTTACCGCGAAATAAAAGCTTTGGCTGGATGCCTACATAAACAACAGTGGTAATTGATTACAGTTAATGACATGACATTGTAAACAATATCTGAATTCTAATTTTCATCTGTGTGTGTGTGTTCAATTTCGCTTGATGCAAATTTCGTGCAGTGCATCACACATGATTTATTTAATATTGTTCTAACATTTGTGATTTTTTTTCTTTCATGTTTAAAATTTTATATTTCGGGATGTTGTGTGTGTAACTAAGCATAAAGTATAATGATAAGCTATGTAAAAGACAAAAACAAATCGATAAAATTGTATGTCTACTTGTTGAAGATATTGCAACGGTCACAAACAAACTTTTCCTATAGTGGTTTCAAAATTTTATACATTTTTTCCTCGTGAATATACTATGTGTTTCGTTTTCATAAAATAGATGGCACGACGTAACATTCAACAAGAAACAGAAAAAAGAAATTATCTACGAATTTCCATAGTAGGGGATTATGCATTCGGCAATTTTCATACTCCTCATAATCTAATCATTTCATATGAAACCGATTAACTTGGGCTGATTTTGGACCTGGTTCTCCCTACTACGCTTCCCCTTAAAATTTCGTGATTTTACGATGAAACATCATTTTCAAAAAATCATATCTCTAGTATTTTAAAAAAAAAGTATATCAAAACCGAATGAATGTTTTGTTAATAATAGAAATTTAAAAAAATAGTAATATAGTAATAGTTTTTAGGATTTTAGAATTTTTTTTTTAAATATTTGTATGTTGAAACTTTGTTTATACAGGGTGGACCATAAGTCACTGAACATTGTATTTTTTATTTTTTTTTTTATTTTTTATTAAAAATGTCCATAACTGAAGACAAAACTGGTTGATCAATCGCAATATATTCATTTTTTATGTTGTCTTTTAAATTGTTGCAGTCCTTGCGGTTTATTTGCGTATACACTCTTTCAAATATCCCCACAAAAAGAAATCTGGTCGTGTTAAGTCAGGTGATCGTGATGGCCAATTAACATCTCCAAATCGTGAAACGATACGGGGTTACCATAAACCGTTCGCAGCAAATTCATTGTTTCCCTTGCAGTATGGAACGTAGCTCCGTCTTATTGAAACCACATTTCTTGAGTGTTATCAAGTTCAGGAAACAAAAAAATTTCTAACATAGCCCTGTAACGCTCACCATTTACAGTCAATACATTGCCATCTTCATCTTGGAAGAAGAAGTACGAACCATAAATCTTGTCTGCTGATATTGGCCACGAATATGTCTTCGTGCTTCCACTGGTCTTCCACTCCGAGATAAGTCACAAACAGAACCCGATGACTGAAAACGAACGACTAGATTGCGTGTCTGAGTTCGTGATGGTGCATTTCTGGTGTTAAAAAAATTTCGAAATTTTCTTTGGGTTTGAATTATTGAATTTTGACTAGCAAAATAGAACTCAACAATTTTTACTCGTTCCTCAATTGTATACATGGCTAATGAATCTCCTAAAGTTGTTTCTAATACCGAAAAATAAAAAGAGAAGAAAAATAAAAAATAAAAAAATTACATCAAAAATACAATGTTCAGTGACTTATGGTTCACCCTGTATATGGCAAAAAAAAAACTGATGCATTAATACTCCTTTTGGAGATATTAAGGGGGATTAAAATCGATTCGATTCCACGCCCCCACTATCTCTGTGCTCAATTCAAATAATTCACATCGCTAAGAGCATTTGTTTATTTCAGCAGCGTCTCTGAATAATAAGATTGTAAAAGTTTTAACAGTTTTTTGAAAAATAAATTTGTCAAACTAGTGGGAATTACTGAAGAAGTAAAAATCGAGATAATTAATTTTCGTTTTCAAGAAGTAGTGCACAAAGCTAACCTCTTATGTTTCCTATAAGATGCAGTTGCTCAGATTTTTACATCAGTCCTGACTTCTCGCACATTTTTTTTTTTTTTTTTTTTTTTCAGAATCACCATCACTAAACAACGATGACCATTTAAGTTATTGCTTCTGCAGTTCAAATCGACGACTTAAGACTTGTAAGAAATATCCTAACAGCAACACTCTTACTTACCCTCACACCCCGCATACATATTTAGTTCGTGTTAATTTTTCTCACACCTTGGTGACTTTTATATGACTTTGATTTAAAAATAAATTCCACAGTAAAATTATTAACACCCCGAACATTTCTATTACATGATTTCAACATTCAAAAACATTATTCCGCTAGTACCTACCAAAAATAAATTCACTAATTAAAAATTTTTCAAAACTATATTTTGACTTTGACATTCATTTTCATTCACGTCCACCACCATCCCACCTCTTACACCTTAAAATATCCAGCTAGAAATTTTTCTACAAAATAAATATTGACATTTTGCCAATTAATAATATAATTAATATTTTATGATGAGGAGGAATTGGTTTAAATTTAAGCATACATCATCTCGCAATCGCATCGTTAATATATGTATATAGAGACCTCTTAAAATAGTTCCATTAAAATTGAGAAAAAAAACGAAAGAATTCATTGATTTTACGCAACTTTTCTTCACATATGCGCTGCTGTGCCGGGGAGGCTTTGTTTTTGGACGAGAGAATATTAATGTTGCCTCTGGCATCACAAGATTTGCACACTTGAAATCACGTAAAATTTCTATAATTGCGCTATCTGTTGTTAAAACCTCTTGGTTGTGGCGTGGCCTTTGAATTTTCAATCAACTGAAAATGTAAACTTGTTCGACCTATAAAAGTTGCTCTGGTTTTATTCTGCGCGAGATGTACATACGTATGTACATACGTATGTACATATGTGTGTATAATATACATACCTACAAAGATACAACAGATTAGATCTTTCAACATGTTTTAATTATTTATTGTTGTTGGGGCAATGAATTACGTTTGGATTTTTGAAGTGATGAAAATTGAAATAATTTTGTTATTGTTTTTTCTGACTTGGGATGTTTAGAAAAAAAAAGAATAGTAAAAAAAAATAATCTGAATTAAGGGAAGAGTGATTTATAGTTATAGAAAAGAAATCCGTATTGGTTAGAATTATGTTCTCTTAGGGTTCAATGAGTATTAGGTTTATATTGTCCATATAAAAATTTAAACAACCTACATAGGCCCTGGAATTGATTCTAATGGAATCCCATATTTAACTGGCTTTAAATATGGAGGGTTGTCTATTTGAGAATCACTGTGTTATAAATGACATTTTTAATAATTGAAGGCTTGTAAGTCTAAAGGGTCTAAGTGCCAAAAAATCAAAAGTCAAGATTTTTACAAAAATACGATCTTAGTACCAAGCCAAATAATATCCAAATGGATCCAAGTGCATATTTCTTTTAAAATTTTATCTATGCACAGATAAAGTTTTGGCGGGTCCTAAGTGCCAACGAGCTTTCGTTTATGTTTTTCCGTTATATCTGTAAATAATAAAATTGGCACTTAGACCCTTTAGACTTACAACCCTTCAATTATAGGTGTCAATGTAAAGAATTATATATAATGCAGTATATTTCAAGCAATACGCAAAATAGAGGGCGTATAAAATTAAAAATGGTGCGCATAGTTATCGAACGGCGATAAAATGATTAGGCATCTCTAGCTTTATTTTTTGAGGCCATTCCCTTTAACTCGTACACGAATTTGTCTGTCTATTTATATATTTCTTTTTTACTATTTTCGACACTCTCGTAGACCCACTTTTCGTCATCACAGCGAGCTGAAATTTAGCACACAGGTTCATCTCGCGTGACAATTGAATCTATCAAAATTTGAACCGGAAATTTCCATGGAAACTCCGGAAAATCGGGAAAAATCATTTGAAAATTTGGTAGAAATTTGATTAATGATAAATCCGTTTCAGGAAAAATGCAGAGTTTTCCAATTTTTCCGAAAAAAAAATTCCGGAATTTTCCGATTTTCCGAAAAAAAAAATCCGGAATTTTCCGATTTTCCGAGAAAAAAATTTCGGAATTTTCCGACTTTTCCCGAAAATTTTAAAAAAGTTTTCTAAATTATGTAGGATCAAGTTCCCTTTCAACAGGCATCATTACTTTCTCTCCGACAATGGTGAAAACTTGCAGAAAAAATCGAGGAAAATTCATGTAAAACGCTTTTCCGGAGTTTTTCATACCAAGGAAGCGTTTGAGCGTTTTGCAACCTAAGTTGAGAAATGAGTTGCATAAAGTTGCTTTTGTGCAAAGCCCGAAAAAGCGGGAAAATCATCGGACAAATTATCATCGATATGATTAGTGATAAATCTGTTTCAGTTTAAAATGCAGAATTTTCCAATTTTTCTATAAAATTTTCCGAAAATTTCCGGAATTTTTCGACTTTTCCGGAAAATTTTCCTGCAAAAAAGTTTTATAAGCTATGCGGAATCATTTTTTTTCTGTCCTACTGGCATCAATACCTTCTCTTCAACAATCATGAAAACTTGCATGAAAAATCGAGGAAAATTCATGAATTTTTTTAAAAACATTTCATAGTAATAGGAAAAGTCTGTGGAAAACATGGAAAATCGGGAAAATTCATGTTATATGGGATCAAGTTGGAATACAGCTAAAATGCGCTGTTTAATCTTTGGTTGGTACGAGAATTGATCCCTGAAGAACTCCATTTCAGACAGAAATCGATATTAAGTAGGTTTGAGAACAATCCATTCAGTTTAACCTTTTTATTTTCTATTGAACTGCTGCATTATGAACATGAATAAATTAAATTTGGAGCAAATTTATAAAATAGCTTAGCATTAATAATATTGTTAAATGCTTTGCAAAACTCGATTAATACAAGTATGAAAAATTCATTAGTATTAAAAGTTGGGATCCAGACATTACCGTAATCAGTTTATAAACGTTAGGTTCCCAAGATTTACTATTAATTATAGTACTAAAAAATAATTCAAATAACTATTGTTATGAAAATTATCTCTGTTATGTACCTATGTACATACCTACATACATATACCTAAGATGTTTGAGCTTAAAATTTTCCATTACAAAATAACTTTTCTCCATTAAAACACAGCCACCTTTATATATTGTATATTTTGGCATCAACATAAAAAAAAAATTATCATAAATAAATAAGTAAGAGACAATAATATAAAACCAGCCCACTATACATTTCACTAAACCAGGCTATTAGCATTTTGATGCAATCATTGAATATCAACAGAGAGCACACAGCACATTTCAATGATATACACCTATATAGACACCTATTTTTGAATAAATAAATACACAATGAAAAAAATAGAAGAATTCTCTGTGGTGTGATGCCTGCGGCAGACAGATTTATTATTATAATTTTATCCACAAAATTGTGCCAATAAAACACGCAAAAATTCTTTCAGAAGCTGAAAAGAAAAAGAAAGAAAAAAAACAAAAACAAAAATTAAATAATAAAAAATGTCGAGATGTATAATAGCTTCATCCCACCCAACAGCCGACTTAAAAAAGTTATGCTTAAGCTTGACGTGACTTCTTTCAGAAAAATCGTCAGCTGTTTTGATTTTAAAAAGTAAGCAAGACTGGTAATATGCTTTTGATGCGATGACGCACGTCTGGATTGTATGGATTGGATGCTAGGGGTATAATGGTGTGTAGGCACGCGTCTTGAAAATTCAATGAGCAAAAGATGAAGATGAATTATTTAAATTGGCAAAATACATATATATTCAATGGCTAGAGAAGGGAGTTTCCGGACTTGTATAAATTCTTATGGAAAATGTTGGATTTTTAGAAAAAATTCCGATGTCAATGAACCACAGTGGTGCGTGTATGTGTGTATGTATGTATGTTGTATATTGTATATTATGATAAAAATAAACTTTTAATTTTTGCTTGGTTCGATAATAGGATTTTTGACAAATTTAATTTTGGGAAAATGATCATTAATATTGGTCGTAATATGTCTAGGGTAATATCATTCATTATCATTCAAAGCTTTCTGTCAAAATCTAATCTTTTTTATTTGAATAGAATTTTTTTTAATAATTATCAAGAAATTTACAACTAGAAAAGACACACCTATGGATACTATATAAAAATTAATTTGATAAAGAGCAAAGTATCTAGAATTGACCCTTGAGGGACACCGTAATACAAAAATTTGTCTCTAGCATTTGTTTAATATCACGAAATTCTTGATGTTGGAAGATACCTTGTTAAATCGACAATCTATAAACGTATCAAAGCCTTATTGAAGCTTTCTACTGGAGACTTAACTAGCCCTCTATTCTCCCGCCGTTGAAGTTAAATTAAAATCATCTGATTTTTTGATTTTCTGATTTTTTTCTTCAAGCAAACGTACTAAATAAGTATATATTAAGGGCCTACCTTTAAGACAGGAATCTTGGAAGCTCTAAGTTCAGTTTAGATTGCGTTTTGCGTAATTCGGTTGAAATTTTTGAAGTATTTTTTTCCACGTAAAATATTTATTCTTATCACATACACGTCACTACAACTTACCCTTGGAGATTTCGTCCCTAATACCGGAGACAGACTTGCAATTTCAATATTGATATATTGATATTGCAATTATGTCAATTGCAATATAAATATAAAATTAAATTTCAGAGACACGCTTGCGGTTTACGATACTAAGAATTTAATTAAATAACTTACATTTGATTTATCACTTAATTTGTCATTTAATTTGTCGTTTGACTAAAGAAAGTTCAACGCACGTACAAAATGCGAGCAAATATTGTGAAATTACTTCTCTATATTGAAAATAAAAACGAAATAGATACTTCAACTTGACGAGTGTCAAATATTAAATATCAGAAAAAGTTGCAGCCAACATTGCGGTATAAAATTCGATTCGAAAAGGTTCGTGTATTAGATGATTATGGTTTATAACTAGGATCATATTGCAATAAACTCGTATACCGCGTAAATTTTTCGCAATTTCATTATTGAGTTCCAATGTACTATATACTGAATGTACACCGAGCGTATACCCATATTTTCTCAATATATAGTGACAGACTTTCGGTTTAGCATAAATTGCAATATTGAAATTGCAAGTCTGTCACCGGTAAAAGATTCAAATTCAATTTAGCTCAAACGACTTGGATTCATTCCAGCCAACTAAAAATCTTGATGAGCCTTATTAAATATTCATTGTTTCTTGGACATTGCTCCAGAATTTTCTTTCAACACAATGCAAGGCTTTAAAAGTGCTGGGCTGTATTGGGAGTGCCTAAGGAAGTTCACTAGAAAGATGAGCATTTATTTTAATTTTCTTGGTAATTATTGCTAAGAATGCATAAATAATATGTATCTGAGGAAATTCATATAAAAAAATTAATCGGCTTCATACTGCTTTTCCTGGGAATAATTTCAAAAATGTCAATGCTACTTTTGCTATCCTTTGTGATGATTAAAACCGAATTCAGCTGTGGTCGTAAGCCAGCATTACCTGGATATTGTCTGCCTGGAAAACTTGCGTATATTTTTTTCTGCTACTAATTGTAAATTACAGTTAAAGTGTGTCCGTTTTCTTTAAGCAGAAATGAATGACTAAGGAGATGGTACATACCTCGCATTAATTTGCTTTATACATATATATATATGTATAAAAAAAAAAAAACGTTAAAAGTTTAGCGAATTTCAAAAATTTCTTGTAAAATGCTCCAAAACAATACAATGGCCTATAATAAAATTAAAGCTTTTTCGCAGACATTTTTTTTTAGTAGGTGTTATTACATATAGCACACACGCAAGTGTTAAACACGCATATCTCGCGGTCAAATGTCAATACAATATTCATAAACACCATAATAAATCACAATATCCAGCCAGAAAAGCTTTCTCATATTATCTAGAGATAAGCGCTCTTCAATTAACATTCATCTTTTTTCGTTTTTTGTTTTTTTTTTTTTGTTTATTTGTTATCCCTATTCATGATAAAAATTCATCGCCTTGATTCAAACGAAGGAGGAGGGGTAATTGTTTAATTAAAATTCATAATGGAAGAAGCTATTAGAAGTTTAAAACGAATTAAAGAATTAAAACCAGCAGCCTATAAAACATTATTAATATTGACGCCATGTTGACCGGATAAATAAAATAACTTTTTTCTGCGTAGTTTCAATTAAGATTCAACGACTTGATTAACGTTTTAAAATAATCAAAAAATATAATAAGATTGGTGATGGTTCCATGTTCAGTTTAATTGTTTAATTGATAAATGTCTTCGTTTTTTTTACCAGTTACAGCCGGTATAGCGGTAATCTTAATTGGAGTCTTTCGTGTTAGACAAATAATTTGTTTAGAACATCGAGCTCTAATTGTTTTTTTTTTGTATTAATTTTTTTTCTTTTTATATATTTTTATGATGGCTAAAATATGTGGCTTTGTTTGAGTTTTTGTGAATTTATTATGAAGAGATTAAATTATTTTTTCATTGAACTACATTCACTAAAAATAATATCTTTTGAAGGGCAAGTCAGGTTGCTAAGAACTGAAACTATATTTGTAAAAGGTCAATGTTTGATTTTTGTGACTCCACGACTCGTTCAGTTGCTATACTTATATGTAGTTGGATACTTTCTTTCTTTGGAAGTAATAATTACAATGGCTACGATGGTAAATTGTCCCGTATCCGTACATGTCTTTGATTTCAAGGACATATATAGAAGGGGAGCCGAAGAAGAAAGAATGAGTAATTTAGGCCGTCAAGTTGAAGTTTTCACAAATGAATTCGTAGGTCGCAATGGGATGACGTTTTGATTGCATTATACATAATTATATACCCAGAATATTATCTAAATTATAATATAATAATAAATACAGGACCCACACAGCATAAATGTGTACGTGGTATATTAATGGGAAATCCTGTTAGGATATATAAATTGTCTGTAAGAAGACCCGTCCGGTCCTAATTAATAACTTAAGACATCCCCAGGAGTGACGAATGTCCGGGGTTCGGGTGTCCCTGGTAGATCCCATGCCCTTCTCACAGAATATCCTGTGGTTGTTTTTAGGCAAAAATGCAAAATTCTCGCTGCAAGAGATTTTCTAGGATGGTCGATTTTTGTTTTATGAGTAGGTATTTTCCAAAAGAAAAATAATGACTGGAAAGTATATGCTAGAGATGTATACACTTGCAAAAAACAAATTCAAAATTTTCAACACCTACAAATAGAATTCTTATGACAAAGTCCACTAAAAACTCACATTTTGAAATGTACAATCTTACAAACTTTTCAAAAACAAGAAGAAATTGCAGACGAATAGAACGGAAGCAGACGAAACGACAAATTAGCGCTTTCATCAGAAACCACTCAAGCCACGAGAATCAGAGAACATATCGAAATAAATTGTGGAAGTGGGAATAACAACTTTCCCATGTTTGTCCCAAAATTGTCCTGCGGAGAATGTTCCCATATAGAGTAGTTGTGGGATATCCCAAGGAATAAGTTACGGGAAATTTCTAATAAGTCCTGAGTACATACTGAACACTTCCTGTTTATCCCGGAAAAGTTAAGAGATCTGTAGGAAATGAATAGGATGTCCCTGGGTAATTTTGGGATGTATGGGGAGAACCAGTGTTTGGCAAAATGTAATCTGATTAACGATTAACAACTATAATTAACCATATGTAATCTGTAATCAAATTACTAATGTAATCCATTTCCATAATTACATAATGTAATCGATTAACGTATAGTGTGATTACAAGTTAATTTGGTTAATTCCACTACATGTTAATCTAATTAATGTGATTACCATTTAAGATATTTGTATTCTAATTCTTCATAAAACTCCTTAAAACTAATTTCGTACGAGAACAATACTATTTTCTTTCAATTCATTTCATTATATTATCTAATAATTACTTTTAAGTAATCTACAAAGTAATCTGTTACAATGTAATTAGATTACAAAATAATCGAATTATATTGTAATAGATTACATATTCTCTCATAAGTAATCTGATTGAAATGTAATCAAATACAATTTAATTAGATTACTTGGTAATTTGACTAAACTGTAATGGAATTGTTAATTAAATTACACTGGAATCAGATTACGCCCAACATTGGGGAGAACCCGGAAAGATAGGTATGTTTTAACATATATGCTAAGAGTTGTCCTGATGCTCATTTAAAACACGTCGTTTGGAAGGTACATAAGATTAAATATTTGACCTTGATGTTTTTGGAATGACCTCCTATGACTCCTATGATGATGACGATAATTTAAAATTTCTTAGAAAGAATCGTTGAAATTTAAAGTGTATATTTAATGTGATTTTTAATGAAATATAACATTAAAGTGAAATGAAAAACTGATCTTGTGCAGTATAAGTGTTGATTCATTTCATATTTTATAAATAAAACTATATAAGACTAGGAATATGGTATATAAAACACAAAACTATACTTCATATGTGCTGAATATATAGGTAGGTTGTTCTTTGTATCTTTATTCTTAAATAGATATTTCTCCATAAAGTTATTCTTACACTTCCACTAATCCAACACTAGTTTGGTGTTGTTGGGGGGGGGCGAATTAACGAGAGAGTCTATACTATAATTCAATTTAAGTGGACAATGATTAAAGATATAATTTACTTAGTCTTAATTGTTAATTATAAGTAACAAACAAGTACATTTCATAATTATTAATACTTAGGTACTACATCCAATAAGTATTACATTAGTTCAAAATTGTTCAATATGTCTAATAATAATAATAAAAGCAAAGTTAAACACAGTAAATTTTGTATAGTACTGTACCTAAAAATCAAGAATAAAGTCAGTTAATGTAGCTGTTAAAAATTGTACATCTTTAGGTATTACATGAGCCATATTTATTCTCTATTATCTATGCTTATACATACATATATGTACTGTACCTATACATATTACATTCCACAAAAATTTGCATAAAAAAAATAAATAAAAAATGCAAATATAGAAATTTATTTCTAAAACATATTTTAATTTAACACAAAACCAGCGCCAATAGATATGCAATATGAAATTTTACACAAAACAGCTGATCAATAGTTCTTTTACCCCATGCTCTACCCCATCTACTTTCTAAAGCTTTTGATAATCTTTATCAATGTATCTCAACAAATCGCTTAGTCGCAACAACACATATGCATACGTCCAGCAACAAATTTTTATGCCATTTTACTGATAACGCACTTATCTTTTTATGAGTATTTTTTTATTTTTTTTTTTACATCACTTCTGTCATGTGCTTACTGATATTTTAGAGATACTTAAAAAGTTTTTTTTTTTTTGCAAATTAATTTATATCTTAAGCCATAATTATATGAAGTTTTGGATTTTTTTAAGCATGTATACAAAAATTAAACGCCAATCTAATTTTAATTTGTTTATTTTGTATAGATAGATAGATAGATAGAGAGAGAGATCAAGAGAGCTGGAGACGGAGAGCCACCAGCCAGTCAGAGATAATTAAAAGCACTGAGAGAAAACTATTTCAATGTATAACTCACACCCCAATTACATTTAGAAAATAGTGAGATCAGTAGTGAATCAGGAAATTCATCTCTCTGCTTTATACATTTCCAACAACACACACATTGAATAGTTTCGCTTACTATTAATTTTATCAGAAAAACCTCATCAGTGTTGACACCGACTTCTCTATGTCATTTCTCTATGGAGATGTTTTTTTTTTTTTTGCACGCACCTAAACCTAGACACACTGTCGCAATATTAGAATATAAATATATGGATAATTTTGTCACCGCTCTATAATACATGGTAGATATATTCTACATATAATCGCGAGTATTGTGATCCATCTATAGGCCGCATAGACACTGTGCGGCGCGTACACTATATAGTAAGGATGTGTTAGAATGCTAAATAAAAGTATCTCATTGATAAGAAATTTCTGAATCTGAAAAGAGTGCAGAAACAGCTCTCATCAGTACTGATCTTAACCTGTTACGATTAAGACGGGGACGGGAATATTTTTATGAAGTGATCTATCTTTTTATTCGGTATCGGGAATATTTCTACCGTGTGCCGAAGAAAAAAAAAACGTTTCGTAATAAGTAGGAATTTTCTTCGATATATTATTTTTTTTCCCTTTAACATTTTCTATAAGGGCTATAGAAAGTTCATTAGAATTTTTCTATAAACTATATATGCTTAGAATTTGTGATTATAACAACAAAACAAAAATAAGAAAAAAAAAGTAATGTGTAAGGAAGAGTACGTGATTAGTGTCAAGTTTCAAATATACACATAATTTTATTATAATATGCGTTCGCGCTAAAATTAAAAATCAATAATAATAATTGCAAAGAGAAGGGGTTGGAAAACCGATAACAATAGTAAATAATATACGAGAGATACAACACACATGAAACAGGCGTTTTAACAAACAAGATCAATTCGCGATTCATTAAACTTGCGATCTAGACTTAGGAATTTCTGTGTTAATATTTTGCATGATTCTTGGTTAAGAGAAGTGTAGTGAGAGAGGACGTATATCTTTTTCGTCGGCATTGTCGTCGTTGTTGTCTATAAAAACTTGCTAGTGAAGTGGCTTACATTGAACCAAAGGTTTCTAAAGAACGAAAGTATTCTATTCTATTCTATTGCACTTTCAAAGCCAGACTACTTAGGCTTACAACAGTGTTGATTTGATGTTGATTGGTGGCATGGAAGTACATAGTTAATTGCCTTGAAAATTGCATTCAAATTACTCGATTAATTGTGTTATTTTATAATAACATCATTAAAATTCTTAATTAAATCGGAGTTTACGACTCAAGCCAACTGTTGATCTAAATGTGTTGTTGTTGTAGTTATAAACATATTTTACATGACTTGTTTGTCTGGTGATTTACTACAGCGCGAAAGTTCAATATTCTGTTCACACTTTCATCAATATTTATTCTTATTCGCATGACAGAAGTTCAGAAAGTTCTGTTAAAAGTATTTTGTTTATATATTAGAAAAATGTGCATTGGTTTTGAGTAATTTTTTTTTTATTATTTTAATTTACATACAACAGGAAGTTTAATGATTTTTTTTTTGTTGAATGAACAAGTATTGGATATTAGCCACATTCAGACTTGACGAATGAATATTAATGAGTAGATATACAGTACAGAAATATAAATCGATAAATGGAATTTAGTAATATGAGTATTTAGGAAAGAAATATAAATTATGTATAGAAATTAGTATGGTAAAAAACAATTTATTATCCGTTGGCAGGATTTTGAGTTTGACTCATCAGTTTCATCAAATGGATAGAAAATATCCAGGGAGTTATTGTGCCAATTCTTGATTTTACAGAAAATTGAAAAAAAAAACAAAAGATAGTTAAAGTTAGAACCAGTTTTAATCCAAACTAATGCTTAAATAATAAGATTGAATAATAGAAAGTGAAAAAATATAATTCATTAAATAACAAATGAAATGGAGTCAAATATTGGTAACGAATTAAAAAAATATAAAAATGGTTCGGGTCTTGGGTGTGTAGATATGCAAAAATTGTTTTTTCCCATCTCAGATTCTGATAATAGGCAAAAAGAATTCCTTTGTTTTTTTTCAACATTTTGAAACATGCAAAAATTTATTTTGTTATATACCTACTCCTTGAATTTCAGCTAATCCTCTACGACTGTATTAAGGGGGTCCTCTAGTTTCTCGGCTGTTTTTTTTACGGCTTTTTCAATATATTTTTACGCGTTTGAAAGTTCGCGCATGTGATTTATACTAAAAATTTCATCTCACCGTCAATCTGCTATGCCTGGACCATACAATAGGCCTTCCTCTTCTTCTTGGAAGTCACGCAAAGCTGCTCCGTCTTCCCTTTTCGCGATTCGGGCCTGTTTTACAACATCACTCAATATTCGAAAGTGTCTGTCAACGGTCTCGGCTCCCCTTTACTCGGGCCTAATTCGCGCTCCGTATAGCTGCTCCGTTCCAGGGCCGTAACTTGTGAACCACTTCGAATATCGAAAAATCCTTTGGCACACATTTTCTACACATGTTGTAGATGTGATTTATGAAAAAAATCGATTTTTTCGACCCGAGAAACTAGAGGACCCTCTTAAAATTTAAATATCTAATTGCGGTCATCCGAGGCTGTAAGTTTACAATGTGGTGTTTTCTTTCTTACTATGTATATATGACTGATGAATGATGATCGGAAATATTCTACATACATTTCCATAAAAAAAAGGAGTCCTTTTTTGTTTTATTAGTTCGTACCTATTGACATACCATTTTGGTGTAACTTATACTTATAGCTCATGCGGTCTCGGTAACTGAGCATAAGGCGATCTGTCTCAATCTGTTGTAATCTAATTTTATATAGTTAAAGCAGTTTTTATTGAACAAAGGGGCCTTAGGTAGCTTCCTATTATGTGTCCGTCTCCGTGGATTATAGTTTCGTATGTCCGAGCCTTACTTTATTCTATCTCGGCTGATTTATTGTAGGTCAATATAGGTACACAAGAAAATATTGTTTCAATCTCATTCAGTTTGTGTCCTTTTGTTTTATTTCTAGATTTGTATGAATTATTAGTTTCAGTTTTAAACTACACTATTTATGTGGGCCTGTTTTTTTTTTGTGGGTGATTCGAGAATATCCAGATATCCACACTAACATTATACTTGAGTTCCGTAGACCTTTTCTGTCTCACTGAAAGAATGGTCAATTGTTTTTTCTATTTCATAACGCCTTTAAGGTTGTTCATGAATCTATGTTAATTTCAATTGATTTTTTTCTTCTCCGTCCTAGCATTTTGGAGGGCTGCTGCTATTACGTGCAGTTCCGTCGATTTTGGCGGATTGTATGATTATAAAGTATAAAGACTGTGGTTACGTTGCTCTTTTTAACTACTCTTACTCCTGCACCCAAATCCAGACAGCTCGCATCTGTATACAAAATTTAAATTCTACTAGTAATACGGATTTGTGCAGAGTGGATGAGGTCCGAAGTGTTGTTATATTTACCAATTACATTTTTTATTAGTTATAGTTTTTTCGAAATCTTCATTTATGTGCAGGGTTGCTGTATTAGATGCTCTGAAGGCTCTCAATGTGGAAATAACAACGTTATTAATATTTATTTAGACCTTATACATGTCCATATATCGTGAGACTGTAGTTTATTTTCTCCACAAGCGCCATTACTATTTTCCATAGGCTCGTTCTCTCCTATTTTAGATTCTGGGGTTTGTCATAGATCTTGAGATGATTTGTTACTTATTTGTTCCATTTCATTATATTCTGCTCCATTTCAAATTTCTAGAGCTATAAACTCGTAAGATCTTCAGGGTATCCTTCTGTGTAAGGTTGAGATCATCTATTTTGCATCTGTTAGTATACAGCAAATTATTTTCCGACAGGCATGCAGTAACTTTAATTCAGCCCCGATCTAGGAACTCTTAATCCGCCTGTTGACTCCGAGTTACAGATCATGCGAATATTCTTTATTCTATAATTAGCAAAATTTTTCGTGATAGCTGATGTAATTAGTGGGAAGCCAATGAGTCTAGAATTGCAGGTATATAATGTAGATTCTAAACCATTAAATTTTTGCCAAGGTACGAGCGACTGTTGAAAAAATCGGTGCTGTGTAGTTTTCTTTTAAAATGATATTCGAAAACGTGTCATCATTTTGAATAATTAAGATAATTGCTATAGAAACAGATCAAAAGTTCGAAGCCACGAGCGCTAAGAAGTCGTAAAAACTGAGAGTAGATAGATAAAGACTTGTTAGTAGGTCGTTAGGTAAATATGTATACATATGGCATACCAAATCGCGTAGGGGTGTTCTTATATTATTTTTTATTTTTTTTTGTATTTTTTATTTTTTATTATAAAATTGATAAAGTGGTAGTTTTCTGCACACATAGATTTTAAATTATAATTAAAAAAATTACTAAATAATTTGATTAGTAAAAACAAAAACAATTTGCTGTTGTTTAAACATTTGCTAGTTAGAGAAAAGTTGAAAATTGAGCAACTTTCTTATTGCGAATATTAGTCACTCGCTTATCTGTGTTTTCTCTTATCTTTTCAATGTTAAATTTGGGCCCCCGTCACCTGACATTTGTAAGTGAACTGTATCCAGCCTAATTTTAAGATTTCTGTCAAATTCGACACCGCAGATATATTTTTAAAGAAATTATTATTATTTTTTTAACACTTATTCGATGACACTGATTTCAGGCAAATTGCACAGATATGTGAAAATGATGCATCATTTTTTTTTTAACTAGAGATTTCTATGACGTCGGAATGTAACAAAAGAATTGAGGTTTATAATGAATGGGTTTATGGTGATATTGACAAAGTTATTATAAGTCAGTCCCAAAATAAAATGTAGGTATTACAAAAAAATTGCCGTTTAGATTTCGTGTCTTTAAGAGTTAAAATTCTGAGGCTTAGCTCATCAGAATTTTGAGTGCATTTATAATTTGAAGAACCAGGAACGGATGCCTTTTTGAACCTTGTAATGAGATATATACCTTCAGAAATATGATGTGTTTTATTTTATATAAGTGGATACGCTTTGAAACGTGCAGTACTAATTTTCCTTGAAATTGATGGTTTTTTCGAACTCACGTAGGTGTAGGTAGGTACTACATATATTGTAGATGTTCCTATAGTCCAGTAGGATTTCTGCCCTACAAAAGATGGGGAACTTGTGATTTTTATTTATGTTATTCAGTTCAGGGCCCTGATGAAAAATCCAAGTATAGACCCTTGAGGGAGGTCGGCGTGGGCGGCCATCTTGGATTTAAGGTACCAAAAATTGGTTTTTTCAAAATAATTCCTCAATCAAATCCTCCGACAAAAATGTAGAAATATAAATTTGAAGAAGACTAAATTCCCTACATTTTTTGTAAAAACACTTTTTATGTAAGTCTGATGTGTAACAAGTTATAGAGGAGGAAACGTGAACATTCTTCCAAAAAATTGTATAGTACTATTTATGCAGGGTGTTTCGTCCATGGTAGTCCATAGGACAGGAGGTGATAGTAGTCACCTTTTTGGAAGAATGTCACATTTCCACCTCTGTAACTCGTTACACATCAGACTTACATAAAAGTGTTTTTACAAAAAATGAAAGGAATTTAGTCTTCTTCAAATTTATATTTCTACATTTTTGTAGGAGGATCAACCGTTGAGGAATTATTTTGAAAAAACCAAATTTTGGTACCTTTAATCCAAGATGGCCGACCACACCAACCTCCCTCAAGGGTCTAAACTTTGAATTTTCATCTGGGCCCGGAACCGAATAACATAAATAAAAATCACACAATCAACCCCACCTTTTGTAGGGCAAAGGCCTTATTTAGGTCTCTATTGACTGGACTACTAATAAAAAAACGCTGAATATTAATTCTAAGAACATGTTCTCAACACTTTTATTATAGAATTGATTTGATTTTTATGTTAATTTCAACAGTTCGTGTACGAATCAATTTTTCATCACTCCCTCTACATTATATTTATAAATATTCTGAGAATGACAATGGCATACGAACTTTTAGCATATTCTGTTTTTTAAATGCTTTTTCTTTTTTATCTCCAAAAATAAAAAAAAAATATTATCACTCTTTTGCGATCGATTTTCACATTTAAAATTCTTTTGAAATTCAATCCGCAAATATAAACAAAATTATATAGACTGACATGAGTTTTGGTAGATATTAAATTTGTTGTAAAGAATCCAGCAGACGTATTTATGTAAACATAAAGGCGACGTATATTAAGTGTATTTTATAAAACAAATATTTATTTAGTAAATTTTTGAAATTATTTTTTTTTTTTTAAGTGAAATATGATTAATGAAATTTTGGAGACTCAAATTCTGTTTATTTTTATATGTTTATAAAACACAAGGTTAATTTAATTTAATATTATGGTGAAGATGCATTATATATAGCGTCAATTTTGGTTACATCCATTGGACTCATTATCTAGATACTTAACACAACTCTTTATCACTTTTATAAACAGATGCCATATTCAATTAAGTGTAGATTATCGGAGAATTAATTTATGTGTTGCATATTTCAGGCCTGTAACTATAGACATGCACATTAATAAATTTCATTCGGTATAACCAACAGTGAATAATAGAAGTTTTGTCTCGAAAAAAAAAATTATCACATCTATATTTCCTTTTTGAATACTATGACTCCCATAGAAATTCTGTCTCAAAAAATCTTAAAATCTTCCTCACATTTTTTTTTGGCTCTTAGTTTGACGGAAGCGCCCGACGATTCCATTCCATGTATTAATTATCAATTTGGTTGCGCTAATAGACTGTGACCAATCCAATTCCATTGTCTTATTTTGATTTCTACATTGACCTTGTTGTGTCCTGAGTATCTTTACAATTCTTCATTTTTAACACTCGTTCTGTTTAGTGAATCTTTAAAATTCAACGTAGGTACATATATTATTGTAAAAGTCTGTAAATGGTAGATTTTGGATAGTGTGACCTTCCACGTAAGACTCTTGTCAGTTGAAAAGCTGTAGTTTTATATTGATTGATATCTATTTGGAGTTCCTTATTCAAGGTAGCTGAATTATACGGGAATAGGCGACAAACTTTTTTGTATTGACAGTTTCAGAAAATTAAATATGTTAACCAACCTCCAAGCTCTTGTTTCCGATTTTACAGAAAGAAATGAAAATGTCAGACTTGTGTATTCATATAGGTACTAAAGTTGTAAATATAAATTTTCTGGAGAATACCACGCGAGGTCAGGTTTGTTAGATTATTCTATTTGAAATTCTTGATAGAGTTATAAGAGCCGAATTTATAAGAGCACATTTTGCTGGACTCGTTATGTACCGAAAATATCTTCATATGGTGTATAATAAGACACCTAAAAGGTATATTAATGCTCCACCTTCCATCGCAATATATTTACTTTTTCAAATCTCAACCTAGTCTAGCTCTAGCAAATTCTTAAATATAATGCACGACTTTATAAATACCCTGTATACCTATATGTATGTGTATAAGTAGGTAAAAGAAAATTGCCTACTCAGATACGATTGAATCTAAATGTTTTTTTTTCTTCTTTCTTGTAATGAAATTGATTCACCAGAAATTGACTTGCGATTTGCATTTCAATATCTTCAACGGAAAGAATATTCAAAAACGGATGAAAAGGAATATGAAGGGATGAATATTTGTATGTATGTATGTAGGTAAATCCTTGAGTAAATGCTTCCTTTAATATTGCGAAAATGGCATCATCCTTTTCTTATTGAAATTTGGAAAGAAAATAAATTGATTTTTTTATGACGGAGATGTATCTCTGAACATACAGGCAACCCAATATCTTTTGCTTTCGTTGATGATGATTTTTTTTTGTATAACGAAATATATCTATATACATAGGTATATGTATCTATCTCCACTTCTATTATTTATTTACGTATATCTAATATAATTTTACAATGCGAATGACAATTGTTGCGTTCAATAAAAAAATTCTGTTAACACTAAACTATTGGTGGGGTCTAGTTAGAATTAGGATCAAACCGAGACCCACAAAAACATGAATACAATATGCTATACACTGACTAAACCATAGACACCATATGCATAACTACAACAAAAAAAAAACATTATTTCTCTGCAGTTTTTGAATTAAGACAAATTGAAAGAAAGAAAACCCCCAACAAAAACGCGACATATGAATGTGTCTAAAAATTTTGCATATCAATTAGCAAGGACAATTCAACTAGACAATTTAAATTAGAAAATGTGTTGCAAAAGGCAATAATAATAATAAAAAGCTTGGAAAACAAAAGCTTAATTTTTGCCAGACATAGATGTAGTATAGTGTAACACATTCCAATTAACGCGGCAATAATTTACGCTTTTAGTAACTTTATTAATCTTGGGAGCATAAAAGAAAAAAACTTAAAACATTAATTTATTTTGGGGATGCATAGTAACACCCTCCTCAACGTCATTCATAAACATTTATATTCAGAAGCAGATAGCTAACACAGAAATGTGACCTTAATTAATTTTAGGAAAAAGTGAACAATTAATTTAGTAAGGACTGTCCTTGTAGGCAGTTAATACCCTTAATACCCGATCATTCAAGAGTCATTGTTGTGTCATTGTGGATATTATTTTGTAGGTGGAGAGGGGGGGGGGGGGGTGTCCAAACAAATTAGATCGAAAATCACCTGAAACCATCTGAAAGAGATTTTCAAAATCTAAATGTGTTCGCAATGTAAAAGTTCTCCAAGAAACAAGTCCAATTGAACTGATTGAATTGCTTACTTAAAATATTCTTAGAAGTCGGCCTGTACCACAACGTAGAAAAAGAAATTACATTGAAAATTTCTCTGCATTAATGATAGGAGAAGGTATGTAGAAGCAGAAAAAAGTAAGAAAAGTGCTGTGATATTTTCAAGTTGTTTTAAAAAAGGATCTGGACAGGATTAACTACTGACTACGCTTAAAAACGAACTGAAAGTTATATAAAACAAGTAAAAAACTAGACCGATTCTTATGATACCCTAGATGAATGCCCTAAGAAATTTTGTATGGTCATCCCTCATTTGAGCCATTTTGATTTTTTCAGTGCGGTTGTTCGCATATATTTCTATAACGGTTTGTCGGACAGAAAAAATGATTATAACCAATTTTATAGAACTTCATATTCTGAAGAAATTTTTAGTACAATAGAAATGTTTAGGACTGATCTTTTTCATAGTATCGGTAAAAAACAAAAATTTTTATATGGCAACACCAAGAAGGGGTTGTTCGATTTATATCATTTTTTAAATTTTTTTTTGCTATAACTATGAAAACACCGTGTACCAAATTTCACCTCTCTATATCGACTCCTTCTCAGGCAGTGTCCAAATATATGTATAGCGCGAAAAGACATTTTTTTAATATTATGCGTGGGTGTCCAATCCATTTTGCTCCATCATCATTATTTCTGTGCGTTACAAACGGAGTGACAAACTTAGTATACTCTATAGATTTCAACGCTCCTTGATTGTCAAACTTTGGATGGGTTGTGCTTCATCGGGAAAAATCCATTGATC
This sequence comes from Dioctria linearis, assembly GCA_963930735.1. Lineage (NCBI taxonomy): Eukaryota > Metazoa > Arthropoda > Insecta > Diptera > Asilidae > Dioctria > Dioctria linearis. The sequence continues at coordinate 7,720,015 of OZ005744.1, forward strand.
GTGACATCGAGGACATATTGAATTGAATTGAATTTTTTCATTATTTTCTTTTACCATTTCCGCATTAACTCTTTTTTTTTACTGCTGTTGTTTAGGTTTAACAAATATTATATATAGTGACGTGGTTTTATAAAAAACATGATTAAAATAAAGATAACTTACTCCAATTTGTGAAAAAATTGTTGATAAGATATTCAACCAGACCAACAACACGATGTTATCTATCTTCTTAGTCGATCGTTCACTTGCTTATCAAGACAAAAAAAATATGTTTTTTTTTTAATTATTACATTTACATTGATGTATACAAAGCTAAGTATGATGCGACTACATTATCTATTACAAGAAGACAAAGATGAAAATTTGTAATACGAAAGTCAAACATGTCATCGACGTGATGACGAGCTAAACAGTGTCATTGAACTATTAATTTTATTATTGTCGAAATGGAAATTTTCGTTCTGATTACATATAATAATTGGAATGGGTACGAGTAAACTGGACCCAAGGTCTTTCCTTTTCAAAACGGATGAACTCTTAATATTAATAGGAAGTAGGTACTTAAGCAAGGGTGTAACATAACTAAAGGTATGATCACATTTCTTGTCTTCATGTTATGACGTATGGATGAGACAAGATAGATAAAGAAAATGGGAGGAACCCTAACAAATTGACAATGTTTTCTCGATTATTTTAATAAATACCCAAAAATGTTGGTGTCACATTCCTACGAAGGACCCGAAGCAGCATAATGGTAAAATTTCTCTAAGAGGTGTCTAATTTCTCTACGAAGGACCCGAAGCAACATGGCAAAATTTCTCTAAGAGGTGTCTAATTCCTCTACGAAGGACCCGAAGCAACATGGTAAAATTTCTCTAAGAGGTGTCTAATTCCTCTACGAAGAACCCGAAGCAACATGGTAAAATTTCTCTAAGAGGTGTCTAATTTCTCTACGAAGGACCCGAAGCAACATGGCAAAATTTCTCTAAGAGGTGTCTAATTCCTCTACGAAGGACCCGAAGCAACATGGTAAAATTTCTCTAAGAGGTGTCTAATTCCTCTACGAAGAACCCGAAGCAACATGGTAAAATTTCTCTAAGAGGTGTCTAATTCCTCTACGAAGGACCCGAAGCAACATGGTAAAATTTCTCTAAGAGGTGTCTAATTCCTCTACGAAGGACCCGAAGCAACATGGTAAAATTTCTCTAAGAGGTGTCTAATTCCTCTACGAAGGACCCGAAGCAACATGGTAAAATTTCTCTAAGAGGTGTCTAATTCCTCTACGAAGGACCCGAAGCAACATGGTAAAATTTCTCTAAGAGGTGTCTAATTCCTCTACGAAGGACCCGAAGCAACATGGTAAAATTTCTCTAAGAGGTGTCTAATTCCTCTACGAAGGACCCGAAGCAACATGGTAAAATTTCTCTAAGAGGTGTCTAATTCCTCACAAAATATGAAATCGATTTTGATTTATTATGTTGGGCTAGAATAGCGGCTGTAGTAGATTACAGAGCCTACAAGGCTCACATAGAAGTTTTGACGATCATAAGACCTTGCCTGGAATCGTTTATTGACAGTGGTGTTGAGTTTGGAAGTTAGAATTAGTCGCAGACGTTTATGAATATATTTAACAAGTTTGTAAGTCTCCATTTTCGTAACATCCATACATTTGGATCCCTGGGTGCGGCTTCAATTTTCCCGAATATTTTCTTGCAGGAATAGAACGCGCATAGTGGATGCCTTCTAAACACGATAATTATTTAGGCTGAGTTTTCAATTCGAGGCTCATACCACCCACCGTAGGAAGAATAAATGAATCTGTTTTTAGATTCCTGCCTCTTTATATTTTGATGTTGGTATAAACGCAATCAATGTGGAGGAAGGCATGATATATTCGATAAACTTGGAAGATTTTTCAATGGTGTACTCCCTGTGCAGGTTCCATCGCTTTTTCTTTTGCATATTCCATATTTTGAGAATCCTAAGAGTTTTTTGTGGGATTAAAAGCATTAACTACCTACATAGGATTCTTCGAAAGGACTTTCCTGAATCTGGTCGACACAATTTTACGTTTTATTGATCTGTGTACGGTCGGTTTTGCCTTAACATAAATTTTTTTTTTAAACCATTTAATCAAAAATAAGAAAAAAAATTCCTTTTGTACTGTATCAAACACACCTTTTACATGTTGCAACTAATTAGCTCCTCACTTAGAGAACACGCGCAATAATGATGCATATTCGATCTTGTTAACAATTTGCCTGCAATTTACTATTTTTAGAACTGTCTTAATTGAAAAATTATTCCTCTCTTATAATTTTCGGTATATCCGATGTGTGTGCACTTCTTTCTTCTGATCTCTTGAGTTTGGTTTATTTTGTCATTGTTTGTTCAAAGTGTGAGATTGAAAAACACACGTCGTTCAACTTCAACGTCTCACGTCGTAGAAGAACATATGAATTTCACGTGACTCGGAAGGTGGAAATAATAATGCTAAAAATTGCTGCATAATTGTATCGTGTCAAGAAAATTTGCTTCTATAGAAGAGAATAAAAAATGAAAAAAAAAACAATTTTCATTTCAATATGGTTTTATTGTGGTGGTGGTGGTTATTTGAGATTTATAAAAGCCAAGTAGTGAATCATCAAAATATCTTAAGAATTTCTTAAAAATCGAATTTGAGAAAAAAGAAACAAAATCTTTTCCCAGATGATTTAAGATGAAAAAAATTTCATGTTTTGAGTGCGGGGAAAGTAGTAACTTACCTAGAATTTTACCTTAATTTTTGTACAAATGCCAAAATTACAAAACATTTTTGGCGCCGCCGCCGGTGACAAGATTAAAGAAAATATTTTGAAATTATTTCGGGGGAAATACGTATGGTCATAAAAAGGAATAATGCCGAATACGTTTTTAAATATACATTGTATGTCAAGGACAAATTTAATTATAATTAAAATGTTTCATTTGTGTTCTATTGAGGTTTTATATGGAAAAATTAAATAAGAACTTCGAGGCTTGAAATTGCTGCCTTGGGATAATACTTATAATTTGAAAATTAAATTGCATACCTATCTAAATTGTTCTATTTAATGTCGTTAGCCGTGCCTTAAAGATATTATGTTTATTAGGATACCACTGAGCGCTGAATCAGAATCCAGGATATTCTAGGTCCTTTGAATTAAAAAAAAAAAAAAATCATATTGTCGAAACGTCCCAATTATCCTATCTCTGCGTGTTTACAACTTCAGCGGAGGTTTCGCGAAAGGCCGGATGTTTTCCATATGGTAACTTTCAAATTGCTGTCGTTTCTGATGTACGTCTCGGAATAGATAACATTATTAGAACTCTATCTCTACTCCACAGTAAGACATTGAAGACGCAGTCCTCTCATTTAGTATTTCAATTTTTTTGGAAGCTGTACTTGTGATCGACATGTCGGCATTTTTATCGGCTGCAGAAGATATTAGAAATGGTGTCTTGGAGCAGCCCAATTCGTGACGCTATTTATTAAGAATGTTATTTAAGAAATGGATAAAAATATCCCCCGCAGATGTCATTCAATACAATACATTTATTCGGCCTTGTACAGAAGATTACAAAATCTTATGACGTATAATTAGGTGGAAAAAAAAACATAAGTAACATTAAAAATTAAAGCAAAAATAAGATAATAATATTTTTTTTATTTAAATACGCTCTTTGATTGTTGGCTCTTTGGCTCTTTTCAAAATTCCTTAAAAATAGGTGGCAAAAGGCTCTACAAAGTGTAAAAAAAAGACACTAGCTAAACTAAATGTGATAAAAAGTCAATAGGGACAAATAAGAACATTTAAAACAATTTAAAAAAAACCAATATACAACAAAAATGTAAAAGCAAATGACAAGAATACTTTGTTCAGCAGAAATGATATGTCAAATTTTTCTCATACCGTGTTGAGCAATGATTTCGACAAATTTTTTGGAACATTTGGACATTTGTTGCGTCCATGCTCCTGTATACGGGTGATAGTAAAAGACAACGATCCTGCGATAATCTTCATATTTATATGAAAAGCTTCAGTTTCATTCTAGTTAAGTTAATCGAACAATCGACAAATTTCAGATGTTGTTAAAAAAAAAAAACGCTCAACCAATCCTCTCTTATTACCACCAAACTCTGTTGTAAATATTCGCGACAAATAAAATCACATTCGCAACTGCAATATTGAGTTTCCATGACTTAGATTTTTCGATAAAAGACCTATTGCCCACTTTGTCTCCAGTCTCCTCTATTCAAATAATGTTTTAATAAGGTTTTTTTCAATCATAATAAATAAAACAAGTAAAAAAGCTAGAATTTGTCTTAAGACTAAATTTGTATATGGCAACACCAAGAAATGGTTGCCCATTTAGTCCATTTTTTAAATTATATTTACTATTTTTATGAAAACCTTATGTATGAAATTTTCAAATATGTACTGAAAAACGAAAATTTTTTATGGCAACCCTACGAATGAGTTACCGACGGATATGCAAAAATCAAAATAACTTTTAATTTTATGCATGGGTGTCCAATCCATTTTGCTCTACCATCATTATTTCTAGGTGTTGGTACAAACGGAATGACAAACCCTGTATACCCTTTCGATTTCATCTAGGGCAGGGCTTTTTAAACTTTTTTCATTCACGACCCCATTTATGATGGTGATTTTCATTTACGACCCCATTTATTATTGTGATTTTTTTGCAACCCAAAAAATGAAAAATAAACATATTATATATATTTTGTGATGATTTATTATTTAGCTAACAATATGAAAAAATATAGGTATAGAATTTGTAAAAAATATAAAATTGAAAATTTCACAAAAGATTTCGCTAAGCGACCTCATTTGGGGTCGCGACCCACAGTTTAAGAAACCCTGATCTAGGGTATAAGTAACAAGTAATTTTTGCAAATTCAGTGGCGGCATGAATATTTTTTTTTTGGTCTTCTAGAGAGAGTGGTTCAATGTAGCTGTAAAACCTAATAGCTAATAGAGGGCATTGCCATATAACATTTTCGAAATCCTGATGATATCCACCATATATAATATATTCCCAAAAATAATGACCAACAAAATAACCTATTATATTTAACTATTTTATTTTGCTCGAATAATTCATTGAAATGTTGTTTTAAAGAAATTAAATTCCGAAGATTACAGTAAATTACTGATTCACATAAATCATCATATACTGACATCGACAGACGTAAACAAACAACATTTAATAAAACATCTCATATCATTCAGAAGCTTATAAGCTTATTTCTTTAAAAAAAAATCTGGAATCTCACCAATTTAGAAATCTTTCCACACTGTAAATATAAACTATATATACATTTTCTGTATGCACATATGGATATGCATATGTATATAATATAGAGATGTACATTCTAAAGTAAATATCAACAAATCGCATAAAAGATATTAACACAATAAAACTTTTTTTATTTTTTTTTCCTAATAAATTCTTCAGCTGTGCTATCTGTATACCTACTATAATCCACCCCCTCACTCTATTGTAATATTTTCTTCTCACGATTATCAGAGTACTTTCTTAATCACGTGTATATTTTAGTAAGAAAAAAATAGAAGAAAAAAAAATAGTAAATTAAGCTCTAGCATAATATATGGTAGGCAGAGCAAAAAAAAACACAAAATTAATTAATGCGCATGCGCGAAAGCTTTAATTTCAACAAAGCTTGCGAGACTGATTTTTAGTATACTTAGTTCAAAATTTTATTTATTTATTTTTATTTTTTAAATAGTAGTTCTTGACGATGTGTGAGATTAGTAGTGATTAGCATTAGCGCGTCTCTTACAATGGCCATTTAGAATTAAATCAAAGTGTTTTTTGAGACATATAATAGTGAAAAAAAAAAATTTAAGTGAGTGTTTACTATATATACATATACATACATACATATTTGTATACATAGTATAAAAACTATATATTGTCGACGACGATACCGTTGAAATTTGAGTGTTCTAAAATGGTGGGCAAAATTATAGCCCTTCGAGATTTAGAGAGCTACAGTCGCCGAAGTAGTACCTATGTTGATCCAGATTGTGAAAAAATTTTTGATCTACCACTATATGTTGCCGGCAGTACAAATGATGTGACCACAGCAGTATGTCAGTGTTGGCAATTAAGTCCAGGTATTAAAAATTTTTTTTTTTTGTTTTTCTGTTGTTTTTCAAAATATTTTCAAAAATGACCTAATTGAGATTGTGTCACATTTAGTAAAATTGGATGTGTTTTTTTTTCAACACATTATGAGGATAATCGAGTTGATCTGTCATCAGAAAACTAGTCCACTCTAGAAAGATCTGAAATTTTCGTTTCGATAGCACCATAATAACACAGTGTTGTGTACAGTTTTGATATACAATCGGATTGGAGCTCCTAAATTATTAAAAAAAATCCTTTGCTCATAATATCGTTAAAATGTTTTCTTTGCTTCTTTTTCTTCTCTGATAAGAGTGAACTGAAGATGATAGGTCATGGAAAATGACGAGTAGAGTAATACGAGGCTTGTGTTCACTTAATCAGTCTGTTTTGAAAATTTCATTAACTTTGGAAAAAATTTCATTTTAATATATCAGACTGGACTTTTGTAACGGATAATTTATGAAAGTATAAAGACCGATTATTATTATTATTATTATTTTACATGTCATTGTTCGTTCTGCGCTATTTCATTGATTTAGTAAACAAATAATAATTAATAATGGTTCATAGACCTGCTATCAATATGGACATTGACATTTGCTTGAATCGACTTTGGAGTTTATAAAACAGTTTTTTTTTATAGTTCACAGCCTTGGAGATCCCTTTTTGAACATATTTCTGCATATTATTATTATATTATATATGTATAGGTAATGAATTTACTCTGAACTAAGCTAAACATTTTGCCAATTAAGAATTTCGACTTTATATAACAGTTTGTATAACAGTTGAGTAATTTTGTTGCAAGTTTTGTTAACTAAATCAAGATTGATATTTAGATACATACGTTCTAATAGATATTCTTGGAATCCATATAACAGTTATCTATATGAATATACATAATATAAAAGACAGGCATACAAAGGTATAATCTGTTCTAATTCGATTATTTGAATTGATATATGACAGTTTATACAATTTCAAAGTCTTTTATCTACATACATATATCCTCAGAAGTTAACTTATATCTTTACGTAGTCATTAAACAAAGTAAATCTTTAAACTGTTATACAAATTCTTTCAAAAATAATTATCTTGTTTGCAGTAAACGCAGCAGTCAAGTATAATCTTATTTTCATATCTACTATACGTAGGTATTGTTTGCTTCACGTGAACACGTTTTCTTCTCAGCTGACTTAAGTTTGGCATATTTGAATATTTCAATTCCTGACTTCTATGTTTGCGCTGCAGTCTACTAACTAAATTTTTATATATTCCCATAATAGCTTAGATTGATGGCGTAGTAGGTACAATTTTAAACTGACCTTGACTAAGTTTGTTTAACTTTTATAATATATGTACATATGTATGTAGTATGTAGTTATCAAGGTAGGGTGAACAATTTGTTTATACAATCTCTATTAAAAATTATCAGTTAAAGTTTCGGTTAACCGTAAGCAGTATATATACAAAAATTAGCCCATGAAAATGGTTTCGTGCTGTTGAGTATGCGCATAATCATTAGTTTTCAATTAGTTTGTGTTACCCAAATTAATTTCATTACATTTTACTCTTAAATAATGTATATAAGTATGGCGAAATTTTCCATATATATATATGTATGTATGTATGTATTTACATACATTCATTATATTTTGTATGGAGTAGTATATTCAACTAACATTTTTTTTTTATATAAGGCTTGTTGGTAGATAAACAGATGGTTATCTTGCAATTTGATAAGAAAAGTATCATCGTTTGGCGACCAGTGATTTCAATGAATTTGTTTCATATGTTCTTGCAAAAAAAAAAATAAAAAAAAGGTCTTGAAAGAATGCTTAAGAAAAATTATTTATATAAATAAAAATTATATAGAACAGCCTCCTTAACTGTCATCATAATAAATATTTGATTATGGTTGAAAGACTCGTAGTTGAAGAAAGAAACAGATCTGATAAAATGTGTATGTTATAATGATTATACGCTGAATTTGAATGTATGGACTCTATATGATACTATAATAGTTAAAAGTAGCTGTCTAGTATAGTTAGTGTGTTGGTTTAGATTCAGTTAACTCAGATCAATTTCTATACTTATTATTTTCTAAGTATTTATTTACTACTAGTTTAACGTCACAGCCCTGGTAGACATATCATGATGAGCTCATCAATGAGCTGCTCATGAGCAATCAGATGAACGTACTGATGAAATTTATTCACGTTTCAATCAAAGCCGGGAAAAAACTCATTTATGTACTTATTCACAGATAGTGTGCATGAGATATTGCATCTCTTTCACTTATTTAGAAATGTATACTTTGCTTCCCTTTTGTGCATTTTACAATATTAGAAGAACACTTCGATGAGTACATAATGAGTGTTACGATGAGCTTATTGATGATCATATCAATGAGTGTCACGATGAGCTTATTAATGAGCATAGCAATGAGTGTCACGATGAACTTATTAATGAGCATATAAATGAGTTCATAAATGAGAATCTAATTTTATGATTGATTTCATATATTTTTCCGAATTCGACGCTAAGGCGTAACGATATCAACATAACATCTTGTTCAGCATATGGGCGACAGTCTTTCCGCGGAAAAACAAATCAAAAAATTAATTTAAAAATTTAAATAAATAAATCACAAAAATCAATTCAAATTTTCCTAATAGAAATGTCATCTGACACGGTGATGACAAGAATTAATACTTATTTATTGCTGGTGTAATATATATTAAGCAGTTTCATGATATCCAATGAGCCCTTCGATGAGATTTAATGAATCTGCTCATCAGGAGGCTCATCGGATCTTAGTTTTCTATATGTTTCTTCATGAATTGCAAACATCTTGATGCTTTTCCATCAAATTAGTTTTGGTTTACATAATAAATGCCCATTGGCGGGGCAAGAGACAAGGTAAAACTATGAGCAATTTCTACTAGGGAGGTAACATTTGAAAAGCGAGCATAACATAATGATCTAACTGTTATACCACTATCATGTTGCTTTATATATGACACGATCCTTTGTCCTCATATGTTTAGGAATAAAAAGTGATCAACTTTGAACTTTGCCTAAAAGATTTTTGTTGAAATTCTACAAAATTTCATTTAAATTACGAAGATGATGGCTTTGAATCTTGGAAAAACTGGTAACATTTCGGTTCTGTGATGTGATCCAATAGTTTGCAATTAAAAAGTTAATCAAGAGACTTTGTAAGTATTAACTAAGTCGAATAGTGTCAAAGCCTAATACCATCATCTTTAGGTATACATTAGGTCATACACTGTTTATAGAAGATCATTGATGGCCAAGCTAAACAGTATTGGCCTCAGTACCTACTGTCCCGTCAAAAATATCATCTTGAAATTTTGATAGGGATTAGATAGGAATTATCTGAGCAAATTAATCGGATGGACTTCATCCTAAAAAAATTAGATACTTAGTGAACTCTCTAATTTTTATAGGATAAGAAATGTGTTCCACGCTATTTATTAAATGTATGTATTCGAAAGTCTACAAGAGCTGGTTCATTAGTTAGAGACCTACCTACAAAACTTCGGATTCGCAATTGTGGAAGAAACGAAAATTTTAATGTCAGCAGGTTTTATCATTCCGTATCTTGCAACAAATTCAATTGCTGTTAAAATTGTCTTCTTGTTATAACAGTTAATGATATAACAGATACATTACAAAAAAGTTGTATATGTAAGCTCCTTTCACATTAGGCACCTGATAACAACAGAACGTTAGAAAGTATGCTAATATAATTTTAGGAGATAATTCATTAAATTGTCCCAGTTAGTTTGTAGTCTAACTTGATAAATTGGTTACTAAATATGTCAATATAATATCATAATTTAACACAACTGTTATACTGGTGTAAAGTTTATAAAGATCATGTTATAACAAGAACAATTGGATTGGATTGGATTGAAAAGAGGTGAGTGCCCGAAGGGTCCCTGGAACGTAGGCCAGAACAAGGTCCATTGCTTACCTTCCAGACTTATAAGCAATTTCTCAAAGGTCCTAACCGAATGCTTTTACAAAGCTAAATATCGGACTCCAACCCTCTTTGTCGGGTTCATGAAGCTCATTTAGGAGGTGTGAGCCAAAGAATCTGTAACACTTTCCTGAGAGAGCTGGACAGTGACTGGTAATGTGAGATTGAGCTGTAGAGCTGTACACAGATCCGGGACACTGCTTGTTATAGCAGAGTTATCTACAATTAAGAGTTCAGCTAGTTCTCTAATACTTAGTTGAAATTTCTCGAATTCTTTCCAGCATCACGTATCGAAAACTTGAAAGTTGTTGAGGAAAAGTAGACGATAAATTTTCTGAATATACTCGCCGAGGCGATTTGATTTTTCGACAATTTCATTATCTGTTAAGCCACTGAGAACTTGCAGTTGAAACAGCGAAAATTTTTCCGTCAAGCTATTCATAGTTTCATAGCGCACTGTCAATTGTTGAATTATGATATCCAGACAACGGTTAAAAACAAAAATTCGGAATTTTTCTCCAGGATTCTGTACGACTTCATTTCTATAGTCAACTCATCAAAAACTTCTTTACATTGCGCTAGCGTTTAAAGCTGGATTTACTTTCCAAGATGTGGCGATTTCTTTGGTTTCTTTTAAAATTGTCGGGAAATCATTCTATCTGTCCTCCATCTTGTTTTTCTAAGTTTGCTGCAGCATTGAGGCGGCTGCCAATATACACATTATTGGCTGGGTCTTGTAAATACTTAGAAACAACCGAATTTTAATTGAGTGAATCTAACTGATTATTAATCCAGCGTTTTTATTTTATGTGGTTTCAAGTTTCATCACTTCATATCAAAATATTAATTTTTGTAGGCTTTCGTGGGCCCCACGCGTGGCGGGGCCTGCGAGGCCGTTAGCTACGGCAGTGAGGTGATAATATTCATCTAACAACCGTTTCTGAGCTACAGTTTGAGTAAGAAAAAGATATAGCTTTTTACAAATCACCCTGTCTCTTAAAAAGTACAGGGTGCATGGTCACTGTCTAAAGCTGAACAGCAGAACTTCATGGCCTTTCCAACGACTGCTCAATCAGCCCCGGACTACTCTCTTCCCAGGAGTTATTGTGGCCTAAATTAAAAATTTCGGAACTCCGAAACGGTTGATATCCCTTCCCTGCCATACAATTTTTTGTTTGCCTAGGTGAGTACTATCACCTCCTGCTCTATGGACCACCTAGGTAGAAACACCCTGTATAATAGATAAACATTACTACATGCAATATTATTGATCAATTTTGATTTGATCATGCACGTTTTGCCAGTCGTATTTGTTATCAATACAAAATTTTCCTTTCTCAATTTCAAGCTTATTATTATCTTATCTTGATTGGATTGAATGAAATTGATTGACAATTATCACACGTATATACATGCATACATATGAATTAGTTGCAAAATCCTTGCATATATAAAAGTTAGACTTTTTTTATAAATAACACTTGACATAATTTATATTATTTTGACTGTTGTCTGCAATAACTGTCATCGCAGATTTTTTACTCTGATTGAAATCACAGAGGGATTATTTTTAGTAAAAATATAAAAAATATCTGATAACAGATTTCATTATATGTAGGTATGTACGAAAATATGGACAGTATGGACAGAGTTTTTTTTTATAAAATTATTCAAGACACAGATTTTATTATCCGCTAAAAAGACATTTTTGATAGATTTAATCTAAAAGAAATAAAGTAGCAATAACTGTGTGACTGAAATTCTGTACCTAAAAAGTTTCATGCACTTTCATTAATATTTTGGAGTCAACTAAAACCCACAGTAAATCATACTACAGCTGTCATAAAAATATGGCTACAGTAGAAGTAAGAAAAACAAGTTAAGTTTAAAAGTTAGGTAACATTAACAATAATAGCCAAAATATTTTGACTGAAAGGTTGAGGTCAGAAAATTAATAAATGTGAGACTATGAAAAATCACTGGTAACAGTAGCATTTTAAATTTGTTTCCATTTATGTGTTAAATTGATAACAGAAATATAATTCTTAGTGCAGTGCATCTTTCAAAATGGAAGAGCTATCACCGACCAGAAACTCCAACATTATTTCCTGTATGTTATTAAGCATGTGTACAATTGTGTCGACAGTGATCAACCATAAAGTCCATTAAGAAAAACGGTCCTGGGTTTAAATCTCAGTGGAGGACCTACCACTTTTAAACAGAAAATACATATTCAGTTTTTGTCAAAATATTAAAAAAAAGTCAAAGAATAATAAAATAACATTTACAAAAACGACACCTTGCAGGAAATAGGCCAACTGCAAAATTTAAGCACCAGCCCTCATACGGTTGGTTTAACTGAGTTTTTCGTTCGAATTACTTCCCAGAAAACATTACGATTGCCCTACGAATCGCTTTCTTATAATTTCTTATTGCCATAACGAGCATTTTTATTGCCGGCAATAATGCATTTTTATCGCCTACGTTTCATATGACGGAGGTAAATATTGCATCGCATATTAATCGTGTAAGTAATTCATTTGATGATCGCCATGGCGATAAATATCCTTTTCTTCTTTCGTTTGGTTTTTCTAGACGACCACACTTGACGAAAGAACAACTGTAAATGAGGCAATTTCCACAGGTAGACTACTGAAATATTGTCGATAACGGATGTCTCGCTCTCATCACATCTAGTACCAGCGATCTAGGCAATAATATGGCAATTAGAAAGAGATTCGTAGACCAATCGTAATGTTTCTGGGAATCTAATTGACTTCAGCTCTCGAGCTATTGCCAAAACATCGCCATGGTAATAAAAGGGCAATACAGTTTTTATTGTCATTTTTATAGCCACAATGTTTAATGGGTTCTAGAAATATATCTAGGTCTGATGTTTCTTCACACTTTTAAAATAAATTTTAAATGATCACCAATAATCGTCAAGACAAGATATATAGTTGAAAATATTGTGCTTGCTCCCACCGAAAAAGCTCTTAGTCGCTGTCACTACGCCAAAGTACCTAGGAGACTCAGCTGTTTAAAATGTAGGCAGCTTTAATTTTTCCTACTTCAAGGACCCCAAAGAAAAACCATGCCCATGTACACATATTTTTTAGGAGTCATCACATTTCCTGTTCTCTCTATATTATAAGGTCTAGTTGCACTCTCTCTCTCTCTCTCTCTCCTCCATAGATTGCCATTTAGGTCAACCAAGCCTGCTCTAAATCACAATAATGGTGTTTATTTTCTTAAGGGGGTATTCTAGTCTAGAAATTCGAAAAAATCGAATTTTTTTGTTTTCATATTTTCAAAGTTTAACTATTCAAGAATATGCCTACAAGAGGATTTTTCAAATTTGTATCTTTATATTTAGTGTTTACTTGCATCCAGCTGCTAACCGTTGAATTCTAGCTTCCAAACCACGTGGACGTATGGACTTTTAGGGGTAACGCCTCTGTAACGGCTAAAAAAAAAAGGTTTTTTCACGAATTTTTTTCTCGCAAAATTAAAGGTGTTTGAAAAAAACCTTTTAAGGGTATTATCGGGCATACATTGAACTTTATTGATAAATTTTTGACAGCGAAAAAAAAACAAAATGGCGGCTCCACAGCCATCTTCCCGGGACATGTTTCGGAGCAAGTTTGACGCGCTTGGTGGCGACCTCCATTTTCAAAGGAAAAAAAAATTTTCTCGCACGGGACCTTTTTTTTTCTTATTCTAGAGGGTTTAAACTATTTTTAACCCAATAAAAAAAAAACGATTTTTCAAAAAATTTACAGTTGTGTTACACCTTAAACGCGTTTTTCTCGAAACTGCCTTTTTCAAGACGATGCCCACGATTTCTCAAGTTCTACTGGACCGATTTACTTGAAATTTTTTTGAGCGTCTTCTTTATAGACTTGTCTATGTCCTGAACTAGCCGCATCCCAAAATTTCAATTTTTACTATTTTAAAAAAATTCGAAAATGTCAAAAAAGTGGTACAAAAGTTGCTTTTTTTTTTAGGCAGCAGCCATTTTGTGAAAATGTTTTTTTTCAACTTTTCCCTAGTTCCGGACATAGCGACATTACTCTAGACTAATAATCTTTTTTATTTTTTTTTCGCATTGCTAGGTGGGTTGGAATCGTGGGCATGATCACGCGCCAATTTTTTGAAGCCCCCCACTTCATCAGCTGCTAATTTTTTGAATTTCTAACTTTTTTAATTTTTTAATTTTTTTCTGTATTCTTGCAATGTTAATAAATAACTCATAAAAAAATGGATAGAAAAATATTGATTGCCTTTTTTTTACGGCACTTCAAAAATCACCTAAAATTCGGGCCTCTAGACTAGAATACCCCCTTAATAGAAAAGCCGTCTTTCTTGCCTTATCTAAAACTTTTGTTTATTGAAAGGACTTGTGTGATTTATTTCCATGTGAATCAAAACTTATCAATTTCTTTAGCATTAATATGTATAAAATCTTCTAGGACTCTTACACATTCATTTCAATATCATTATTAAAATGTAATTTTCTTTTTATTTTCAGGAAAGAAAAACATTTTAAAAACATTCTCAGAAATTCAACCGTTAATTCAACAAGGAAAAAAACGTGAAGTAAAAGTTCTTATTAGAGAAAACGCATGGCCCATAAATTCACCAATTCGTTCTTTACTATGGCCAGCTCTATGCAGTCAGCATCAAGTTGGAAAAAGTATGCTCGAAGGATTTTATTGGGATATGGTGAATCAGGTAAAAAATAAAAATAAAATAAAAATTATAGAGATAATCCATTATTAAATATATATATTTAATTTATATAAATTTTCAAAAAAGGTTTTCGGTACAACAGAACTTCCAGAAAAACCAATAATGCTGCCACCATTTGTTGATTCAGCCCATTGCTTGCCATATCATTTAACACGTAAAGGTCGTGCTGTTGCAGATAGGATTGTCAATGTTTTAGGATATGCCTGTCCTGATATCACGTTTAGTCCAACATTATATCCCATCACATCCATTCTATTGCATTTTATGTCAGGTGAGTTTTTCTAAAATAATAATAACAACAATAATAATAGGAAAAATAGCAACAACTTTGTTTATTCATTTATTAAGATTTTTCTTTCTTTCTTTTTTATTTGTAATGTAATTGACTTAATGACGCTACACCTAAAAATACCTCAATAAACAAAAAATACTCACTCTTATGGGTGGGGATTAACATAATACAAGAAGCTATGTACGTAGGCGCATGCAATTTAATGACGCAATTTACCATTTATTGTCAGTATGAAACTTTTTCTATTGTTTAAATTTAGAAAATAGCGCGAAATTATAGACTTTTTCCCCGGTGGGGATTTATTTGTCACTCAGAAAATAATACATAACTTGGTAAAATTATATACTAAATGTATGAGAGAGAAATATACATGCATATATGCATGTGTGTGGTTGGTAGTCGTATATCGCTTCAAGTTTGTAGTAATTTATCACTTTGAGTAGATGTTTATCTGAACTTTTGTTGTTATTGTGTAAATGTTTTTGATAAAATTAAGAAATTTTATAATTTATTATATGATTCTGGGATATTTATGAGCATGTAACTTAATTTTAGAATTTTCTATGATGACGAAAATATAGCTTAATCATACTTTGTAGGTAGACAAATTGTCTGAAGTGATTATAATTAAGGAGCCTTATTCCAGAACTTGATTCGATTCGATAGACCATGTCAATTTGATTTGATTTTTGTTGTTATTCTTGAACTTAATCGAGTGTATAAAAAAGTCTTACCTTATATTCAGTTTAGGAAAATTTAATTTCGAATTCAATTGCCTAGGGGATTTGATCTTTGAAGGTAAAAAAAAAAGGTAGTTAGTTGAACTTACCACCAAATAATTGTCTGTGCCATTAAATATGATGGCGGATTGAGTGTATGGATCTACATATTATGTGCTCATAATTATGAAAGTGGTCTAAGTGACTTTAACCGAAACTGAGTGAAAGCTAATTGCGAATACATTATAATATAGAGCAAGTCCAAATTTGTATAGATATCATTACTTTCAAATAGTAAGTATTAAAGGAATTGATCAAATGTAAAAAAATTATGCATCTTTGTATTCGCAAATAGATTTTCACTCAGTTTCACAAAAAGTGACTTAGATCACTTTCATAATTATGGGCACATATGTTGCGTTCGTTTTTAGTGTTGAAAATGTTACAACAATAGATTGAACGTTTTTCATTCCTTCCTTATTTGTATCGCTGCTTCAAGGGGTTTTTTTCCCCTCCCATAAAATATTTTGCGTTGCCTTTTATTAAGGTGCTCTTTTACTAAATCGGTATGGTTAGTCATACATATAAGAGACAACAATCACTTCATATTGATTTTGTGTAGTAATTTACATTTTCATCTCAATTATATGCTTTTTTTTCAAAGCACTTAACAGAACCCGCTTTTACGACAATTGATCGATCTAACGTCATGGAGTGAATTTTCGATGCTTCTTTATCGAATTGTATCCTATAATAAGACTCGCTGCACAGATTTGTACTTTTTGGAGTACATGTTTCATAACATTCTCACTTACTCAGTCGTTGTTGGTTTATACCGGGCGTTTCTATCTCCCTTTTGCTAGCAGTGTAGTCGTAAGATTACAGAGAAAAAGTAAATTAATGGAAAGGTGGGCGGGGGGGGGGGTGCTTAATGCTCTCAACCTCTTCCTCTTGGGGGCGGGGGAGGGGTGCTTAATGCTCTCAACCTCTTCCTCTTCCATACATTTTCTGCAGAAGTCATTGTATGGAGCTTACATGCATTCCGTATGTTTGCTAAGGAGGCAATAACACCCCTCACATTATTATGGTTCCTTGTTACCAGAGTTTCTGTCGTCCTCGGATGGCATATATTTAGCCGTGAAATCGAGCATGTGGTTAGTTCTCCCATCTGCGATTAGTCACCTTGCAGACCTGTAAATGTAGAATCCTTTTCGCTGATTCAAAGGGGGGCCTTCCTATTGAATCTTCCGCTAAGTTTATATTCACAGTTCAATCTTTTCTGGCCAAAGCATCAGCTACATCATTCCCTAGTATATCACTGTGAGGGTCAGGCATCCAGAAGAGAATAATTCTATGGTTAGTACCAAGTCTCCTAAGCACAATGTGACAACGCTTGACTTATTCGAATCAAGAGCTTGATTGCCGCTTGTCTGTTGTCAATACAAATTCTGATATCGCGATCACTAGCTACACTGTAAGTTGTTTTCACACAGCTTAACTGCATTATATGTATACAGCTGTTTGGAAGACGCCACACAGTAGTCTTGTATGTGGTACGTTTTTTGTATTTGAAGTTAAAGCTGAGTATATATCCCGGCTTCCACTCCCGCATAAATTTTCGAACCATCTGTAAAAACACATATACATATATCAGTCATTTGACTCGCTTTTATCTTCCCATTTCTCTCTACTAGGAGGGATGAGAGACCTCTTTGAAAATCAAGCTGCAGGACAGTTATAATCTGTGCCCCTAGCTCCTATAGTCGTTGTCCTTGAAACAGGTTTTCAGTATTCTGCTGTGACCAAGGTCTGAGGTTATCCAGCAGCAGCCTGACCCTCTTCTTAGTCTTTTAGACTAAATTCATGTACGAGTTTCAATTACCATTTAATAAAAGAGTAGAAGAAACTATCGACGACAGTTTTATTCCGCTTTTATTGTGATTTAGTCACATTTGAATACACTTTTTGGCTTGGTATACATCATAATTAAAGAAGAATTAGGCTTGAAAACAAATTTTAAAATTTAAAATTGAAGAAAATAAATAAATAAAAAAGAAAAATTATTCTGTTTTCTATCAAAGCAGTGAAAATGTAAAAGAAAATTTTTTTTTTCATAAATTTTCCATTTGAATTCTCTTTACTTCTTAGAAGTCAAAAGGAACATAAAACAAAATCTTTTACAAATGGCAAAAAGGCATAAAAAAATCTCTCTTTGTTGATATAAAATTTCATTTTTATTATGTTTCCTTAAGCAATAGTCAGTCCTATACTTTACAATAAAATTCTGTTATTTTTTTAATCAAAAACAAATTTTCTCAAATGTGTATATATGCGTACACAGCTGTAACAGAGAATTGAAAAAATATACAATTCTCATGCCTTTGGGGCGACTTAAGTTATGTATATTGCTTGAGTATTCTTGAGAATTTTCAAAGAATTTCTGGAATGTTGACTTATTCCGTTCGATGCTTTAGTTTGAAATCAGCATGAAATTTAATTTTGCACTTGTTGAAAGGTTGACTTCAAATGGGACTAAGATTAATATGATGTGTATACAGATGTTATCCGGGATATACAAGTATTATAACAAAGAGTTAAGGTGATAATAAATTCATGTTTCAGAGAGTAATTTCAATTTATATTTCGACAGAATGAATATTTCTTAGAAACATAAGATATTTCGATCTTTTTCTGGGCAAGAGAGAAAATATGATCAATCTAGATTAACTTGCTGGAAATATTAATGTAAAACACTTTATGTGACGGTGTATTGGTGGAAAATTAATTCTACATCAAAAGAAATCGAAATCATAAAATTATGAACTTAGATTTTGATTTTAGATGCTTTGTGAATTCGATACAATTTGATATGCTCCCTAATAAAAATATCATTAAAGTTGTTATTCAATGAACTGTGATCATGTAATTTCGATTAATGCAATAATATGATATTCCATTAGGAAAAATATGAATTGTATTGAAAGTAACAAAAAGCATATGATTGATGAAGATTGAGAAGACAAACAGAGAAAAAACCAACGGCCTGAGATAATCGGTCGTAATAATACGGTAAAGTTCAGATATGAGGTCATCTAATATAATCCGTATATGTAAACAGATAATAAAACACCTAATTCACTTAGAACTTCAGTGGCTCCATTGTGTCCCTTGACCTCATGGGATAACTTTTAAAATCGCCCTAAATTCATTCAATCTGCTTCCCTTCGGAATCTCAGGATACATCTGAACTCTTTACTTGGGAGCTCCCCCAGACTTGAAAACAAGTAGCTACGTAATAGCTTACCTTTATTATTCATCAGAGCGGGGCACTCACAAAGTACGTATTGGACGGATTCGATTTCCTCTGAATCCTTACAGCTCCTGCAGAAATCGTTCGCCGATATTTCCAGTCATCTATGGCTCAGTGATCCGTAATGATCCATAACTACTAGGTTCCTGATATTTTTTCTACTGCCATTAAGAAGTTCTCTTGTTCTCTTCCTTTCATATGCAGACTACAATTGCCTCGCAATACTGCAGGTTATCCTGGTGATCCCCCGAGAGTTCGTCTTTTGATATAAATTGAAGAAGAGTTTCTGTCTAATATTCTGGTCAAACAGAATTTTGAGATAGTGACTGATCATCCGAGCTTGAAATGGCTGATGTCTCAAAAGGACTTCAGCTGTAGACTTGCTCGGTGAAGTTTGAAGCTTCAAGGTTTCGACTTCACCATCGAACACAGAAGAGGAAGCTTGAACGTCGTCCCGGATGCTCTGTCACGAATCCACTGTGACAGCTTCTCACCATCTGAAGATCCTGGTCCGGAAGTTGAACTTACCTCCCCATATTTCAACTCGTTGGAATATGAGGAGTTGAGGCAGAAAGTTAAATCAACTTCTGATAAACTGTCAGATCTTTGTGTCAGGGATGGCTTCGTCTATATTCGGACTGTTCCGAGAACAGGCGATCTGATTCAGGAAGAAGAAGCTTGGAAGCTTTGGATTCCACGAGGGCTTGTCTCCGACGTTGTTTCAAGAGCTCAGGAGCTCAATTCACCAAGCAATCGGCTTCTCACCCTACCGGATACTTTTCGGTTAGCAGATGATTGATCATGCGAGTTCCTATCACATCCTTAGGAACATTGGAACTCTTAATGAGCCTCTAAGAGTAGATGCTGAAGACAAACTAAGATTGATCCGTGCGAGAGTGCAGGAAAATATGAATTGAACAGAGTTCAAAAGCTTATAATCTTAGAGCGAAGCCTGTTAGTTTCAAAGTAGGTCAAGAAGTGTACAGACGGAATTTTGCGCAAAGCAATTTCCAGCAGCAGACCATTGCTAAATTAGGACGTAATTTTTGAAGTGTCGGGTTAAGTCAAAGAAAGGAAACTCCTTATATGAGCGTGAAGATCTGCAGGGAAAAGTGTTAGGAGTCTATCACGCCAAGGATATCAGGTCGTGATATCCATATTTCTGGGACGTTGTAGGTCTAGTGCAAATTTCAATCCTGGTAGCCCTTATAAGGCATCCAGCCAGCTTAACTGGTAAACTACAGGATGCCAATGTGCCGCTTAGGATCCTCCCAGCCTAGCGGTCGGCATACATTTTGGACAATAGACACGTTTTACCCCAATCCCTCGCCTGACAATGCGTCAGAACCCCTCCTACATGATACCCTACGACAGATAGGTTGTCGTAGGAATTCCACTTGCATAAAGCAGAGTGAGATGTTAGGGCTGGGAAAGCTTTGCGATCAGTTGGTTAGGTTACTGATCGCTGGGTTCCCTCGGCTCATCTCGATGAAAGAAGACAGAGGGGTAGTGGCCAACTGGATTTTTTAGGTTACCAGCTTATCGGTACACCTTTGAATTCCGGCACGGAAAATGATGTCGAGGTCTGATCAAAGACTGACGGGACTTCACAGGGATGTGCCTCCGATTCGTCACACTTCGAGTAGATCAAATCGGCCTGGACAATCCTGCTCATTCGCCTGGCATTATTGATAGGAAATGCTTTCATGGGTCGTGGGTCGAGTCACACATTGGGCGCCCGCAGCGATGAAGCCTATGTTTTAAGACCGGCTAGCTAGAATCCAATAGCATAGTGGAACCTCTCACAGGCACCTCGGTGAGGGATCCTCATCAACAAAATTCATGTAAGCTGCTGCCAAATGTTTGCAATCTCTTTCTAATTCTGAGAATAACTGAAAAAGACGACTATATTAATTATTAAGAAATATTTCATGATTCATTCTTAGAACAAGATTGAAGAAATATGAAAGAAATGGATTTAATCATTTAATCATTTATTTAGAATGCTAAGAATATGGGACGGCTATAGCAGTCATTTGCATATGTAATCACTAGCGTTGGACGACTATATAGACGTCATGTCATTTACGTTAACGTGTTAATAGGCACATGTAGTCAATTCTTTCGTAGATCTTACAGGCATTAACGTTAAATTATCAATTTCAACCCATTTTTTTTTTATTATTTCAATGATATTCATTTTCTACTATATTATAGTCTTAATTTTGTAAGTTTTGAATTGTTTCGTGCACAATATCCATCCATGTTCATTTATATATTATTTCTTCTTTACCATAAATAATGTCGAATCATTCTTCTATCTACAAATTAATTTAATTGTAACAAATAATAATTAGTTAATTAATTAAAAAAAAAAAATCTGTCCATTTAATATTATTCTCACTCAATTCAACCTCAAGGGCAATAACACTAATCTTTGGAACTAATTACATAAAATGTTTACTGTCTAACTTTGTTGGCCGAACGATCAACTTTGCTCCACAAAACATTAATAATAATTATACTCAAAAAATTTTTTCATTTCATTGGAACTCAATATTTTTATATGATAATTATTTATGAGGAACAAAGCTCATGTTTTTTCAGTTTAATCCACCTCAACCACTTTTAGTCAGTTTCACCCGGAGTGTATCTAATAAAGAGCTTTTGTAGAAAAAAGCAGAGTAAATCAGTGAGTGAGAGTACGCACTGTGATTTAATTTCAATCTATCTACATTACAAAAATGCGCACCATACGTAAAGTAGTCCATCCTAAAAATTACGTCTCAAATCTCGAGTAGAGTTTCAGATGTTGGGCATACATGTATACAGTGGCTTTGGTTCGCTATATTATCTTTAATTGACCCCCATTATCAGAGGAAATTCATTGTTATCGCAGCTCTTATCAAAACTTATTATTTAATATATTGAAGCCTCCTCCTCCTACATACATATAAGTTCAGGCTTATCTCTGCTAACAAGTTGTTTACGACCATTAAAATATGCAGACTATAACGACATAAAAAAGAAATATTCGCTTCCATCAGAGCTCTGTAATAAATGTAGTAAGTTATCAGAGAGGGGTATTGAAGGCTTTTAACCCCTCCCACCTAAAGCCGGTTTATTTAATTTTTGTTTGTTTGTTTGTTTGTTTCTGTTTGTGATGTTTTTTGTTGTATATACCTCTTACCTACCTCACAGATGTAAACAAAAATTCTTTGATGGGAAACAAGAGAGTTTGGGGTATTAAGTATATTTTGTCTGGGATATCATGGAGTCACATTTTTATGCTCGTGCGAATTCAATTATCGTTAAATTCTTAACTTGATTTATAATATTGGTTCTATTCTATTTCACTATAGACTTAACAGAAAAAAAATGAGTGAGTGTTGTGTACACTATTATTATACAGATGATGTGTGTTTATATAGAATCACAACAGTCAATGGCACTACTGTGGGTGTAGAATAAATTCGTAGTGCGTTTTTTTTTTTTTTTTATAATTATTCAATTGCGCATTTTTCTACTTTTATAATTGCTTTTATTATTAGCAGGCAGGAAAATATAATTGAAATCCGGAGACAGGTTTTTAAAGATGTTTGAGAGGAATGAGGGAGACGATAACGATATGGTTTGTGTAAATATTATTCTTATACTTTTGCTTTCTCGGTTTTTTTGATATTTTCTTCTTTTTAGACGTTGGAAAATAAGGAAAGGTTCATTTGCATTTAAATCGATTGCACTGAATTGAGCAGTCACTCTTATTGCATTTGAGAGGATCCATGACAACTTTTTCTAGTGGCTGAATCTTTTGTGTTGTAAAATGCGGACTGAATAGAGGACGACAAAATTTTGTGTAATTTTTTCAATCGCCTTCAACCTTGCTTCCCAAGGTCTGTGGCTTCACGGGCCAGACCATTTAGTGCGAACAAGCTTGCGCTAGGCCACGCCACGCCTATACACTTCCTACGGCGCGTGTTGGTCCGAGCTGATTTGTGGAACGGTGTCTAGTTTTGACTAAATTTCAATTCCAAAATGCCGTATGAAGAAATTATTGCTGTTTCTGCAGCCGCTTTTGTATGAACAAATTGCTTAAGATATCACTTGCGCCGCGCCTTTGAAGTTTCCGACTCCAAATGGATCGGATGGCAAGCTAGCGCCATCTCGGACTAGACCCTTCCCGCGGCGTTTAGTCCGTGCACGCGTGCCGCGCCTCGTGAAATCAGCCTTATATGTACATATGTATTACGGGTGTGACTATAATGACTACCAATCTTTTGTAGATTTAGTTTTTTCAAAAAATTATTGAACTATTTGAAGAAAATTTTTAGTTGAACTGAATGAGGCAATAGACCTCGGTGGGAGAAGCTTTCGGCAGAATCAGGCCAGCATTTCACCTTAAGTGGAGTAGTCACATATTGACCGGCGGGTTCAGAGTATTTGCCCAGTTTGTGCCGGTGAAGGCATCCTGTTTCACAGGTTCTTCACTTGCCCAGCTTTGCAAGGTCTAATGGATCTCGTGCGCGGTATGTGTTAGTTGATCCACCCGAATTTCGGCATTACTAGGACATCGTTTCTATGGTGACCAAAGGTCTGTAGTCGAGTGAATTGTTTGATTAGCTTTGTGCTGGCACTGGCCAAATCTACAATTCACTTGTACTACATGAGAGTCGAAGATGGGAATCAGAACACTGACCCACAACATCACACACAAGCACTTAAGCGCCACTTCGTTGACAGATTGAAGAGACGTTTACGTCTTGAATATCTGGAAACGTACGCAGACACATTCAACTGCACATGGTAACCACTATCGTCGGTGCAGGATGGAACTCTTGTCTTTCGCTGGTGATAGTAGGCCACAGCGTTTGCAACACTAGTCCACGGTGCTTCTCCGCGCTTAGGAATCGTAGCACGGGCTGTGGGAAAGACAAGCACTCTGTTAGAGATGCTAAGCTGGAGGGATGATGAGGGCAGTTTGTAGAGGTCTATGATAGTACTATAGGCTGCTCTCGCGGGACTCTATAACGATATCGGGTAAATTTACTCATTCGTTCGTTCGGTTATTAATTTTTAATTCGGTTTCGGTCTCGGTGCTAAATTGCAAAATGTTTTGTTTAAAATTCGTTCGTTTAGGTAAAGATATTTATTTTATATTATTTTTGAACTTTTGGAACTGCCACTTTACCCTATTGTCAAAATTGGGACTATTAAATTTTTTGTTTATCTTTTAGATCCTTGCATCCGTGTTTTAGTCTCTTTTGAAAATCTTGTGTCATTTGTTTTTACATTTTTGTGTCATTTTTGTTGTATATTGGTTTTTTGAATTGTTTTGAATGTGTTCTTATTTGTCCCTATTGACCTTTATAACATTTAGTTTAGTTAGCGTCTTTTTTTTTACACTTTGTAGAGCCTTTTGCCACCTATTTTTAAGGAATTTTGAAAAGAGCCGAAGCGCCATAAAATAAAGAACCTATTTACATAAAAAAAATTATAAATCATAAAAATCTGTCGCTCTATTCTCATGATGTGATTTTTTTTTCAAAAACACTTTATCGTCATAAATCACGACATTTCTAAAGCCCCCTGACGGTGGTAAGGGGAAGCGCAGATGAAAATATATGGATGAGTCAATTTCGTATTCCATATATAGGTAGTTTGATGCAAATCGAATATGCTCACATAATCTTCTAATAAATATCACTAAAAATTTATATTATTTTTGTTATTCAATTATAAAACTTGAGCTAGCTACTTTTTCAATGATAATTTCACTTTATTCAAATGAGATACTTTCGCATTAATTACATCCAGTTGTTTTATAGGTTACTGTATTTCCAGAAACCTGTGTAATAATTAAACTCTGAAAATGATTGTGTTTATTTCTAAAAACCGGATGGCAACAATTGACTTAAATAACGTTCAAAATCTTCATTGTAAAATGGGCTAATCTTTTTTCTTCTTCTATTATACAAAATAGTAAATATCATCTTGAAACTGCAAACTGTTAAGTGCGGTAATAAAAATTTATCATATTACCAGGAATGAATAGGGGAGAAGCTGTCGGTGTATTAGTTAGTGCCGAAAAATATTATTTTTTAACAATTTTTCTCTAAATACTTATTGAAATAAAAATCTAAATAAGCGCATTACTTGGAATAAAACTGATGAAATAATTTTTATTTTTTCCATAATACCAAGGAAATAAAATAAAAGTCTAAGAAGTGTAAGTCCTAAGTGTACTAAAAAGTTTGTCAAAAGTGTTTTTTGTAGATCTGAAAGAAATTATTTGCTCCAAGAATGTGTCGTAATGGATTTTTACCAATCCCTAGAACCGTGTGTTGAAAAATTTACACATTAAAATACTCGAAATCACAATATCTCGTGTATGTATTAAATAAAATTGTATACATACATGCAGTATATACAACAGACATCAAAGTGGATTTTACTGCGTCAATAGAACTCAATTATTTCGTCAATTTCATTACAGCCTCAGTTATTGACCGTGCAATTTACGCACGGTTGTGAATTGAATTGAATCCTTTTCGGTCGTCATATTCAACAATATTCTTTCAACTCCCCAGAATCAGAATCATTTGCTATTGGATTGCAAATTATGCAAATGACCCAATTCTTGATTAGTTTTAGAGAGAAGTTAGTGCAAATGATTTGTACTTGTACTAAAAAGAATCTGTGTTAGTGCACGTTCACTAAACTTAAATAGGAGTAATTGCAAGATGTTCATTCAAATTATTTCCACTCTATTTTCATGTGAAAAATTTATTTTTTGTTTCTCGTTCACGTGCTCATACTATTTTTGTTTTATTTTGCGTCATATATTATAGAATGATAAAAAAAAAGCATAAAAACAAAAATAAATCTCTGTCTTCTCAAATACTATTAAAAATAAATGGGGTCGGTCACTTGGACTTGTGTTCATCATCATCATCATCATCCAGCCAGGAAGAAGGGTGCCGGCTGCTTAAATATATGTAGAATGAAGCTATATTAAAAATATTTCGGATAAAAAAAAAGTCCACTGAACTAGAAAATTCTTACAAAGCCTAGCATACCCGGATGATGAGATAGGTTTAATAATATAATTATATTTTACTCGGAGGAACGTGAGGAGAGGTTGTTTCTTATTCTTATTCTTTTTACATCAAGTAAAACAGCAATTTAAGATCGCTCAGTTGGGGCAATAAATTAGGTTAATTTTGGTGTTGAAAAAATTTATGAATATAAAATTGCGAATAAATTGTTTGTTGTTTTTAAAATGTTTTCTCTGTGTGTTGTTTTTAACAAAATAAAGATGTATATAAAGAGTTTTGTTGTCATGCATGCAGGTTTAGCTTCTTAAGTTTTGTAAACTGTTGAGCCTATCCTAAAAACAAAACAAAAACTTGAATTCACCATTCCAAGTCCAACTCTGAAGATATTCGTAGTCTCTACGGCCGCGGTCAGGATAGTCTCGATAGTCCGAGAAACCGTGTGTGGTGGCAGGGAGTGCAGTGTCGTGATGGAGAAGAATTCTTCTAGCAGAATTGTGCCAGCTTAACCTGTATGCTCGAAGAATTAGCAACCACTAATGATCTGTATAGTGTGCACTTCATTTTGGTTGGTTTGTCGTCACCTAGGAAAGATCGATTCTTTGATTGTCACTTGTTTTCTGGTTTATATGTAGTAGTAACCTCAATTTTCGTCAACTACCACAACTGGTATTGGTTGAATTTCTTGAGCATTTTTTTTATTTTTATTCGGGTCATATGGATGATCCCTGATCGTGGAAATGCTGAAAATCAATGCAACCAGCATGCTGTGTTCTACAGCTTTGATGATTTCTGAGATGATCACCGCAGCTCTTAGGCCTTACCATTGATTATTTATTTATAGATGTGCACAGAATCATTGACGTCTTAGAAAGGAAGTGCCGTTACTAGTCTTTCGCTCGATATTTCCAGCATTAAAACTTTTTTTACTTAGTTAAGATTTTCAGGTTTTATGTAATTAACACGCAAACCCTGAAGATGTCAAAAGACCTATATTACTACTATGAACCTATGGGCTGTAAGCTAATTTCTTAACTTTAAATCCGAAGAAGTCTAACTGCATTATGATTCTGTCTCGTGAATGGCTTGAGATATATGTATATGATTTTCTAATAATATTATTGATAAATATACCTACCTTTGCCATTCATCGATTTCGTTCGTAACCTGGGCATCACATCCCGCATTTAGATTCCATATGTTGAAGAAAATTAATTGTTCCCTTCGCCACTGCATCCGATTTATTTATGTATGTATGGTCTGAGAAGTTATGATCATATATATCATTTCCTTTCTGATGATCTGTTCTGGGATATTCTTGAAAAATACTTGGATAGAAGAGCTTTAATATTTCTTCATAAGATCATTTATACTCATGATCTCCTACTTATGTACTTGTTCATCGATCTGATGTCTTGGGCATCAAGAAGACATGTTAAGCTTTGAATACCGCGTTTTAGAATACTCACTCACATCTTGTTTCAATTGCTTGTTTATGAAACAATCTTCCTGCTCCTATACAACGCACGGACTCTACCATCTTCATTTAATATCGCGCGACAATCCTGCTATCTGATATTGAGCTTATATGTTTTATTTTAATACTTTTATCCTTTTTACTCTTTATACTCTATTATGTAGAATTTTTGTTACATAGTTCTTGTCACATATCTCTACAATAAGAAAACTACTTTTTACCTTATTATTTAAGTTAATTTTTAATAGCTGTGTTCTTTTATTTACCTTGTTCTAGAACTCCCATATACTGGGGAGAACAAGTTGTTCTGTCGATTGAAGCGAACTATTTGTACTGTTCGCTTCATTTAAATCTTTCTATGAAAATGTATGAGGCGGCGTTCTTTTGTGTAGCTTTTGTTCTGCTCTGTTCTGCGGACACAAAAGAACACAGCTAATATTCTGCTTCTTTTAATTTAGTTTAAATTCCTATTCCTTTCTTTTACTTAGTTAAAATTTTTCTTTTTCTTATAAAATTTGCTTAACGTTTGTATTTGCCAATGACTCTATGTTTGATTATAAGATTAGTAAAGTCGTTATAAATATCCTGTTAGAATTAATAGCTGTGTTCTTTTGCGTCCACAGAACAAAAGATACATAAAAGAACGCCTAATAGATTTTCATAAAATGATTCAAATGAAGCGAACAGAACTATTTGTTCTCTATAGTATATGGGAGTTCTAGAACAAGGTACACAAAAGAACACAGCTAATAACAAATTAAATCGAATTGAATCTCTTACTTGTTTAATTTTGTGCATAATTTAAAATAAAATAAAAATCACTTTAATTTCGCCTTCATTCTGCCTCCAAGTAATGTATATAAATTAGATCTTCACCGATGATTCCTTTGTATCCAATAATTCGATTATATACTCGAGTACCTATTTTTTGATTTTAGCTTCTATTCTATAAGTTCAAGGCCTTCTAACTAAATTAAGATGCTTCTCGTAATTTCCTATCACTGAGTAAATTAATTTGTTCTATATTAGGAGGCCTACCTTATACATACTACGCATTTCTCTTGCATATATACAAACCTCAATTTGATGGTCTGGTCTCATACTGTTCCCTGATAATTGTGTAAAATTGTAAGCAAATATCGATTCTTAATCAATGTTTGCTGTTTTCTTTATTTATAAAAAAAAAAAAACCTTTTTCTTTCATTGCAAAAATATATATCTACTGCCTACATGCTTCTTTTTGTGTGGGACAAATGTACCGAGGCTATTTACAAACTGATAATTCTTTTTCTTTGAATTTAGTCAAAAAGAAAAAAAAACTGATTGTTGCGTAATTTAAGATCAAATTTCATTTTATTCTCTTAACAAAAGCAGTCGATATATTTTCACGTGATTGAACGTATCAATTATGCAGTTTTCGTACAAAAAAAAAATACAATTTTGTTCATATTACATTTTCATATTTATGAATTTACTTGAATATGCAGCAGAGTATAAATTTTTTCAATGAAATTTACCTTTTTATGCAAAAAGCTTTTGATATTGCAAATCAGAACTTATTATAAAATTTTGTTGATTAAAAACGTGCTGATAAGATTTCGGTACATATATGGGACAAAAGCTTTTTTGTTTTTTCTACCCCAAGAAATGAAAATTTCGGCGCGTGTCAGTAATCAGTACTCTGTTCAGCCACCAACAATAATGCATCACGTTAGACCAATTTTATAAGACGGGTGGTATAATCTAATGAATTGGATCCTATCAACAGTTAAATATTTACATGTATGCGCGCCGCCCCTTCAAATATATTCTTATAATTGAAGACGCACATTAATTAAACTGACAAGGCACCATTTCACACCAGATTAAACCAATCGTCTTAATATTGTTCAGTAGATCTTCTTACCGAGGATGTTGATTTAGTTGAATTCTGAAATGGATGGAGTCTGAACAATAATTAATGAAAGAAATTATTTATTGAGAAAGTAGAATATCAATTAATTATGTGGGTGATTATAAATTCAGTAAATTTTGAGTATGTGTAGCTACTGAATTAAGGAATCGATGATCGGTGATAATTAAGTTTGATAGCGAAACTGAACTATTGAAAGTTCAAGGGAGGTTTCATTAGTAAAACTGTGTAAATGATATTCTAATTAGTTTCTCTATAATCGGGTTATGCATAAGTAGTACTTAAAGCTTTTTTTAATTTATTTCAATTTATTTAAGTTTGTCACATTATAGGTGATCACGTGATGTAAGAAGCGCCAAATGCAATTTTCGAAAGCAATTCGATTTAATGAAAGAGAAGAGAATAGGTTTCATAAGTGTAAAAATGTAGATATTTATGTAGAAGGCTATTAACACTTAAAAGTACATCAGGTGATCTTGTTAATATGTTGACAGAAAGTCATCATCTATCAGTTCAAAGTTAAAGTAATACTGAAAAAAAGAAATCCATAGAATTCGATCCTCTTCTATATATTATTGTATACGTGATTTTATGTAGCAACATTTATTGTTAGTTTATTTGATGTAGATGGATCATAGAAAAGTCCTCCGATCTTGGTTAACGTAGTGAATACAGTGATAGATATGCCCCAACATCACGAACTATCACGAACGTTCTATCAAATGAGCAATAACGGATCTGAGATAGAACCTTGGAGTAAACCATAAGGCATTACTCATTTGTAACTACTGTAAGTGGCATTGTCAAAAGATTTGATGATAAAAATTCTTATTACATATCTATGAAGATATCCTCACGTACACATGCATCATTGAATAATTCTCATATCACAGCTGTGTCATCAGTAAAGCACTGTTATCTTGTCAGCAAAGCTTGTTCCTCGATATAAATGAAAAAGAAAAAGAAAAAGAAATCATTTGTGCAGACATACAATTTTTGAATACCTTATCTAGAAAACCTTATCATGAAACTGATAAATCGAAAGTCGTACTTCAATAGAATCGAAAGTTTGTGCTTGAAAATTGAGTAATACATAGAACTGCAGTATTGCAAAACGTTTGGGCGAGCCTTTTGATAATATATCAAACTATACACGTTTTCATAGAGTCAACAAGTGATCACTTCCTGTAAGTTACTTGCAAATGGGAGGATCAGTCCACAATTCAGGGATATATTCATAATTAGACGTGGCTTCAATTAATGATCCCCCACATAAGAAAACGGGAGACGATGACAAGTGATAGAACTGGAAACGACTTTCTAAAACCTCTTAATTCCACAGCGGACTGTACATGGAGGATGATAAAAATTTCTCCCATAAACTACGTGACCTTTATAACTATTTACCTTGATAAATTTGTTCCAACTCCAATTTTCGCGTTGGTATCGTTTGTTTAACGTGACTTTTTTTTAATGGATCCATAGGTGCGCATATATACATCAAATGTATAGAACTTACATTTTTTCTTTACTATTGCTTCTTGTTAGTCGTTACCAAAGGCCCACTAAAGACACAAATCAATAGGAAGCATAATATAAAGGCGGGAAAGTTGTCTTAATCCTCCATAAATTTTACTAACAGAATTTCAAAATGATAGTGAATTTCTTGCCAAAATTCGTTAAACATTTCATCAAAGATAGTTTCACATTTATTAAGCATAATAAGAGGGAAATGATAGACGTCAAAGTTTGCACTCCAGACATTTATTATTGCTAATACGATCCTCAATCAGATCATGTGATCTGCATAGCTTACACTTGTTCATTATCTGTGTATCGATCACACAAGTTCATATTTACAAAATGGATATCCTAGGACTGACCTTTGCTGAACTTAATACGACAATGGCAATGGAGAATGTGGGATCACCTGCTGAGATCTTTTGAGAGATCGGTATGTAAAAAGTGAACGAGTAATTGGTATTTAATTTCCACTCTCTTTGTTTTGGTCTGTTTAATTTACTGATAGGGATATGCCCCCATTATTTTGACGCTTCATCATGATAACTAAGTTTTATATTTGATAAAATATGTAAAAAAAAAAAAAACAAAAACTAAGTCTTTGTATAATTAAAAATAATATATAATTTTTTTTTGTTTTAGAGGAGGAATGCTATCATTGCTTAGCAAGTTTAGTTGCCGCCAAAGAAAAAGTTTTCATAACACAGACAAAATTATTGCACGAAGTTACTTGGAAGACAGTGATGCAAATAGCCAAAAAGCATGCGGTACGTCCTACATATTCAAATAATAAAATATTTTTATTTATTTTCTTGTTTGTTTCGTTTTACAGAAATCACCCGTTGCTCATCTACAACGAATATGCCCAGGACAAAAATTAGAACGAATTTTTATGGATTGGTGCTGGTGGATATTGGCTGGTTTACCATTTCAACATTTAGTTCGAGTAATGGATTGTTATTTTCATGAAGGCATCAAAGTATTTTATAGGGTCGCTTTAGCTATACTTATTCTATTCCATAAAAGTTCAACATCGACCAGTTCCGAATGGGGTCCTGAGAATATTAAAAATGACATTGATAATGCCCTAACGAAATTCTGTAAGAATATACCATGCTCACCAACTAAATTATTACGGACCGCCTTTAGTATCAGGGCGCTTAGGTATGTTTTTTATATTAAAAAAGAAAAAAATAATAAGAAACATAAAATAATTTTTATTCAATTATATCAATTTCAGTTCAACGTATATATCTAGGGTATTTCTCAAGACTGAAATGGTACTAAAAAGTAGATCTGTTCTAAGTGGATCAAAGCAGTTAGTCAGATCGCGTTCTAGCGATAATCTACCAACGAGTCAATCACAAGTCAACATTCAAATGATGTCTCATACGCTAACAATTAGGGAGGTATGTAAAAAAAAGGAAGAGAACAAATACGTTATATTATAATATATTGTCTGTTCATTTCATCTAACGAATAATGTTTTTTTTTTTAACTTTGTTTTCCCTTTAAATTATTGGTGAAGGAGATATAGAATTTTTTTCGGAGGTACATCCGTGTTAAGGTTCTCTTGTAAATTTACTAATTGTGGTGGAATTTTTTTTTATTTCAATACTTGTTAAATATTTTATGACAAAATTGAGTTTTTCCTGCGATAAAAATTTGACTTCTATTGAACTGAAAGCTGCATGAATAACCAAAATCACATACTTAACTAACAAAAATTTTATTTTCGACCAGACTGAGATTCAAATTTGTCTGGAAAAGCTTGTAGTATTTCCCCCAACAGAAATATTTTATTATAAATATATACGAGTCTACGCAGAACCTTCATACTGAACCCCCAATACTTTTGAAGTTATCCAAGACTGACTTAGAGAGCAACTAAAGGACTCCTAAATATTCATACGAAATCTAATTTCCCTACCAATATATTATCGGAAACTGTAGCTTTCAAAAAAGTTATGTGCATTTCAATCGAGTATGCTACTAAACAAAAATAAGGAAGATTTATTGAGCTAACCGAGTATGTTTTGCTATATTAGAAATGTAATCTATTGTACTGAGATACCTTTTTATAGTAACATATTCGATCAGTATTACTATTGCTACCATTTCGAACCATAAACAGCATTTCGCTAAATCTTACACATCTTGTTGTAAACCAATGCAGTTTTTAAGTTAGTATGAGAAAAGTTTTGATAACAATCAAATAACTGTGCCAACTTGCAAACTCCTTTTATTGGCCCAGACCTGGAGATCTTATTTTGTTATATGTTCTGTATAGTAAGAAGACATCCTTAAATTAACTTCATCACTGGTCACTGTTAGTTGTATAAGCTCATTGTAAGAATTGATACTGTAGTTAACTAGACTTGACCGATAATCAAACCAGATAAGAATTTAACATCTGTCCTACTATACATCAGAAGTTTCATGGTTGTTCCTATTGAAAGACTCATGAAAAATTTGGCATGGGTCTGTTTCGCGATGGTCCATCCAGTACATGTGGCCCTTATGTGTACACTTGACGGTGGCTTCCTTTGCTGTACTCTACACTAGAGGCAATCTACATACTGGCTCTGTACATATTGTAGGTATAATGGAGACTTGTATTTTTGTAAGCACGTCTACTCTACTCTACTCTACTACTATAAAAAAAAAAAAAAAAAAATTATCTCTCCTCAATTGATGTTAGGAATTCCCATAATCTTCAATTTGACTTTTACGGTTGATCTCAAAATTGTAAAACTACGAATATTTCTAGATATTATCTTCATGCAGCCCTTAAAAGAATGAACATTTCCATTCTCTGTAGAATGCTGTAGCTTAGGATAGGCAAATCTCATGGGCAACTATATCACTGTTTTGTGAACCCTCTTATTAGTTTAACAACAAAAACTATTATTATTAAAAATTATTTTATCAATTCTGTTGATAACTTTTGGAACATCATAGCGTTGCGTGTTGTTCACATGCAATCAAAAAATTGTTTAATTTTGTGTTATACAATTCACAAATAAATATAAAAAAAATTGTTGCCAGTTTTTTCTGTATATATTTTCTTGCTTCGCTTTTATATTTATATAAAAAAAATAAAAATAAAATAAAATATAGAATTACTCAAAATTTGGACGCGCTGTGTCCATCCTCCTGTGTTATAACAATATTTTTTGAAAATATTTTAAACATAACCACCATACGCAAAAATACAAATGTACCTCCGAAATGATTCCTTAATTTAAGCCTTATAATTTTACCCTTTATTTATATCCTTTTTTTTTCTGTATATTTTTAAAAACTAAAAATTACTAAAGACATTATTAATTCTAATAAATCGGGCTGGTATTTCCAGAGGGTGCCAACCGAGACGTGTCGAAATCTGGTATGGGGCTTCAAATATATTTTCGTACAAAAATCTCTTTTATTCTTCTTTTGTTTTCCTTATTGTTTTGTTTTTGTTTTAATTAATATTTCTGTTGTGATTTTCTCTGATACTGAAATTGGAAATTTCTGTTTTGATTATATAAAAAGAAAAAAAAAATACTATGGACTTTTTTTTTTCAAGACTAATGTTTCTTTAACATTTTCATTTTTATTTTTTTGAACATGCAATAGCTTCCCTCCGTTCACCTAACATTGGAATGTTAACTCCATATTCTTTGGGTTTTTATGTTTTTCATTTTGAAACAAATGTTTTATAATTTCACAATATTATTTTATTAATTCTGAGAAAATTCTTATTTATTATTTAATATGTACTTAATTATGTTTATTTTATTTTTTTATAAATTTTTATTTTCTTTATCGTAACGTAATGAGCTGCTGAGAGATTCCTAAGTATGATGGCACCCTTTAATGTCTTTAAAATTGGTTCTTTGTTCTTTAAATGTTTCAAAAATTGTATCTCTATATTTATATAGTTTCAATGCTATATAATTTAATAGTATATATTTACATTGTTCGAATAAGATCGTTTTATTTGGTTTTTGTTTTTTTCTCTCTCTGAAAATATTTGTTTTGTTTAAAAGTGTTGGCGATTTGTTGTATATGGTTAACTGCTTACTTAAGTAATTGGATTGCGCAGAATACTCTCTGAAATTGTTGTCAGTCATGTTTAGTTTGTAAGTATAGTACAAATTGGTATGTTATATAAGAGTTTCTCTTATCTTTGTTATCGATGAAATACGTATGAACTTAGCTGTCTTGATAAATAATATCTATAGATAAATATTAATGAGTAAAAGTACACGATAAAATTGATTCATGGAGGAAAGATAATAACATTTCATTAATTACACAATTTTTTATGTATAATATAATCACTTTTTTAATACATGTAAAATGCTTGAGGTCTAGTAGATTATAAGTAAAAGAATTTTATTCAGATATCAATCAATAATAATTATTGAATTAATACCACTGAAATATGTAAATTTATTAGATATTGAGTCGAATCGAGATGAGTCTAGGCATAGATGGCACAAGAACTAAATGTCGGATGGCATACTAGAGCAGAGTATACGGGCTGTGAAATGGGTAGTGCATTCTAGAATAGACCATAACATGTTTTAGAGTGTGCCGAAAGCAAATGTTATTATAATAGCAGTTGTGTATACATTTGATCGACTTCCTCAACACTTCAGATACGTAAAAATATGAATCACTCGACGTATACATCATTTAAAATGTTGTAGTCCATTCCGGAATGGACCAGCCATATAAACTTTGTATACTTTTTTGGTACTGCATGCGACATCTTGTTCTTGTGTCATCTATGGTCTGGGTTATAAAAAGAAATTTCAAACATGGCTTAGCACACCAATATTCCTTCAGGTGAGTCTCATATCTAATAGGCTAATATCTAGCTAGATATTAGACCTCTTAAGAGAACCCTAGAACCATTCCTTTTAAGGATAGTACTAGTAAATTGAGTTTAGTAAGTAGAAAAAATAGCTCTATGGATTCAAAGAAAGTTTTGTCAAATGCTTCTTCCATATTCAAGAAGGTACATTAGAACGTTTCTTTTTTTGTCTAAAAGTTTTCCAGTCTCAGGATTACACTATAGATATACCTATGTCGTATGCATGTTCACGATCAAGCTATGAAGTTGGGACGAGATAACATTTAGGTCTTCATCATGGCTTTCTATTTACCTGTTTCGAGTTGCTTTTCTATACCCATTATTATGTGTTCATTATAAAAATACCAGTCAGGGAGTCAAGGAACTCTTATCTATTTGCGTTTGCATAGGAAAGGCTTTAATATAAAATCTTTTGCGATTCGAGATATAAGGACTGCTTAGAAGCAAGACAATAATTTTTTTTTTGTTTAGTTATGCTTACCAGTGATAGATTAATGACTGACTATTAATGGATTGCATTACAGAAACTTTTTTCATTTCCCTTGTTTAGGCATACCTGTATTGTTTTTAATTAAATAATCAAGAAGGTATCCTATAGTCACGGCTACCTCATATATTGTGGTGCATGTTTGCATCACAGAATTGATCAGTGGTTGATTTCCTTACCTGCAGAAATTGCGTAATTTCCTCTAAAGCCTACCTTGTTACGGCAACAAAGTAGGCAGGGACAATTGCAATCTCATGTATATACTTGCTCAACGACAGCACTCCCACTGCACCCTCCACTATGCTACATTAGGGCCATAAATTACCCATAATTGATAAATTTTAATAATTTGTTAAAGAAAATATCAAAGCTGTCTCAAGGATGTAGTAAACAAAAACTTTTAAATGCTGATTTTTTTCATTTTTTACACAGCTTTCAGGTTTGCTGACTTCTATTATTTAATCTCATCTTCTGTTAGTAAAAACGCTATGACCACTGTTTTTTGATTTTTAAATTTGAATCATAATTTTCAAATTAATTAAAAAAATTAAGAATGACCAACGTATAAATAAATTATTCCTCAAGCAGCACACACACACGAAAATTAATGTGCTCTTGCTAATACTTCATTAAAGAAAAACAACTCTTGCTCCTTTTTTACTATAATAACTATTAGAGAAGGTTCAATTTTTGGTTTTTGCTATTAAAATTATTTCCAATAAAAAAAATTACAAAAAACAAGAGTTAACCATATACCAAATCACATAATAAGTTCGTTCATTTACATATACAAAACTTGAATTTTTGTTTATAGATGTTTATTGGAGATAAATAATTATTGAAAACAGGATTGTAACTATCTTTTCTTCTCTTATCTCTTTTCTATTGCATACTATTGCCGCATTGCCTTGCATTCGAACACCTGCATAAAATAAAAAAATATATGAAAAATAAAATATCTGTAAAAAAAAAATTGGAATTTTCAAAATAAAAAAAAATTGAAATTGTGAAATTATGAATGAAAACTGTTCTGTGTCATATATGTATACACGTGCATATTGTATGTGCGCACGTATACATAAACGTATAAATATTATATCATCGTCATGGTCGTCATCGGCAATATTTTTATGGATTTGCTTGACGTTATCCTTGTGTTTATCCACCCAGGGATCTCAGTCCCCTGGACATAGAGTTCTGTCAATGGGTGTTTATCCCATTCAGACACTTCGAAGTCATGCCGCTGATCCGGACGATGTAAGTGTGATTTGTGAATTGCTTTTTCGTCAGTATTCAAATTGGAAATAATTTTTTTTAATTTCGGATTATTTTTATTGAAAGAAAATTATTTTTAATTTTTTTTCGTTTTTACTTCGTTGATCTTTTTTTTACTTAAAATTTTCTTTTTCTTTTATTTTTTATAGATTGCTTGCAATTTGAAAGTAGAGTACACAATTCTAAGCAACCACTTACTGTGTATATAATTCGTTAAGTAGAGAGACATGTGTTCTTGAATCTTTTTAATTTTCCTTACATGTTTCTTAAATTTTTTGAATTTGATATAATTTGTTTTTTTGTGAAGAAGTCAAGTTTTCTTACGTATTTTGACTTGATTTTCATACATATTTATTTCGAATTATGTATGTACAAAAAAATTTTAAGGTGACAGCAATTAGTACAAAAATGATAGGAGTATAGTTAGATTATTGTTTTTATAAAGGCTGTGTTTTTCGTTGTCTGATTATAATGTACATTGAATGTATGTGCAAAGTTCTGATATAAAAAATGTTGTACCAGGTTTGATAATCAAACAGATTATTGAAGAGTCTGTGTGCATAGACACTAATTTTTTTATATCTACATAGTAGAATTCTTTTTCATTTTAGTAATTTAATCAAAAATCTATTTGTTATTATTCCACTTTGGAACATTTGCCTCATTTTGAAATTGAACTGCCTTTAATCAGACAATTCAGATAATTTTTCATCAAGTACACTGTAGAGGCATAATATTAGATATCAATGTTGGCTCTGGAAGACTGCTCTGGGTATAAAAAAAACCAATAAATAAAAAAGAAGGTATTCAATTCTCTAGAAATGGATAGAGTCACAACAAAGAGTTTTACTCTTATCCACTTTTTGTATTTCTTTGAGGACTAGTATTCCCATTTTGATTGATTGATGGGTTCATTATTTGTTGAAAATATATAATACCGCCGCCCAATACGGTAGAGATAAAGGTTTTTTATCTCCATATAAACGGTTGTTAGCACCTGGGAGATTATTATTATTTATTATTATTTAATATGTGGGATGCAGACAGAGTGACAGGTTTGGCTATAGATCTTACCCATCTTTTTAATATGACATCTAAGTAGTAGCAGCAAATAGGTCCGCCGTCCTGAGAATTAGTTCTTTCCTGCTGAGCATGAGGAATATTTTTGTCCTATGGTGCAAGTACGTTATGAATTTTTTTACTTGTCTCAGCCCTAGGGTGTTTTCTCAGTATATCAATTTAATTTTGACCTCGCAAAGCCTGACTTTTGTCGAACGGTGGCTCTTTGAGTGATCAAAGACAAGATCAGGGCCATTAAAGCTGTATTTTTGTACACAGTCTTTTTTAAAAAAATTGCACATATAAATTCGAAAATCGGACAAATCACGTTACGTTAGGGTTGCCATAAAAAAATCTCGTTTTTCACTATATATATATTGACACTGCCTGAGAACGCGTCGACTTACAGAGCCAAACTTGAATTGTACACGGCGATTTCATAAGAATTGTATGTATGTAAATACAAGATCAAAAACTGACTAAATCGGGTAACCCCTGATGTTTTTTACGGATGCTGCGACAAGGATCAGTCCTAGAAGTTTTTATTATATAGAAGTGTTCTGAAGAATATAAAATCCTTATGAAATTTGTAATAATCATATATGTATATGGTCCGACGAACCATTATAGAAATAGATGCGAAAACATCTTTAAACTTTCATAGAGGAGTGACCATATAAAATTATATACGGGCATTCATCTGGGTATCATAAGAATTGGTTTTAGACCGATTCTAGCCTTTTCCTTGTTTCTTATTTTTTAATATCACATTAAATTCAATCAATATTTTTCTATTTACTTATTACCGTGAAAAGGTCTGAGTCAATTCCTGTATGTAGGTAAGATTTAGAGTTATTCAGTTATGTAATTACTCGATATTAAAGGACATGAACAGGCCTCAATTTATATATTTTTGACCGACTATTTTAAGATAATTTGATAAGTTTTATTGAAGTTATGGATATGTAGCTTTCATCTTATTCTCATAGCTAGGGGAGCAGCAAAAAAAATTTTTTTTTTTGATAAATGGATTTAAGCACAATAATAATATTAAATTTTATAAAATCACCTAATTTGAAGCTTGTTTAGATTTGATGCAAAAATTTCGTAAATATTTTCTTAGCGAGTCATTTCAATTAGCTTTTTGCTGCACATAGTATTTCACAAGTATTTTCGCTAACACAATTTATAAATTTTATCAAATAATAAAAATACAATCAGTGAGAAAACTTCACTATTTCTGTATAATTTTAAACGATTCTTTTTTTTTATTCTCACAATTTGAATACGTATACAACGCAATTGCACTTCAATTCACACAGATCCCACATATTTTTACTAAATAAATGTACAACAACAATGGACACGCCCTCTTTTGTTTTTTGTTTTTGCTTTTAATACCAAAAAATATTCCACACAACAATTTTTTTAAGCTTTTTGCAAAATAATAATTTTATTTAACAAATTGCTTTCAATAAATAAATTACATTTTGCGTGTGTGTGTGTCTCTGTTTCGTTTAAGTTTTGGGTTGTTGTTATATCAAATGTGTATCTGTTGAGCGCTTATTGGTTGGTTTTTGCTTCGCACAATGTTCTAAAAAAACTAAAGTTAAAAATGTTGTTGTTATTTTGTTGTTGTCTTACTGTATTGATTTGAAACATTTCTAAATGTAATTTTACAGTTTGGTTTTAGAACATTTTAAAAGTGCTTGCTTTGATTTTCTCTTAAATTTGCATAAATTTGTTTTTTTTTTTAATTGCTAAAAATGCATGACTATATCTTTTGGTTTGTCTCTTTAAATACTTTAAAGCTCTTCACGTTATGGTCATGGCTACCGGTTAGAATAACAATGTACCAACCAGTACTACTTTATACAACTGAAGAGCATGGTTGTTCGCTGACAACATTCTATGTTCGTGTGGAACAGCATGAACCAACACTTATGATGATAAAAACATGCAACAATGAGGTTTGTTAATAAATTTTTTTTTGTACTTTTAAGGAGATGACTTTATTTAACAAAAAAATGTATGTTTTAGGTTTTCGGAGCATACTGCTCATCACGATGGTTTGAACGTAATTTAAAAGATGACAAAGGCCAAAGACAAGCTTACTTTGGTACTGGTGAAACATTTCTATTTTCATTATTTCCTGAACGTGCCAAGTATCCATGGGTGGGTATTGAAAGCGATAAAGGTTTAGGACATTCATCGGAATTATTTATGGCTGCAGATGCAAAAATGATAACAATTGGTGGAGGGTGAGTTGGTTTTTTTTTTAAATGTTTCTTTTAGGTGTAATTTTCCCTTCCTTTGTTTTGACTATACTTAAAAGAATTGGTATCTTTTCTATTGTCGTCTAGTCATGAAGATAAAGAAACAGGTACAGTTCGACCAATACTGATGTGTTTTAATAGCCAATAGATCCCTGGATGAATGTTTAAATAGTTCATATAAGAACTCTTTTCAAACTGACTGCCATTTACATAAATTATTTTAGTTAGCGAGCGGGGCCCAAAGCTTTTTTTTCTATTATATTTCTAATAATTTATAATAATTATTATTTATTTATTTATTTTATTTATTATGATAAGCAACTAGGCCTTTAGGCCCATTGTATAAAAACATGTTACTACGCAATAAAAATAAACAAGAAAAAAAAATACTAAGATTA
Organism: Dioctria linearis; assembly: GCA_963930735.1. Taxonomy (NCBI): domain Eukaryota; kingdom Metazoa; phylum Arthropoda; class Insecta; order Diptera; family Asilidae; genus Dioctria; species Dioctria linearis. Next base: position 7,761,619 of record OZ005744.1, read on the forward strand.
ACTAAAAGGAAAATTCTTAAATATGCCGACAAAACGCACTCGATCGATCAATATCCATCCCCGCTGCCCAGAGAGGTATTACGTAGAAAGTACTAGTACAGAAGTGAGAACTGAGGGTGCAGGTGCACTACCTATTGTCAAAAAGTTAGTAAATCAATGCGCGAAATATGGACGTAGTACGAAGGGCAGGAAAAAATTGGATTAGAAATTAGAATAGAATGAATTAGATTAAGTTAGATTAGAATAGATTAGAATAGAATAGAATATAATGGACTAAAATAGAAGAGCATAGGTTAGCAAGACCAGCACGACCAGTTAAGACTTCCAATTGAGTAGCATTCAAAAAATCTAGAAGGTGCGATCTAAATGCCATCAAAGTAAGCGAGGAGTAAGCGAAATTCAATAAGTTCCAAATGCGAATAACACGAACAAAGTAGAAATTTCTCAGAACGTTGGATGAATGACGCGGGATAATTAAATTAAATGGAAAAAACAAACTCCAACCTGGAAAACAAATATTGCGGAATGCGAGATCGAATTAGTTTGAACAAAAAGATGAGGTTGCGGAGTATAAGGCACCTGTCAAAGGTAGTATTAAGAAAGTCCACCGTGTAGCCGCGCAAATCATGCACCCGCCGTGGAAGATCGTACACATACCTGATAATTGAATTAAAAGACGTGTGTAGTCTGTCAATATTTCCTGCGGAAGTTCCAGTGTATAGCTCCGCCCCATAAACGAAGTGGGAAAACAACAGGGCGTGAGCAAGCTTCTTCCTTACAGATGTTGTCAGGTACATGTTGATATTATAAAGTTTGCGAAGATCAAAACCTACCTAAGGTATTAATGTGTTGCGAAAAGGATAAAGTCTCATCTAAGATGAAGCCAAGGCTGGAGACCTTGTCATAAATACCCTATTAAGGGAGATGGGATCGAGAAGGTGCGTGATTGGATGACCAAAGAAGGCAATCGATTTCGACTTAACTGGGTTTAGGGTTAAATTTGACAAAAAAGACAGATTTCGTATTTTGTGATGAAATTTGGCATCATCACACCTGAACATAACCAAATCATCTATTTTCTTCTTGCATTATTTCTTCAATTACAGATTATTGTGATACATGCAATTTGTGACCACTTTTACAAATAGTCTTTTAGCTTATTTTTTATTAATTTTTTTTTATTTTCCAACAACACTTTTAAATATATTCTTTTCTTTTTTTTAATTTACAGAGAAGGTCAAGCAATTTGGATGGATGAAAATATTCGATATGGAAAAACAGATCATTGTAAAACTTTTAATAATCCTCCACTTTGTCCATCTGGTGATTTTGAGATTCGAGTGCTAGAAGTATATGGATTTGTGGGTGCCTAAAAAGAAACCAACATTTAAAAAATATCAAGTAGGTACAGCTGATGGAACAAAATGAAAAAAACAAAAAAACAAATGCTTCAAAAACAAAAAACAACGCAACGTAACAAACAATTTAACCAAGCAGAAATTTAAGTTAACAAAAATTGAGAGATCGAAGAACTAGGACATAAAAAACTAGTTGTTATGTGTTAGTAGCTCAAAAAAGTTATCATAAAAATACAAAATTACTCTTTAATATGGATGGTAATTAAAAATAATATATATATATATGTATATGAGAGCATTAAGAACTTATATAGGAATTTAGAAATAAAATTATGTAAAATGATAAAATTATAAAGAAAAAATAAGAAATGCTTACAAATGGACTGATTTAGGAGAATATGTAATTTTTACCTTTATTGTTTTTAATTTTATTTTTGTTTACTCGTAATTTATAATAATATATAATTTTATTTTGCGATTAGTGATAACCAAACAGAAACTGAAACATTTTTTTTTTAATTTTTATTGTTGATTATTGCAATAAGAGAACAAACATCCATACAAATTTCTTATATATATATATACTTTATATATATATATATATTATTATGTATAGAATTTAATTTAATGTTTTTTCCTTTAATTTTATATTAAATTTTATTAACTTTCTAATTTGCTCCTAACGTTAAGTTTTGTTTGGATCTTTGTTGAACGTGTTTTAATTTTTTTATTTTTGTGTATATTATATACTATATAAAGAGAAAAGGATTATATTATAATATTAATTATTTGAAAGAACAATATTTGACTCATTTTTATGTTATAAGAACGCGAGAAGGAGAGTTTAGAGCAATTAATTCTTAAGAGAATAAAAAATAATAATTAAACCAAATGGAAAAAAATGTAATAAGAAGATACACATATACATAACTACTATACATTATATTATGATGAAATTTTTGTAAAATATAATTATATTGTAATAACTATATAGAGAAATGCACATACCCATACACATAAACACCCACACCTGAAACACACACACACACACACACAAATTATATTGTAAATCCATATGAATGGATTCAGTGAGTTATTATGTATATGTACCGCGTAGATAGGACTTAACAACGAATGTTTCATTTTTTGCTGACTACCTACATATTAAATATAATATTTGATTTTTTTTTCTTTTCTGTAATTATTATTTTTATTATTAATTTATAAATGAAACAGATTATCAGTATTTATATATTTGTGTTAAATGTATAATAGAAGAAAACAATACATATTGTATATTTTTTGAGTTTAATTTTCTTCTCTTTCATCCAGCATTTTTTACTTTTCATTTACATCTATTTCACTCACACTCTCTCATTCTCTCATATATACATATACATATATATATATTAATTTTTTCATCTATCTATCTCGGGATAAAAACTTTGATTCATTACTAAAAGTATAATTTTTTTGTTTTTTTCCTGTTCTTTTTATTTATTTATTTATTTATTTTCTTTTTATACAATCTAATATTTTTGGTATTACTTTATTTTATAAATAACAAATTTCTACACACACATACACAATTTTAAAATTCTGGGAACATATCTGAAAATGAAATTTATTAACCAATACAAAAATAGAAAAGATTCATTTTGCGAACCTTTTGAACAATTTCATGAATTCGTTTGAAAAATAAAAGAAGAAAAATTATCCTAGAATGGAATAAACGGGTTCAAAAGTGTTATAAAACATGGAAAAATTGGAAATAGTTTATATTACCTAAAAAAACAACGAAAGTATTGTGCTATTAATAACAAAATCTATTAAATGAAACTCTTAAAGGTATCGGGATTCAATATTGATTTTCGGGCAAAACTAAATTAATTTACTTTATGGATTATTTTTATAATATCTATGTATGTTCGTATCTTGTATTATCAACGAAACAAATTAGTACAAATCTTTAGTAGGGCTCATACTTAAATAGAACACATAACAAACCGGAATGCGGAATTCGTGTAAATTGTGAAGCCGAAAATTGACTAAATAATATTATCTCGAAATCTGGGCTCACCACAAATATTGCTCCTACTTCACTTAAGGGAAGGTTACCGTCGATAAATACTTTTGGAAATGGGTTTTAACGTATTTTATTATTCTATGGAGAGTAAATTCCAATTTAATTTATAAAAAGAAAAAAAAATACTTAAAATGGCGGCTCCAGCTTCCCATCAAACAAAAGCGTGCCCGGCGTGTTTGGTATTTTCCAATTCATCCGAAACAAATAGGGTTGAAAATTATTAAACTAAATGAAATTTGGGCGGCCTATCGATTTTCGTTTTCAAAAAAAACCTCTAAATAACAAAATGCCAGCCGTTTGAAAAAACTCCAATGTTTTTGTCCTGTTATTTTTTACATCAACGGACGAAAAAACTATTTCTAAATCAATTTTTGACAAAAATCGCTTCGTGAATTTTCTTTCAATTGCGCAGAGATTCATGTGATTCATCTGTTGAAGCAGTAGAGCGCCCCGCACGCTGAAAAATTTTGTTCCCAGAAAAACATAAAAAAATAATTTGACAACTTATTTCAGTTATTCCAGCACTATACAGAGACCCTTCTTCTTCCTCTAAAAACTGATTGTACTGAATCTGAAGGTTAACGGTTTCACGAAATTCCTGAGGATACCTCAGGCAGCGAGAAAAGGTCTCCCCAGTAAGCGCGCTCCGAGTGCCTCAGCTACCTGTTTTCCAGCCGACGGTTCCGCCCTCAACAGGCTGTGAATTCTAAAATACTTTAGATATGAAAATATCGTTTTACTCACGTGTTTTAAACACTTAAGGATGAAAATTATGTAAAAAAAAAATCGAATTCTTCATCGTCATGAACGGTAACCTAGCCTGAATTTAACTTATATTAACATTTCTTATATTCTAAGAGCTCATTCAATAACAACAAAACAATTTTTTTTTTCATCAATACTTTTTAAGAACACTAAAAACTATTAGTCTTCAGAGGTAAAAGACTCAATAACGCACACCATTGAATAGAATAATATAAAAAGATTTATTAGTAAAAGTTTTGCAAAAATTTAAGCTAAGAGTAGGGGCGACTAGGCCACTAAGACTGCGGACACAACGACCGGAGTTGATATATTATCTGCCTGCGGCAGTGATTAGGCTATATATAGCCTCTATGAGCTCGACTATGTCTTGAAAACTCGCATAAGATATGCTGAGAGGTTTCATCTTGCTTTTTGGCACAGTTCACACAAGTCGCTGTTGGATATGCTAATACTCTTCAAAAAATTATAGAAGGGGCCAAGTTCATTAATAAAAAAGCTTGCCGATTGTCTGGTAAGACCAATTAGTGTCGGGAGGAGAGGGGTGAAGAATTCCTTCGCGTTTGGATTATACCAGATGCGCTATGCCAGAGGAGATCCAGTTACCTCACTTCTAATTGTACTACCACGTTAAGAAAACTTTTTGTTAGGTACTAGAATACACACTGTCAGCTTCGGTTTTAGCCAGATCGTCCGATTATTCATTTCCGTCCACTTCTTCGTATCCAGAGACTCAAAACAAGCTTACTCCGTTGTCCGTACATAGCAGCTGGAGTTTCCTGTGGCAGTTCCCGAAGATTAGTCCCACTCAAAGTCTTAGAAGAACTTCAAATCAAAATATAAAAGAATGAAATTCAATGCAATTTTTTTTCAAACTCGTATGACTCCTAGTACATTTCTGTACCGCCTTTTGGATGGGGGCCTGTAACGTTTTGAATATGACTAGGCATCGAAATTTACAAATTTCTTTGTGAAACAACATTCCTCCATAATGTTTTCTATCAAAAATTGCACAATTCTTTATTTTTTTTTGATTGCTTATCCATTCCACTACTTTTCATTGATTTTCCAATTACGTCCAATGGCAACCGAACAATCTTGGTACAAAGGACTTTCACTGTATTGTGTAAAATCATCTAGGTAAGGCATAATGCTCAATGATCTAACCATTATGTATTATGTTGTTGGAACCTTCAAAGTTTAATTCTTGTGAATGAAGAAAATATGTCTTTTAATTTAATAAGGAAATTCTTGGTGATTTTAATTCATTACTAATTTGGTAATTTTATATAAATCGATAAAAAAACATTTTTCGATTCGAAATACGCCCTTTAAGATCTTTGTTTTGAATCGTCACGAGCTGTAAGTGTAATAAAAACAAACACTTGCATTAATAGAAGGCTATTTAAATGAAATTTCATTTTCAGAGCACAATTTTATGATTATTCTCTAAAATAATGGAACAGATATAGTCAATAAAATTTTTATTGAGTATAAGTATCCATTTTGTTGCGCCTTACCAATTTAGCTCAGCTCCATTATTGTTTTATTATGACTATCAGAACCAGCTTAACACAAGCTCGCTGCATGGACACGTTTAATAAATAAACGGTCAACAATACGTGCGTTTCATCACTTAGTCGGTATTAGTATTAGTATTTTAAACTAAACATAAACCAAACACCGGATGAAATGATATGCAATGCGACATAGAAACAGAACTAAGTATTATATAGACGTGTTTTTAGAACATGCTTAGAAACGTCAACGACAAAATGCTCAGCCTTAGTATTAACAGTAATGCACATGCGATTAATGGGTTCGTACATGCAAAAGTTGGATCTTGCGGTGTTAACATGCAACATAGGTAGTCTTCTCAAATTGTGTCCACTATCGTGGAAAGAGATGTTACTAAGTAACAGCGGAGAATCAACATTTGCGTTTATTAGTTGATGCACAAACGTTACATCGGCAACCATGCGACGTTTTTGAAGCGAGTGCATATTCAAAAGCTTCAAGCAATCCTAATAAGGTGGAAGAATTGATGAATTATTCCAAGGTAGGTGTCTGAGAGCAAATCGTAAAAAGTTTCTCTGAACAGACTCGATGCGGTCGATGTGTGTATCGTAAAATGGAGACCAGACCTGGCTAGCGTATTCAAGAAGTGATCTCACAAAGCAAGTGTACAAACGCAATGTTATGGTAGGATTTGAAAACTCTCGGGAACAACGTTTTATAAAACCCAGCATAGAACTACTCTTTGATACCATATAGCTTATATGGCAGATAAAATTCAATATGTGGTCACATTTGACACCCAAGTCACAGACAGAGTCCTCACGGCGAATCGAGGAATCCGAGAACTCATAACCATAAGTGATTGGTGTCTGATTCCTATGGAAAGTCATAACCTCACATTTGTCGATATTGAGTACCAAATTATTGCTCTCGCACCAATTGAAAAATTTTTGAAGGTCACCCTGTACCTGTTCACAATCGTGAACAGATTTAATCTGAGCGAAAAGCTTAACACGTCAGCTTAAATCAAGACCTTGGAGTACCTCACCACAGAGACAATGTCGTCAATAGACAGAATAAAGAACAATGGGCCCAAGTGACTCCCTTGAAGTATGCCAGACGAAGCCTTCAAGACTCTAGAGATGGAATGGCGGTATAAGATTTGATATGTTCTGTTATCTAAATAAGACTCTGTCCATTTGTTCTTTTTTATAACATACGATCACAACTTTCGAGGATATAATCAATATTTGACAAACAAAATTTACTTTTGGTTAAGCTAACTAAGCATGCTCATACATGCATACATACATGTGAGATCCAATCTCCATCTTCAAATTTAAGCGGATAATCAAAAAAAGCCATCAGATGCATATATTGGTAGGACACAGATATAAAAGTATGGAGGCTCGAATTTTACTGGGGAATCATGTTTATTTTTCCCGATTTCCTCAAACTGAAGGCTGACCTCCCTGTTAAAAAATCTTAAATAACATAAAGAGCAGTGGCAATTAAATTGCGTAAAATATTGAATCTGAGCGAAGAGACCACTTGAAAAGTCCAAGCTGCGAAATTATGTATTTTTTCATCAAAAGTGAACTTAGCGGTGAATTGAAAAAGCTGAGAGTTGGTAGGATATAGATATAATGGAGCTCTTATTAGAGATAGCATCAATTGAAAAATCCGGTTAGAAAGAAATATACTGAATATAACGAAAAAGTTTCCATTGCTATTTAGACGTTTCCAAAAATTCCATAAAGGCTCATATCAGTTATCAACATGTTTTTTGTTTGTTTGTTTTTTCTTTATGTCTTATTTTTTAGTGAGGCTTTTCCAACACAACTATCACATAAAAAGTATATTCGCTTACATTTTATTATTAAGCAAAAAAGCAAAAAAAAAAACTATCAAGGTGTTAATACTTCTTTGCTTGCTCAAAGCGTATTTTGTCAGTGTATAGCAAATTTTTATTAAAGAAAATGTTAAAAATGCAAAAAAAAAGGAACGCTTTAATGCAAATCAAATATAATTTTGAATTTTTAGAATGTTCTCTGTGTACCAATGAAATATTAAATTGGTGAGAAATTATGAGGTGTTTTCTTCTTTAAGCCATTCACGCATGCAAGGAATCCAGAATTTGTCTGAATCCCTAATAGATTTTCTCAAGGATTGAGCTTTAGAATGATTAATTAATAGTTATTCCTAGATGTATTTGCAGAGACGTGAATCGCTTAGTACAATACCGGGCGGTAATCATTTATATTAGCAGAAGCTATTTTTCTTCTTCTTTGGTATGACCATAACCGTTGATAAATTGATTAAAAATCAAAGGTAAAATTACAGTTCTGCCTGTCGGGGTAAGAATATACTGTGCAGAAATTGAAATTGTTGATCGATCGTCTGTCTTATAAGGAAACGTGGAGAATTTCTATCGTGGACTCGCAGAAAATATGTGAGATTATAAATATCAACTGCAAGGAGCTAGCAGATCCTGATGAATTTGTGTTAATATATTCCAGGACAAAGATTACCGCAATCATATTTATTGCCCATTTTCGTATCGAAGGACTATGCCAGTGGAAGACTCCAAATGATACACAGAGCGGCTGGTCGGGTGACTAATATTAGTCGAATTGGGGGAATTAATTATACATCACAGCACTGAATATAATAAAAGGTTGAAGAAATTTAATAAATTGATCTTCTTCCTAAGAGGTAGTCTGCCTTGCCTTACAGTTCTAGCTAAGAATTTTTTGCGTAGCTATTTAGTCTGGCATCTTTTCCAATCATATAATGGTATAAAGATTACCAGGGCCGTCTTTACCTAAGTGAAGGCCAGTTACACTTTATGATACGGTGGCCGCCTAACTGAAATTATTTCCTAAACTACTTTGGGCTATCAATAATAACGTAAAATACACAATCGCAAAAACCATACGGGAAACACACTGATTGCAGGTTCAAAGGCGAGTAAACTGATTTTCAGTCCAGACAAGGAAGTTAACGTAAAGTGGCCCTAATGGGAATCCCGGTCCTAATGTCGTATTTAAAGTCAACTGAAAATGCCAATCGTGCGAGTCGGTTTAGTGACTTTGTAATCACAGAGCGGCTGGTCGGGTGATTAATATTAGTCGAATTGGGAGAATTGATTATACATCACAGCACTGAATATAATAAAAGGTTGAAGAAATTTAATAAATTGATCTTCTTCCTAAGAGGTAGTCTACCTTGCCTTACAGTTCTAGCTAAGAATTTTTTGCGTAGCTATTAAAGTCTGGCATCTTTTCCAATCATATAATGGTATAAAGATTACCAGGGCCGTCTTTACCTAAGTGAGGGCCCATTACACTTTATGATACGGTGGCCGCCTAACTGAAATTATTTTCTAAACTACTTTGGGTTATCAATAATAACTTAAAATATACAATCGCAAAAACAATACGGGAAACACTCTGATTGCAAGTTCAAAGGCGAGTAAACTGATTTTCAGTTCAGACAAGGAAGTTAACGTAAAGTGGCCCTAAGGGGAATCCCGGTCCTAATGTCGTATTTAAAGTCAACTGAAAATGCCTATCGTGCGAGTCGGTTTAGTGACTTTGTAATCAAATGATTTATAGTAATAAATAATCTTAACCCAGCAGAGTTGCCAGTATTATGTTAAGATGAACCAACCGTATACAAATTTTCTCCGCTTAGCAAATAGTTTGCCTATTGAAAGTAAATCTTGTAATAAGGCGGGGAATTTAAAAAATACTGAGGCAATGACGTGTTTTTGTATGAAAATTTGTTGCCATGTATAGAATTTAGAATAAATTGTATGGCCTAGTTATCAGCAGCTAAACTATCATGTAATAGGTTCTTTTACTGGTTGAATTGATATTAGTCATCGGTTGGTATATCGCAGGTGCGACCGTGGGATCCTGGACCGAGCACACCCATGTATAAAAATGGCATTGGAGATTACAAAAAAGCCATACATACTTCAGATAAATTAAGGATCGTTATACTGATTACAGGTTGGATATTTCAGAAGTTTTATACAATCTCATCGGTAAAACAGTTTGATCCTTTTTATATTTACGTTATTAAAACGTCGAAATTACCCGATGATTTCATAGAATGACCCAAAAGACCAGAATAAACCATGATTAGAAGAATCACTATTGTGGTAATTACTTTAAAAGGAAAGAGTATTCAAAGGTGATTAAAATTAGTATAACAATTTCAAAATCAATATTAAAAAATTTATTAACAAGAAAAGCTTCTTACACGTGCGTACAACCATCATAATTGCTAATCATTTTTATTGTATTTCTCGACTAACAGAATCGAAAAGACTTCCCTTATGCTCCGACAAATTTGGGCGAACCTCATAGTTACAAATTGTCACCCCATGATAGTGTGCTTGAGAAAATTCACCTCGTAGTCCAATGTAGTAAATGCGTGTATTATCATCTCCAAAATTCGAAGGAAAATGTAAAGTAAGGTGGTGAACATTTGAGAATGTAACAACTCTAGGAAAATAAAAAATTTATAATTTTATCAAAATGAAAATAATTGTTGAAACTATTATTACTTTGGTGAATATTCAATTTCTCCTCTAGGATTCTTACTAAGATCAAATTCTTGATCTGCTTTAATTGTTGCATCACTGAATGTCATCTTTGGGCGATTTTTAAATCTGAAAAATTCGATGAAATGAAAATAATTTCATTCAAAATAAATTTGTTTTAATTTTAACAAACAATCTGACTTTATTCGGATGGGTTTCATCATCTGCCCCTATAACTATAATTCCTTTTAGTTTAATGTTGCCCGTAAAGGGAATATTGAATAGGATTTCTTCGTCAGCATCGCTTTGAACATACTGTAAAATGAATATATTTATTTCTTTATAAATAAAATTATATTAAATTACTTACATCTGTATAATCTAAGCGTTTCTCATAAGATTTAAATACTAATTTACCAGAACCATCAACTTCTTCGTTCAGGCATTCAACATTTTCCATGTCGATTTTTTGATACAAACTATATTGAATACCCATTTCTTGAGCATTATCATGATCCGCATCTGTAGATTCATGTGAACAACCATGTCCATCATTATGAGAATGTCCGTGCGGCATTTTAAAAGTATATTTTATAAAACTTTCCAATCTAGACAGTTTTACTGGAACTGGAGGATAGAATTTTGACAAGATGTTTACATCCACAAGAAAAATGACAGATCATTGTCATGCACGATATACAGAATAACAAGGTATGATTGTCCGGGCTGTCAAGTGCGTGTGACGTCACATGAATCGACTCTTAAAACTGGAAAAATAAAGTGATAATATTTATGTAAATTTATTCCACTGGATCCATTCAAAATGTTACAATAAATATAATATGCGTTTCTTACCATAAATATACATTGAATTTGTTAGTTTAAATCTCATTTCAGCGAAATCAGCTCGAATCAAAACAAAGTTCCACGAAAGTTTTATCGATAAAAAATGCAAAATAAGACTGAAATACTTGTGACTTACATTCTTAATTGATTATTTAAGATCTTTTTATTATTTCTATACTGAAAATAGTTAGTGGTAATCTTAGTTTTCTGAAATGTAAGGCAAAGTTGCAATGCATCATAACGAAGTGTAAAAAGTGGGGTTAGTGGCAAATTAAAATGTGGAATACAGTTCTAATAATCTTCCTTCAATTTATCTTTCTGTTTAGAAAGTAAAATGGTACTTATTTTAAGATTTTAAATGGATCCAGTTGAATAAATTTACATAAATATTAAACTTTATATTTTTCACTTTTTAAGGAACGCGTCATGCGAATCGACTAACACAGAAAATGGCGAATCTATGGTGCCGGATAGTCATACCTTGTTAGTATGTATACCGTGATTGTCATGTTAGTTTAGCGATTTTAGCGCCAAGAATATATCTTGTGGCAAAAAAGTTAATTCGAAATCGTATCGTGGTACTTCCTTTTTATTCCACCATTAGGTGAAAAAGAAGAAAGAAAAATTAACTGCATTTATTGAAAGGTAGCAAAAATTTGGTCGAGCAGAAAAAAGTGAATTTACCTTAATTTTTCGTGTTTTTTGTTAATTATTTAAGTATTTCTTTTCGAGTTAAGTGTTAATTAATCGTATTTTAATAATAAAGTTGGGAAAAACATGGATTTTGTAGAGATATCATGATAATATCATTGAACAACTTTACAATGCCAGCAGATTTGACTGTTTTAACCAATTTAGTGCTAATATAAATGATCTCAGAGGTTATTATTATCAAGATTTGGTATGTAAATAACTAGTTTTAAAATAAATTAGTTTGAATTTTACTTAGAAACTATATTTTTGTACGTTTTTGGAAATTACCGAAACTTTCTTTTCATTGTGTGAAACGGGAAAAATAGACGCTAGCAAAAATGAACTGTCAATTATACCGTTACATTTCAAATGATTTTTTTTTTATTTTGGATAGCTCATAAATGTTTTTAAAACGTGTTTTACCTTCATTAATTAATAAATAAGTTGTTAATAAGTAAATTGTTTTTGCTACTTGCAGAATTTTTCAATAAAACAAATTTTTTAACCGTTACTTTCAAATGACGCTTTAAAAGTTTCTACAGTTTCTACAAAATGTTGGAAATTCAATTTGAGATTACCAAACGCCGTTTATAAATATAACCTGTGCATATTTAATGAAAATTAGTTCTATCTTTTGCAAATTGAAGACTTGTAAGACCTTCGCATAGTTATCTCATTCTTTATTAATATCTAAAATTGGAAGACTTTGTAGAAAGCGATTTCATACAGCTATATATGTGGTTTCTTGAGACATATTTCAAAGCACAGCTCGTTCGGGTTATAAACGGGAAGTAAACGTACAGAACGTGGTGTGTTGATAATTCCAAAGGAATATCTCCTTCCTTAATTACTTCGCTATTTTCTTGGTTAAATCTAAATCGGAATGGATTATTGAAGTTTGAAGGTTGAAGTCTAAAATGTTTTCTCCAATAAAATTTTATTTATAACTGATGTTGTCCTGAACTTTCGTCGAAGCTCCACTTGTAAGCTAGTTTAATATTCTGCCCTGTTCTGCGGATACAAAATAATACAGCTATTATCAGAGTTATGATTGAAAAGGTGCTTCTAAAAACTTCTTTCTGATTTATTGTACTATCTGCAAGGGTTTGAAGCGAATTTTCTCTTGAAGCTTCAGATAGGTAATAACCTCGTTAGGTTTTAGAAATAGTATATATGGATGGAAACGAAACTCTTTTGCTCTGTGACGGAGTAACTTATATGTACTTCTTTTAACTTTAAATCGACAGACTTTTTTGTCCGTACAAATACATTTGATACTCCTCACACTCTGGGCACCCAATTGGGGTCACAACAGAGGAAATTAGTAGAAAGGCCTATGACATCGTGATGGATGTCTGTCATGTACGTATGGTCTAGATTGCTGGTGCTTTAGGCATCTCAATAGAGCAAGTGTACAAAATCTTGTATAAATATTTGGCCATGAAAAAACTGTCGACGCGATGAGTGCCGTGTTTGTTGAAAGTCAGTCAACAGTGCACCCAGTATTATTTAAAAAAACTTTAAACACAATCCGGAGGAGGACTTTTTGTTCAGATTTTTTACTATGGACGAGAGTTCATCATTACGCAACAGAAACGTAAAAGTAGGAGAAGTGGTGCGTTCAGGCTGGTGAAAATGCTCTGAAGGTAGTGAAGACCGGTTTTTCGGTGATGGTAGCAGTTTTTGGATCCATATTGATTGAATGCTTGCAAAAAGAAAAGAAAAAAACCGTTACGAGTGCCTATTATGTAGCATTATTGGATTGCTTGGAGAAAAATGAAATATTAGCCCACAAAAAAGTGCTCTTCCACTGTGCTGCACATCGGTAGTAAACTTTGACCTCTAATTGGTTTCATGAGCGTTATTTACCAGTTTTAGGCCTCGTACGAATTCTTGATTTTCCCAAATCTGAAAAAAGGGCTTCCAGAGAAGAAACTTTCAATCATGCATGAGGTCATGGACGCTATAAATGAGTATTTTGCAGACTTTAAAAAATAATTTTTATTTGTTTGATGAAAAAATCGGAAAACCACTAGATAAAGTGTGTAGCTCAAAAGAGACTATATGTTGAAAAAACACAATTTTTTTGACTTACTTTTTAAAAATTAAAAATTCCCTCTTATATGTAAATATTTATTAAAATTCTCAAGTTTATAAAAGATATTCCTTCATTAAAATCAACATGCAGTTAGTTACAAGAAATAAAAATGCGTACCTACCTTGAATGGAATGTTATCATATGCACAATAAATTTATCACTTAATTAATTTTCTTAAATGCTCTCATACATCCTAACTTTTTTGACATTGCAAGCGTACTGCAATTTAGTTAATTTTGTAACGTTGTTAGATATTCACTACTGAAAAAAATTATTCTCATTTATTTTACTTACATATGTTTTCCATATTTTTGACATATTTTTTTATGAAAACAAATTAACTAATATACATGAACCGGTACCGACAGATACCGGCACAGAACGGAAACTTCATTCCCGGTTGCTATCGGTGGCTAGAAACCAGACGGACATTGGTCGGTTGCTGGTCTAGTTTCGAAGTTAACATGGGATCGCTTTTCTATAGTTTTCTAGCGATATCTGCCTTAACTATAAGTTTCCTGTCCGTTTTATGTTGTTATGTGTGCACACGAAAAATGCCGGTGCCGGTCGAGACCTATCTATGCCGGTAAGTGTGCATCGATCTTAACTCAGGATTTTTTTTTTAATTTTTGTCCACTTAAATTGAAAAGCTCTCTCGCTATGCGCTGCAGTTTAAAGATTTGCCGCAATTTCCTTAAGAAAGATGATTTCTTATGGAATTAACCCCAAATTAAAAAGGCAACAAACGGTTTTAGTTATTACATTATACATTTTCAATGTAAATTGTTTTTTTTTCTTCTTTTTTTATTTTACATATAAATAACGAAACAATTTCAACATACAATTTCGATAATTAAAATTTTCATCTAGCCTCAAAAATTCTGTGAACAAAACAAAGAATGAAATTTTATTGTGTATATTTTCCATGACTTGTGTAAATCTCTCAATATATATTTAACAAACGGTAAATTAATTGTTATTTTTTTTCTTGTCCCTTTTTAAAGCCTATACATTTTGTATTATGCTATCGCAATGATAAAATAGAAATCTGCTAAATTTTTACTCATATTTATAATAAGAAAATTTATTTTATTTTGTTTTTACGTTATGAATTATGTTTTATCATAATTATTCTATTTTTATTTGGTAAGGTATACATGATGTGTCGTGTCTTCCAATACTAGTCGTGCGTCAATCGTTTGGTAATAAACACAGTGTCTTTGTGTTTTATTATTGTATTACAGAGAGCAATTGTTGTTAAAAATAACTAGACCAAAATAGGAGATTTAAAATTAAAATTTAAAAATATAGTCAAAACACATTTTTTAAAATAATACTTTATGTCTCCGTGGGTGTAGGTAAAAATAGCCTTGGCTAGAAATAAAGATTCATTACACATCCTGCAGTTACAATTGAAAATATTATAATATTTATTATTATTGTTGTTGTTGTTCTGATTGATTTGTTTGTTACTGGAAGCTTACAATCTAAATCTACATATTACATTGTTGAATCATCTAAATTTGACGCTAAAACTATGTTTTTTATTTGGGATTCCAATCTGATCGTTACATGCTAATTCTAGATTACATTTTAATACAAAACTTTAAAAATTACTATCTCACTTAGATCACTACGAAAAATGTTTTTTTTTTTTTATACAAACGTAACTGTTTTAAAATATAAATATTTTATCAAAACTATGATATTAAAATCACATAACTGTTGTAATAGAACATGTAAAATAATTTTATTTATTATGTATATAAAATATAAAAAAAAAACGGACAAACAAATGAAGGAGGAAGATGTATTCTCAAAGCTTGGAGGCGATATGTTGCATTCACTATATATTTTTTATTTCTTTTTCATTTTTATAGATGCGAAAAGGAGTTTTATTCTATAAGAAAAAAAAAACAAAATACAAAAACTAAAACTCTACACACATTTTCGCATATTAATAGATTTCGAAACATAACTCTCTTCTAAAAATTCAATCAGATAATAAGTATTTACCTTTATTTTGGTGGTTCAAAATTAAATCGAACTGGTAGAGCTTTTGGTGTGACAACTTCATCATCACCTTCTTCTTCATCATGTAAAAGAAAATCATCATCATTTCCACTCGGTTCAGAAAATTCACTTGGAACAATTTCAACATCACCACCCGGTGTAGAAGTTGATAAAATTGAAACTTTTCCTCCGTGTGCATTAAATCCATTTCCGGATGCTTCGAATGGTGTACCATCTCCAGTTGTTGGTGATGATGGTGGTATACCTGATGTAGCTGCATATTCTTTTAATATTTCCGGATATAAAAGTTCATCGATATAAAACATTGTACCCAAATTATAAACGAAAATTTCACTTTCTATTATTCTTGCATTATTTACGGTTACATTATTGTTATCTGTATATTTTCGATGAATTTTTAATGTACCACCACCAACACTTTCAAGTATATCACCATCTTTAAGATCACGATCATATAGGCGACCCTTAACAAAATGATGAAGTAACATTTTAACACCTTTCGGTGATGCCTATAAAATTTAAAAAGTTTTTTTTTATTGTAATTTTTTTTCTTTTTTAAAAAAAAAAATTAAAACTTTTACCAAAATATCATCTGGAATTAAATCAAATCCAATTCGTTCGAATGCTTCATCTATTGGAACGAAAAATGTATAATTCGCTCCTGATATATAAGGAGCAACTTCTGCATTATTCAAATATCTAGAAAAAATAAAAAAATTAATTTAAGTTGGAAAATTCATGATATAAAATAGTTAAAATCTAATCACCTTGTTATTTGTGTAAAACGAGAATCCCTTTCCAAGGCCAGGAATGAATGTGAGAGAAATTGGGCTCCAAACCACGGGAATGCTAATAGTGGCGGAGTTTCTTTATCCTTATGTAACTGGAAAGTTAAAATAAATTTTTCAAAATTCTTTTCCTTTAGTCATGTTCACAAGAATTGTATGAATTGTAAGCATATTGTTCTATTAACATTTTGTGTTATTACGCATCGTCCTTTCTCCTTTATATTGCAATTTGACAAACTTCAATCAACTCCGTATGATAGCGAAAAATTAAGATATTTATTTGCTTAAAGGTTCACAGCAAATTATTGTATGACCTATAAAATTCCAAGTACAACTACCAGTACCAGGACGTGGACTTAAAATTTTGAAGTACAAGTCCATGATTGGTGCTTTGACTTTAAGTACAATATATCAGCTTTTAAGTACCTTGTAAGTACCTAAGTACGCACATAATATTAATTAATAATAATTTTTTAAGTACGCTTTCTACTAATAAAGGTTCAAGAGCTTTCGAAAACTCAAATACATATGTTGCAAAAAGATAGGAGATGAAACAGAATCGTATAAACTTCTGTTGTTTTAGTTTCTAATTATGTAAGTTGTTTATACAGCATTTGAGTTTGGCCTTAGCAAAACAAGCCTATCAAATGTTACAGAATATAATGATTACCTTCGTGGAGCATTTACAAGATAAATGCAAATGAAAATAAGCTCCCCACAGCTGCAGAGAAAGAGAACGGGGTGTTGCACTTGATTGCCAATCTTTTCAATAAAGAATATCAATATGAGTACTAGTACCAGTACCTGAACTTGACCAGTATTGGAGGACTTGTACTTAAAATTATTTTAAGTACAGGTCCTGGTACAAATGTACTTAAAAATATTTTAGGTCCAGGCCCTGGTACAAATGTACTAAAGTTTTTTACATGTCTACTTCTTAGATACGTGGGACCTAACAAAAGTTCGTTCAGTTGAAGATACTCTATAACCATTTCTTAAGTCCAGTTCATGATTCCATCTCATAAACAATCTTCAAAAAATCTTCCTTTTTCAGCTCATAGCGCAAATAATATTAAGTTAAGTATGTAATGAAATACAAATTCCTTTGAGATTTATTTGTTGGAGCGTTAATCGTAATGCAATGTTGTAGGTTCAAATCTTGCTGCATTATTTGCCGTAGAAATTTATCTAGTATAATCGATAGATTAGATGAACGCGTTAGAATCAGGAGAATATTTTGAAATTCCCCAAGAAAATTAATGAAAATAGAAAAAATATAGTCATGATGTACGTAAATGACCTAACGCCGTAATGTAATGAGGTGAAGATTTATTTTTGTAGATGAAAATGAATCGCGCGAGCTACTTATGATCTCTGGGAGAAAATAACGTGTCCGTCAAAGAATATGGACGAAAATACAGAAAAGAAAGTTAATATGAAGTTAATAAGAATTGTTGGTTTTTTAAATTTATAAGGGTACCGTAGAAGCTATTGGAATGCATTCATTGTAGAATTTAAAATTTACACCACACACACCAGCTGTGTTCTTTTGTGTCCACAGAACAGGGCAGATCTAAAGTTACACAAAAGAACGCCTCATACATTTTCATAGAAGATTTATAAATGAAGCGAACAGTACAAATAGTTCGCTTCAATCGACAGAACAATTTGTTCTCTCCAGTATATGGGAGTTCTAGAACAATGTACACAAAAGAACACAGCTACCATGTCTTAAGTTCGACATTATTCTACCAGCAACGTTTCCATTCCATAAGTTCTATTTGACTATATCAATATGTAAAAATATCAAGAATGAAATATTATCGCTAGTATTTGAAGTTCATTGTATCCCCTATTTTTGGGATTTGAATTTTTTATTATTCTCTAATTTAAATATTTTTTTACCTGATGTAATTTTGATACGACAGCTTCCGAAACGAAGAGCACTTCTGATATAATGAAAATCTGATTACCATTGGGCAAAGTATAATCAGCTAAAATGGACACGTTATTCACATTTGGTGAAGCTAAAATGGTAAATATAAATCATTGAAACATATAATTTGTTTTTTGTTTGTTTTGGTACTATAACTTACGATTATTTTTAAAAACAACTTTTTCACCTCCAAGAGATTTAAAAGTCATTTCTGCAGCATTCTTAACATCAGTCATTCTAAGTGGAGTTTGTGATTTAAGAAAATGATTTCTTAAAACACTTTCTGTAAAATCTTGAACACTAAATGGATAGAATCCCCAATCTATAGGATGCCATCGTTGAAATGCATTATCTGAGGGTATTAGTATTGTATATGGTCCTCCATCTTCCATAGTTTGTGTTAAATTACTTTTTGAAAGGAAATGTTGAAAGACTTTAGTTCCAGACTTCATGCTTGATAGAAATGTCATTAGAGGATTTTGTTTCATATCTTTTACTGGTAACGGTTCATTTTTCGTTATGTTTTTCATTTCTAGTCTTTGTGGTTCATTGTATCTAAAAATAAAATCGAAAAGAAAAATGTTTTTTATCACACAGTACGGAAAATGTGTTTAATTTATTTATTTACCTATTTGTTTCTTGAATATTTCGTTTTGCAAAAGCTGCCTTACGATCACCTAGAAATCCATCTACATAAATCGATGCTAATTTATCATTGATTTGAATTGTACGCAATATTTTCAGTCCGTTTAATGTCCATTGACTTTCATTTTGTTTTTTCATTGTTTTGAAAACTATTGTGTGTCCATTGCTATTGCCATAAAATTCATCTTCACTAAAAGTATCAAAAGCTTTTCCAGGTACGAGATGCTCTAGCATTACATCTTTCAGTCTTGTTTTTTCAATATTCACAATATCCACTTTTGGAACAATTATTGTAAATGGTGTATCTGAAAGAATAATGGAAATTTTAAAGATTTTATTATTTATTTATTTTTTTTATTATATTTTTATTATTATAAGGACAGGTAGACTAAGTCAGAAGAGTCATCTACAAGGGTAGAAAGAAGGGACAAATATAAATTCTATTAGCTTTCAGAGAATTAAACATTTTAAATTAGGAGATCAGAGTATCTAAAATGAAATATACATTGATATACATCTGAAGCTACGGATCAAAGTCTCTGATATAACCAGGCTAGACTTCGAATGAACATTTAATGCGGGTATTTTTGCGAACAACAAGAATGACGAAATAATGAAGCGAATTTCATAAAATAAGCAATGGTGTAGTATACAGACAGCTTAGTTAAGTTTGCCTTATAATGTCCCTACAGAAGTCGCATTTGAAAGTTGTAAAGGTATATCTGCAAAGTTTGCATTAACAAAGCTAAAAGTGCTTGCAACTCTCAGGACACAAATATATCCGCATGTGGGCTACGGAGCATGAAGGTTACATGGGTTATGAAATTACTGTAGATGGTACTTAATCACCAGTAAGATAGTGCCCCCGGATAGATTGTCAGTGAAAATAGTGCTGCGATCGTCGTTACAAGTCCTCCGACAATTTATATTCTCTCAGTCTAAGAGTACTTCTTGCAACAACTATATTTTTGCAGTAGATAATCAGGAGTATGATTTCCATTGACGCGATTGCAGTTATATTCAGAGTCTCAGTAATGTCCATGCAATTCGAGACTGATACTGCCTATAAAAAAAAACGTGACATTCTGTAAAAAACCTTCAAAATTACGATCTTATAATCGAGTCAGGGGTATAAGCACTGAAACTAAAACCTCTAAACTTAGACTTGAAACGAATCCGAGAAAATGCATAACTCTCATCAATTACATACTAATCGGCTTCTAAATCATTCCATATCCTAGGAACCCTAGCTGTGAGAGAAACTCGGGAAAAACCACATTCTTATTGCCATAACGTGACTAGCTGTATACGTAGTCACTTTGTTTTTATGATTTAAATTTTGTCTTGACCACACAAAACAAACAAATAACAGAAAGTTATAACAATGAATAAAAAATTAAAGGGTGGAGCAATAAAAGTGAATGATTTCATTTTAATAGTTTCCCAAATCAATACTACTGCGATAATACTTTCAAGGGATAAAAAATACGAGTATACTTGGAAGATTATATAAATGATTTTCAAGTATATTCTCCTTGTCCACCACACTTAAAAGCCTATTTTTTATAATCGATTGTTTGAGCTCTAAACTACTAGGTCAAGGTGACTAAGGCTGCTGTTATTAGTATTCATCCATCATACCGTAATGATTTCTTTCTACTTAAGTTTTTCTTATGTCATTCGGATGTGCTACGAATTATTCATAAATTTTGATTCATCGTCACTTCGAAGAGCTCTTTTAGATTTTCGTAACTCACTACATGCTTAAAATGGTCAATCTTTTCATCTATGCGAGCTGTGAATGCTTATTAATAATGGCGGGATTTTAAAATTTGGCACCATTTCAAATTTGCAGTCTATGACGATCCATGCTAGTATACCTGTGTATATTGAACCGGAACTATTGTAAAAGTAAAAGAATGAAACAATGATAGCAACATGGTGTGCAAAATCTTGTATTCTCATTATATTTGCTTATTATATTAGTCTAGAAATTGCCATATATGCACATATATTTCCTGATTTCTATAGCGCACGTACCTACATATTTTATAAATGACCATGTAATCATCTGATAAAAGTATTTTTAAAGAACTTTTATACAAAATTAAATCTGATCGGGGTAGCATGCACCAAATACAGGAATCTATTGGAATTCTTTGCGTTGAATGAATATGCAAAATTAATTTCTGCATGTGTTTCGGTTGACGGTTTTCTAGTTGATGATGGTGATGGTCTGCTACTTCTTGTATCTACGTATATATGTAGAGCAAATTTTTAATGTGAATACAATAGGACTTTTTCCCGGAACTGAATTCGTCATTAATAATTATAGTTATTGTGTCCATTATGGAATGTAGGGCAAAAATCCATTTATAATTATTATTGGTAGATGTGAGGGTTGACTTGACTTCTAAAATTCTGTTTTTTTTTATTCATAGGTGTTCTGTATGTTTGAAGGACTTGTGGAGCTTGTTTTCTTTCACTGTAACCACAAGTGAGGAGATTGCTTTATTTAAAAATTGAAGTAAAATAAGTCTAATGGGCTTATCACTCACTGCTTGTACGTCATATATGGAAAAAGGTAAGATTTTAAATTAATTTCATATTCATATAGTACTAATGATCTACTATTTTCATTCTTTTAGCTGGATGAGCTCTATTGATGTATTCAATTATTCAATAGAAAAATAATTCTGATCTGCAATACAAATTGCGTTTTTGATTCACCCACTATGCCCAGGTGTGTACTATATTTTTACTAGTATAAAAATCTTCCTTGAAGGAAACTTTAAATTATAATAAATACTGATGAAAATTATTATTATTTATTTGTACGCTTTCATCGTTATTGGTTAATGCCAGTTGAAAGCAACGTGGCTTAAGAGGCTAGTCACAAATTAAGAAATGCAAGAGGAAAATCATCTGTCTCGTTAGCAGTCGCCCGGAAAGTGGAAGGTCCCGGCTTCAAACCCCGGACGAGCTGTATTTTTTCCTTTTGTATTTATAATTTGATTTAGAATCGTTATAAATAAAAGTTCTTAGAATTCTTCTATTCTCCAAAAATTACTTGTAATTACTAGTGAAGACTATATTTTGTCATTTACTATCAGCTGAATTTATTAAAATTAAAGCTTCATTTGCAAATAAATACATTGCCGCCAGGATAGGATGGAATTTACATAAAAATTTTTAAATGCTCTGCATCCCGCTTTCGTCTATATAAATATTGTAGAAGGAACTCGTAAGAGCTCAAATTGTTTGCCGAAAAGACAGAGTCTTGCTTAGGCGGATAAACACTGAGAACCCTTGGATTGTTTTTTGTTAATGATCTTCTTTTTGTTTATTATTCGAGGCCCAATTAATTTAATTTTGTTCCTTCTTTCATGCATGGGATCTGCATACACTTATATTCGTTAGGTCTAGAATAAGCGTATTTGTTGCAAATTTGGCTTTGACAAGGCACAAGGACATAGCATATAAAAAAAAAACACAACAGATTAAATTCACATTATTGTTTGCTTCTGTTTATTCTGTGTATACCACTGAATTTAATAATAGCAGGGATGTCACATACATTACAATGATTGTATTCAGCGGGACAGCTGTCTTCTTCATATTTATTTCATTCAGATAATAGCTGCTTTCATGTTACACAGATTTTTAAATTATGCAATTTATAGTAGAAAAGCTGAATAGCGAATCAGTCCATTAGAAAGATTCAAGTAACATTTCTGAACTGACTTGAAAATCGATTATATATAAATATTTATTTAGCTCTTTCATTACCGCCTTAATGCCGATATAATTACTCATATCACTGCCATATGGTACGGAACATATGTATGTAGCTGCATTGGCAATATTTAAGGCTTCCACTGGAAATACAAATATACCACACATTTAAGTAATCTGGCAATCGATATGATTCCTGTATGTGCTGAGAAAAAGCAACATACAATCCATACCTATCCATTTTGGATCACTCGATATTATATTTTACTTTGTCTTAAATAGAATTGTTTTGTCGAGATGTATATCTAAATAGTAGGTAGTTTCAGGTAACTTATACACCTAGTTTACAGCATTCACAGTAAGAGGTGTATGGAGTATATACATTGCTTATATTCTCAGGTGAAGAGTAGTGCTTGAGTTTTAGTATAATTTATAATAGCTTTAGACTTCTCGAAATAATTGGCTCTATTTACTCTTAGATAATTTTATAGGATGAAAGGATATCAGTGTCGCCAACAAATATTGAAACTACGCATAGCTGGGTACTGTTAGAAATTCGGCTGTAAAGATAGTATAGAGTTATATTTCAAGTACCGAGCTTTGAAGAGCATAAAGGAACAGAAATTACTCATCCCATTGTACTGTCATATGTACTATTATGTCGTAAGCTATCAACAGTTTTTATGTGATAATGGGGATATCAGAGCGAATAATTTTCTAGATAAGTCCATGTCAAGCACTGCGTGATGATCTGAAAGAACGAGCCCAATAAATTTTTAGAGTAGTTTTGGCTTCATATATTTCATCTATTCAATTTAATATAACTCGAATTATCACTTCATTACCATTACAAAGGAATTTTTTGAAAACTTTGCACTAAATTTATCATTAAGAGCGTTAAAACTCTATTGTTTATAAACTCTCAATTTTAACTGTTTTTAAATACCGTGAAAATAGAAATGCATGGCAGACAATTGCCAGCACTTAAAATATTTATGTACAAGTAAATATAAGGGGCAACAAAATTCAGTGCCATAAAACTACAAGTCCAATGGTAAGCAAGTTTACATTACAATTACGAAAAATTCAAATTCTTCAAACCAATACCATGATTTTTTAAATTAAAATTAAATTTCTCTCATTTTTCCAATGTATAGTTGACTTCTTATTTTTTATACTTAAAATTCAAACTCAAAAGTAAATCGATTTAAAAAAATTGAACTACGAACAAATGATCATTGATTTTGCTCATTTGTTGGAGGTATTAGAATTACATATTGGTAATTAAATAGAAAATTAAAATTAGTTCACTACACCACTATCCTATTCTGCAACTGCTAAACTAGTTCCACAAAATTGCTGGTAGCAATTATTGTAAATATTCACTGCTACGATATTTTGCAGCTGCAGACTCGAAAACAGTTATAAAATTACAGAAAAAAATATCTCAGCGATTTTATTTTCTTGTTTTTATTTATTGAGGTCTTGGCATTATTTATTTAGAGCAAATGATGAGTAACTGATTTTGAGTTTTTTTTTTTTTTATTAGTGTATTGGAATTTCGAAAGTTTATAGGCAAGCTATGTATGCACAAATATGTAAAATAATTGGGTGAATAATGTAATGAATTTACAACGTATAAGTGCATAAAGTATAAATTGGCAAAAAGACAACATAGAAAAATTGGTATCTTTTTAGAAATATGTATGTGTTCGCTTATTCATCCAATATTTTTTTTGTTTTATTTTAATGCTCTTTAGAAGCGATTAAAGTTGAAAAACAAAAAATCATGTTATTGGTGCTTTTTAAGGTTAGCCCTATTATGAAATATAAATTAATATAGAAAGGAAAAACAGTCCTTTTGATGTTTCCTTATTGAATGTAATTAAAAGTATAATTGAAAGTATAATGCTAAAATTATACATACCAAATTTTTGTTTCTTTTTTCCAATTATATTCATTTTCTAATAGTAATGGTAATTACAATTCTTAATTACAAACACCCAAGTAATGGTAATTGAAATGCAAAACCTTTAATATCCTAGTAATGGTAATGGTAGATAATTCAAATTTTACTACATTTTTTTTATATTTACATCTGGGGGATATGTACTAAGTTTGTTTACCGTTTGTAACTCAAAAATAATGATGGTACAGCAAAATGGATTGTACACCCAGGCATATTATTAAAAAGAATTTTGCTGTGCTGTCCGTCTGTCAGTTCACACGATAATTCAAGAATGCGTTCACTTAGAGAGCAGAAATTTCGTAAGTGGCATTTTTATAAAAATTCTGGATATGGTATGTTTGGAAATGTTTGAAATCGTTATGTTACCAGACAAAAATTTCCGGTTTTCACTATATTGCACTATTTGTAAACGTATCTACGTACAAAGCTGCATTTTTCTACATGACTTTTATAGAAAAGTTCTAGATCTTAGTTTGGAAATTGGACAAAATCGGGCAATTCCGTTGGTGGGCATATACCAATACCACTTTTGTACGACGTACATATCCTAACAAATCTGAACAGAACTTTGGAGTGTAAAGACCATTTTTACTATTCAAGAGACTGATCTAAAAAGAAATTTTAAAAAGAACAACAATTTCTTAGGAGCACACAAAATTTATATTTACAGATATTCATCTCTGGGGTATCGGCAAAATTAGTTATAGACCAATTATAACTTTTTGCTTTTCTAATTAAGTATAGCTTTATTTGTTTTATTTAATTTTGTCTATTTTTTTCTTTTATAAATTCCTAAATTAGTGTTCACAACCAATTGAGATGAATAAATAAATAATAAATGTCACATACCGGAAATTAAATTTATACTCTTATTGCAGAAATTTTTAAACGAATTCCCAGTTATAGGATTTTTTTAAACGGCACGTATTTATGTCTCTTCAAAGCAATAACTTTTACAGTAAAGAGTGCTATGTTGAATAATAATAATAATATCAACAACAACAAGCTGAATTTCACAATAATAAAATCCCACTATCGGAATATATTTAATCAAGGTCCAATTATATTTCTGATTTAAAATTTTCAATTATCTTAATACATTCAGAAAAAAAAAACAACTAATTAAAATATAATTCAAGCCTTACCTTTGTTTGTTTTATATCCATTCTCCTCCAGGACAGGCAATCCGCTGCTAATAAATTGTCGCAGTGTTTCGAATTTTTCATTGTCATTTTTCAAAATATCTGTTATGTCTGGAATTACTTTGTCCTCTAATAACTTAAAATTTTTAAGGTCTGGGTTAATTTGATGTTGAGATTTAATGTTTAGATCTGATGCCACTTCACTTGCACTAGCCACCACACTTAATAAAGCCACAACTAATTGAAGACAACTAATGAATGTAAAGGAGAACGCTAACATTCGAGGAAAGCGTGTTTTTTTGCCACTGCTTCTTCCCGGTGATTCGTAAGTAACTAGCGTTGATAGTGTCATCGTTTTCGTTCAATGATCTCTTCTTCTAATTAATTTAGTTTCAATGAAAGTGACCTTTGCAGCGCACTACTGTGATGGATTTAAGAAGTACACTAGTGTATATTAATTTGCACTCATTACATGTTTTTTTTGTTTTTTTTTCGTTTAATTGTTCTTTTTTTTTTTTTAGTATATCTGTTTTTTAAAAAACACTTGTTGCGTGCGCACGCTTTTCAAAAATAACAATAATAAAATAATTTTCTTCACTTATTAATCGCGGTGCTATTCTGGTTGTGGTGTTTTCTTCACTGAAGCTAATTTGCATATGTTCGAAAGAAATATCTTTTAGAGGAAATTTTATGATTGGGTGACATGCGAAAATTTATGGGGTTGTAAACCTTTTTATTTTCTTTTTCTTTCTAGAAACTAAGGTGAATTCGTACTATCATTATAGTAAAATGAAATTGTGACAAAACAAAATAATATCGTAACTTATTTTTTAATCTTTAATTAATCAAATTAATTCGAAAGTATTCTTTCAAATATTTTTGTGCATTCCTTAAGGGTTCTATGTGTGTTCTGAGAGATATGTATAATAACAAAAATATCCCCAAAGCCTCCTATTTGATACAATATCAATATCATTGTTAGAGTAGCAATTGTCTTATCTATACATTAAAATTGTTCATTCTTGAAACGTATGACAATAAAATTGGTAAATTGGAATATTGTTAGATAATCGTATGATAATAGTTATCATAAGCAGTTTTTTCTAGGGTTGCTCTCAGCGACATACGGAATTTTCTATTATGGTCACAATTTGTAGAGGATCAGTCTTACATAAACCTTGGAATAGTCCTTTTTGAGACCAAATCCGTAGGATCGATATAAATACAGCAAACGATAATCCTTGGTGCTTTAACTATACATTTGAAAACAAAAACAAAAAAAAAATTCTAACTAATTGGTAAAGTTGAAATTTGTAATCATTATTAATTTACTATAATATCCACACGGCTAAGGCCCCGTATTCCAAATTACTACATATGTTATGCGAAGAAATTAGTATTTTATTTCTTCAAACATATTTATTAATTAGAGCTGCGACTCTCTAGTTATATAGAGAACTGTTTTACAGCCCTGATTTAATGGAATCACCGCGGAACCATATGCGACTAAGAGGTCGATTGACCAACAACGTTTCAAGCGAAAAACCGCATAACACACTCAACTTATGGAGTACAGGAAATTCAATTAGCTGGGGTTAAATTCAAGACTCACATGAATTCCGATTTGCCTATGTCTTATACAACTTTATGCCTTATAAATAAATAATGGAGAAAGAGTGTGCAACATTTGTCGCAACGTAGTAGAAGAAGAAATTCTTATCAAAAGTAATTTCACTTGTAATTTTATGTCTTGTTGTTGTTATTATTGCACCTTATTCAATTTGTCACTTATAAATCTTTCACCAGAGCTTCGTGTCGTTACATAAGATGCAAGAATGTCTGTCTGATGAATTTCAATAGAAACCTCTAACATCTTACCTTTGTGAAGTGTGTGCGCCCTATTTGAGCAAAATTAAATTTATGTGGATTTCTCTTGTATAATAATTTTTCTCGTGATAAAAATGACACATTTAAAGCCGGAAAATTGTAAATTTTATTTTATATTCCGGTTTGCAATGTATCACGGTGGCGGCACGCGGTTTTACAAGTTAGTTGAGTCACGGATGGCTTGATGAATATGGTAAGTGCCATGAAGAGGTGCATATTGAGGAAGACTAAAGAAAAAAAAATAGCATGCGTAGGCATAGTTGTTAATGAACTGGAAAGGAAGAGACTTGCTATATAAATTTAATAGTTTTGTTGAGATTTTTTAAATAGATTTAAGGAATAAAAAAAGAAACGAGGGAAACAGAAAAATTATTCTTTTATGAATCATGGATTTTGTTTAAGAGAATTTGCATTGATTAGTAAAATTATGTGTGATTTTATATTAGGTATTTTGGGTTTATAGTTTAAGATTTCAGGTAGACTTATAATATTATTTCTATGCAATTAAATAGGTGCGTAATGAGAATTATAAATATATATGCATATGAAAGCATCTTCCTAAGTTGTTGAATAAGGTATGACTGTTAATAGCCAGTATACAGTTTCTATAGATAGAAATATGCCAGCTATCCAATATCAATGTAGGAGAGAATGATGTAGCTGATAACCTTGAAGGTTATACAGAGTTTCAAGTTGCTAAGAAGAAATTTGTGGTAAAACAGTGCTATCGATGGAAACAGATTACTAATTATGAAATTTGGCTGTGCAAATCATGCATTTTGTACATTAGTGGAATTTATTTAAAAGTTAGAAATAAATGTAAATGTATGATATTCAAGGTGAAACACTTTCGGATTGAATAATCGGAATTTTCAGAGATTGACACTTCACTTTTCAATTGTGCACGTTTTTTTTGCTTGCTGAATTGTATAGGCATGATGTTATTGATTGTCATCATTAAATTCTTTCCCCGCATTTTAAGAAAATCATAATTTATTCTGGAGTACCGCTAGGTAGTCACTTAGGACCCGGTTTATTTATTATATTTATCTATTAATTTTCTTTCCTGGTGTGCAAATTAGTTCAATATTTGAAAATCTTGGTCTATATGTATGGCAACCTTTGTGTCCGGCAAATGTGGAACCAACTCAATGGTTTTGGTAATCTAAGGTGGTAAATCTTTTTTTCACCAATTTATATTGAACATCTTGTAACTTGGACTACAAACAATTTCCTTCGAAGAATAAAGAAAAGTTCCATAAAACCTACAATCACATTTTCCTCCTCATTCTGGCATTAAGAATCAACAAAATTTTAAATTTGTGTTTTATTGCACCAAAAAAGGAGTTTCGTATAAGCAGGAATCAATACTCAGCAGTGCGGCTAGTTTCCGTTTGCCGTAGACGTCTGAAAACAATTATGTAAAATTGCTTAAGATAATCCCGTAAACTCATTTATTCAAATAACTTTCGCAAAACTTCATTAACTAAAATTTCAAGCTAGTTTTGAACAGTAAAATTTTAGACAGTCCTGTGGGTGGTAAATTTAAACGGGAGTCCTGCTTGAGCTTCTCAATTGCAGTCCAAATTGCAGTCCAAAAAAAAAAAAATTGATGTTTATGACGCGTGTGAATTAATAAAGTTGTATTGAATTTTTCGCGTTCTTCAAATACAGCTGTTGGAAGAGTTCAAATTTTTAAGTAGTTTAGCAAGGTGTTGATGTCACAACGAAACTGCACACAACTTGCTCTGTTTTTCATCTTACGGCATACACCAATTATGAGAAAACAGAATTAAATTCATTCACACCAAGTAAGACTGTTCACTACACCTACTCGTAACAAAAACATTTCTTCCCTAACCTAACCTAATACCGAAATTTATTTTTAGAGCACTGTCTCTTTAGAGTTACATGAAATAAATATTTTTTTTTCAATATTTACGTTTTTACCTCGTCTGCAATCGAGAAAAAGACAGAACGGAGTACAATCTCTGGGATTTTACCATCCTGAGGCTAAATATCATTTTTATAATAAAATCCATCCCCAAAGACATATTAAGTTAAAGACAGTATAGGCTTTCGCAAAGAAAACTCAAATATCTATCTTGAAACAATCTTTTTGCCAGATTGAGATGAGCTTTATTCATGTTATGTTTCTTGATAATGTATTACACATATTTTTTTAATTTTTACGATTAGTAGTGATTTATCTTTTTTCTGCAAGAAGAGCTATATAGAGAACTAAACATTATATCTCGTTAATATAAGTTTTTTTCGCTCATCATCATATCATTAATACATTGCACGGCTTCATTAGGAAGAAACACATCGGTCGTTTTTCAACACGGCGAACTTGACAAATAATGTTTATTCACTGATCTGAACTGGTTCCAGTAAGATTTACAAATCAATCAGAAATAAAACGTGAGCTTCGGACTTCATCCAGCTTTCTCTTAAAAGAACCTGATTTTCATTACACATGTCACGTATAGATGTCTCTCTTTTTATTTTTTTATTTTTACATATTTTATTTGTAATTTTATGCAAAAATAAAGAATTTTCATCAATTAATACAGACGCACATTTCATAGAAAAACACAGAATTTCCAGATATCTTGGAAAACCTAAAGATAACAATTCTTTAGATCCCAATCAAGGGTTTAGTTTGTGTTTTTGTACAGAGAAATGTTGGACCTGGAACGTATAGGTAATGAAAATTTGGGGGGGGGGGGGGCTACGTTTTTATCAACTGGTTCTATAATCAATCCCAAGTTCTATTATTTGAGCTTTATATCTTAAAAATCCTATATAAATGATCAAACTCTCTAATTGAGGATTAATCAAGGTGAATTATCTAAATTTAAAATTATTATTCTTTTACTCTGTTAGAATATAGTTGGATTAGTAATGGTTGCCAGTAGAATTTAATAACATCTTTTACAAATTGATGACTATACGTCATATTTAAATGTGCTATACATAGTCACCTTTTTTATAACCGCACATAAAAGAAAAAACTGTGAACTAAAATTTCTGAAAACATATTCAATTGAAATACACTTAAAAAGGATCACTGCAGTTTTCGCTGCTTTAAATAGTTCTTCATTCATGATACAGAATTTTTTGAGTTTACATTGATTAAAGAACATTGCTGTCCGAAAATCCACTTAAAGAGTTCTTCTCAATGATCGTGATGATGATGATGATGACTAAGATTGAATCGCATCATTTTATGTTTTTATTTTTTACAACCGAAGGTCAAGTTTCGGTTTTAGTTTGGCACTTTAAATGAAATATAAAATAGAAACCGGTAAAAAATTATTTATTAGTTGTACGAATTTGAATCTGATGATGATGCTGTTTACTTAATTTGAATTTCGAAGGTATTTGTGTTGTACTACAAACACAAGGTTTTCCTGCACTATTTCCGAAGAAAAAGAAAACATTTATCGATCACCTGAGATTAGGAATATATATTTTTTTTTATAATAATTATTACTAAATTATTTATGGATACAGAAGCATATGGGATTGTAATAATAATTCAGTTGAAACAAGCAGAACTGTTAGAGAGAGGGCTTCTAATATTAACCTCAAGGTAAAGAAATAAGTATTAAGAATAAAAAAACGCGAATATTTTCTTGTTCATGAGTAACTCTAATTGAATTTTTAATCCAAAATAGCAGAAATTTATTATTTGCTAAATTATTGATGTCGTGTTCCAGGAGATGAATTAAATTAAATGAAAACACGCATTTCTTATACTATGACGCACAGCTAGCCGTCAATAAACACAGTCACAAGAATTGTTAAGATTTTTTTTTTCTACGTTCAAAAATATGGTTCATTGAAAAACTGCTTCATTACCTTGATTAATACTAAGTGAAGTGAAGATTTTCTATGTAGTTTCTATACACAGTTATATTAAAAAATTCTAAAAATTTTTCTTCATGAAAAACTAGTAGATAGACCTGCCTACCTACCTATCTACAAGAGGAGTATCACAAACTATACAGGAAGTTAAGTTTTTTTTTTACGTTATAAAGCAAATTATAAAAAAATAATGTTTCTTTAATAATTTGCCTTTAAAAACTTAATTCACCTTCTTAATAGCTATACAAAACCCGTCTCGAGATTGTTTTGTTATGAGTTTTTAGTTTTTAATGAGCAACCTGAAAATTTATTAAATTGCAGTCTGAGGTAATCGCAAACAAGTTATCACCCACCACCCCACTGGAATGAGTTCAAGTCTATGTGTAATGCCTCACCACCAAGAGGTGGGGACTTATTAGTTTAATGAACTTGTCTGCTTTATTACGTATTATGACTAGAGTTTTTTTTTATATATAGGAATAAATAGATAGTAGTAGTTATTAAAAATGACACACCGCACCACTCTATAATCACCACTTCTTGGAAAACTTTTTAAGAAACTTTCTTCGAACTTTTGTTTTTTTCTCTTTGTACTATAAATTCGTACAGAGAAGAGTTTATACGATGAAAAAAAAATATTATTTACACTTGCGGAAGTTGACCAATCGAAATTCCAAACCGAACTGAATGAAGAGACTTGAAAAATTTTTGTTAAAGAATATAACGCGGTCACTTAAGTTAATTTCAGGTCTTGATCGGTCTGGGTGTAAAAAATATGGTGGGCATATGAATAATAATAATAATTTTACCGCTTTAAGTTTGCTTATCTTTATAACAGTAGTAGAGCTCTATGTAGAAAAAAAAACGTTATGATCTATCGTTCTCAAGCAATATGTTATTGAAAAATTATATAGTATATAAAATTTCAAGAGTGTTTACAATAATTAATAAGCAACTGATCAAATAATTTTAACACTTTTTCTTTTTTTTCGTCTTTTCTTTTGTAATTCACCTTAGAAAACTTGAAAGAAGATTTTTTTTATCACCTATAGATAGATAGGACGCTTCAGTAGTGCTTTTTAGAGATAGGTAGCATAAAATTCTTTTTGTACAAAAGGATCTTAATCAGCGTACATAACACTGAAATTGCACTTTTAACACTTTTAATAAACTCGAGAAATATAAATTTGCACGATTTTCATAATTTTATTATGAAATATTTCAATTTTTCACTGCTTAATTGAATCTTAAAGTCGTCTGATATGCCGGGAAAATTTTATCTAATTATCAGGAATTGAAGCTTTGTTAGTGCTTTTATCACTGTGAAGATATGGCCTCTATAGTATAGCAGCAGTAGCAGTAAGTGATGTGTTGCGCAGGTCTAATCGATCCATTCATCTTATTTTACCTTCTGGAAAAAGTATAAGCTCAACAACAGTAGTGGTGAATAAAATGGTACTAGACTGTAAAAATAGTCATGCTCTAAACCATATCAAAAAGCTTTTTCGAGCAGTTGTGATTTTCGTATATAAAAAAAGAACAAATAAAAAATGTTGAATTTGTTATTTGCTAGAATTTTGTTTGTTTTGTTATAGAAATTCGTTGAGGAATAACAATTCACTAAAAATTATAGAAAAAAGATGTTTATGATTACAATTGCAATGATTCTTTATGTATGAATAATTAAAGCAATAAAAGCTGTTTGTTTATTTAATAGGGTGACTCAAATTGGTGATATTTAGTTGACTATTTATTGAAAAAGGTTACTGGTATTAATTGTAAAGAACATATTGCAAAAGACTTGATGTTTTGTAACTTCTTATTCCAAATATGAGGAAAATTAAATTGGACATATCATATTTTTTAACAAATATTTTAATTGCATCAATAATTTCAGGTGATCTGTTTGCTTGGTTGATTTACATAGCCTATACTTACAAAAAAGGATGTAAATAGCATTTATAGGAGCCATTGGGATGTTTTACGACCTTCCGAATTATATTTAGTAAATTTATTTTTCTAAAACATGGTAGAACATTTGAGAGGATTTTTTCTTACTTATCTAGCAAAAAAAAACATCTGATAATTTTCGAGTGGAGTAGAGAGTTAAGGAGTTTGCTTTGCGGATTACAAAATACCAACCATCGCTGAAATTTCCAAATATTTTGTGATACATAAATTTCGGTCCCTATGGAGTTTCTCTTCCTTGTAGAGATTTCTTTAAGGACATTGAAAAAGAAGTTATTTTTAAGACCTATCATTCACATTTACTCCATTTTCCATTTTTTTTTGTTATTTCACCTACGAACCGGAAAACAGTTAAAAATTTATTACATTCCTTTGAGATCGTAAACAATTTTGCTTAATATTTGATATTTGAGTATCTCAGAGAAATCACACATCTATCATTGTGAAAAATTATTAATTTGGTGGATAGCTTTGTGGCACTTTTTTGTTACATCTCATCTTTTTTTTCACTCTTGTTGGTCCGAATCTTAATGATAACTGTTGTAATTAAATTTAGGGTAGGAAGTGGTAACAGTCTTCCTCGGCAGTAAGCTAAGAATATTCTTGAGGTTATAGGAAGCATGGTCTTATCTAGTTTGGTTGTTCCTTATACTGTTCGTGAATATTTTTTCTATATGAAGATCATTCATAATTACGGCAAAATGATTTCTGCTCTCCTCATAAAATTTGACAATGCTCCTTTTTTTAGGAGTTTTTTTATATGGCTGTAGATTGCTTGTAGCCTGTAGCTTTTATACATATATCTATGGTGTTTAGTCAAAAGGACATATCTCCAAAAAATGTCATTTTGGAGGTATTGGTATAAAAGTTTTTGAAAAAAAAGTTCTGAGTCGTTCTGTACTAACTACATATAACTGCATCTTCCTGCAAAATGATTAAAATGATGGAACCAAAATGTATAACACCAAAAAAACTAAGCTGAATATTATTTCGGTTAAATGCGCTCAACTCCGTAGGTAGTGCAAAATAAATTGTTGGAGATATGTATACTTTTGACAAACACCATAGATTGTTTTACAGATTTTGATAGCTGTGTTGCAGAACATAAATTTTAGTAAAAAATTGTAAAAGTCTTCTAGATAAGTCCAGAGTGAGTAATAGGGGTTGCTGTATAGAGACTTCCCAGAAATGGGTTAAGAACTTTTATGTAGTATTGATGTTGAAAAATCGAGAGGAAAATAAATTTGAAATATAATAGAGAGTTATCCAATGTAAAAGATGCTTTTTTTATACGAATAGCTAGTAGTCTTTCTAATTATGTTCTGATTATCTTATTAAAATTCATATTCCAATTCCATAAATCAGAGGGTTTAATTCAATTTCAATTGTATATTTAAAAATTTTCTATCGCGAACTCTTACAAATTTACAGAGCAGAGTAAATGATCTGATATTTTGGGTATTTCGGATGCATAGAAACAACACGAGTTATTTTCGACTTTTTCAATCTTTGATTTCAGTTCTAATTTGTTTGAAGCAAGGAGCAGTTTTATACAGTTCCACAAGTATAAACCTCTTTTCTTGTTTGTGACTAGAAATTTATACTACTTTATAACGTATAATATAATTGACAGAACGGTCCAGCTCAATTATTTGAATTTTGTAAAAATTTAGAGATTTTAAGATGTGCTAGCTATCGGAGAGGATTTATATTCTTGGCGCGCCATTGAATACGCTTTTAATCTATATGTAGTATATGTAGTTCTTGCATACATAGTAGTCCTATTACGCGTTATACCTGCCAGGAAGATGTTAACTTCGATTCCTGTTTCCATTTTTTATTTATATGTGAACCGGATATCCCTCTCCTCCGCCAGTTGTAGTTCACCTGATTTCAAACATAGATTGGCTTAACTCGAAAGGACTTTCCCTAACTGGTATTATATGTCGCCTCTTTTGGTTATATTCTCTTCACGAAATTAGATGAAAATGCTTAATGGCTTTGATGGCTGCAATTCTTTTGCCGTTGTTCGTGGAAAACTTGCCACATTTTTTCACTTGATGTGGTCTTAGTGGTAAATTTAGCATATTTTTTATTGCAGCAGACTTACAGCTACTTAGGGCATCAGTTATTGTAAGAAATGTTTTTCCATCAACATTTGAGTATATTTCTCTTGTTTGCTGCCATCACGCTCAATTCCCTTTCTTTTCTTTATTTCTAATCTAGTCATTCCTTGAGCCTTAGTTATGTTACAAAAAATAATACACACGAGGGCATCACGAGTGAACATTGGACTGTATTTTGCAATAGCAATGTAGTAGCCGAGCATATTTATATTTCTTTTAACAGTTTTTTGTTTGTTTGTTATTAATCATGTCATAGTCAATATAATTGACAATAGCCCAAGCAATATAAAGAGTGGAATTAAATTAGATTAGTTAAGTTAAATATATGCGAAACTATCTTTTATACGTTTTTAAAAACATCTTTTTGGATTTTACAGATATCTTGTCGCAGATCCATGTCATTACGACTTACAATATGTCGCTAGTGGCTGTAATGCATCAATTTTGGGTGTTTCTGTTATGTGTAACTATCGAAATACTTCTATCTGGGTAAGTCCTTTTTATTTTAATTGGTATTGATATACTTAATAAATAAAAAATAAATAGAATATTCACTGGGAGATATATTAAATAAAGAAAAGCCCAGACTCTGTCTGTAACGCGTTCGAATTCCAGAATTTGTTTTTTTAATTTCGAAAAAATTACAAAATAAATAAAGAAGAATACAAAAAATAAGAAAAAAAGTAAAAAAAAAAGTAAAAAAAATGTTTTTTTTTTACAAACCTAAGAGAGAATCCCGTTCTAAGAACGGGCAACTTTAGCTAGTTAAATCATAATTATCTACTATACTTTGCTACTGATTTTTAATCTGAGTTTTTTTTGTCTCAAATCGTTTTGAACTTAAAGTAAAAATAAAATATTTCAAATTGTCTGGCAGACGGAGGAGTGCTAAATAATAAAATTGATAGAAGAGTTTTAATGAACGTCAAAAGTGTTTTATAGATTTTATTGGAGTGTGGTGGAACTTGGCAATTCTCAATTCTTCTGCTTACTTTACTCGATCTCTCTTATGTATCATGTCCAGATTCATGAACGTTGGATGATTACACAGATTTACAAGAAAAAAAAAAGAAAACTCCCAAAGCAATCACTTTTTATTATTCAGCATACATATCCTCATACATTTGTACTACATATACTCGTAGACATGCATGTATCCTTCTTTTTGTACATTCAAATGGTTAACATGTCAATGTGCCCTGCTCAATCTCTATGATTTTATTTTTTTAATACTTTGCACAATACCAAATAGTTACGCTCTGCAGAATCAAGTAATAAATATACTCGAGAGTTCCCTTAAAATCACAACCTCTCCAAAGTCACTGATCTTTCACAGTGTTCTTATATATGACAACCCAGTCAACCCAAATCTACACAATTCACGGCAATGGAAATGAAACAAAAGCTCCTATTCAGGGATATCATCCTATATCTGAACACTCTGCATATACCCTTACTGAGGGCAAATTGATAGTATTCAGACATATCCTTCGTTAGATACCTTTTATTTTGCTTATAAAGGTCTTTCCCTTGTGAGATAGATTTACCCATATCCAGGTTATATGTATAGTAAGAAACAAAAATATTTCTATCCTAGTAGTAAAAAAAAAAAAATCTATCTAATCCATAGAGCGTATATGACGAATGGGCAGTATAACTCAGATTTTTGGTCTCTGTTAGCCATGCAAGGATGATACATTGTTAGTTGCATGAATTCGCGTTGAATTTGATTTTTTTTTTCTTCATCATGTCTACTTTTTACTGTGTATCTGAATATGTATGATAGACATATATCCGTATATATATTATTATTTAGGAATGATAGGGAATCAGTGATCAACATATGTACATACATAGTGTAGGCTGATATGAGTGCGGCTTTCATAAAGTTCCGCTTCTTACTACCAATAATACAACACAACTACAGCAGCTTAAAGTTCCAATCCATTTATTCTCAAGGTTTGGAATTGTGTGATTAATCTGAAGAAGAGGTTTTAAAAAAAAAAGATTTATGTTGAGGATTCATGTTTTTGGCCGATGTAGGTAGGTACTTAGCCCCCTTTTTTGTTTTTGTTATAGCAATCCATCATTTTTGGGGGATTTTAAATCCTTCCGCTTTTCACGAGAGAAATATTAGAATTTCGTGGTTTTTGTTGTAGTCAATAGAGAGTACAAGTGACAAATATTTTTTTTTTTTGTAGAGCGGATGTTACTGCACTCATGATGAAGATTTGTAATATCAATTTATATTCGTACGTATGTAGGAATATATAAAAAAAAAATACTAACAACATTTGTTACTCTGGTGACTCTTGGTTTAGCATGATAAAAGTTGGACAGATTTAGCATGATAAAAGTTGGACAGATAAAATGGCAGGAATAATGTAAAGCCTTATGTATGTTGGGGTAGTTTTGGTTTGTGAAAAAAAATATTTTAACCTTAAATGAGGTTTGATGTCAACAGTTTTTTACCGCAAGATAGATTTTTATTTATTTTTATTTATTTCGCTAAATGCTAGCTACAATGGTCCCAGGACACCATACTTAAATTAAGCTAAAGTACAGAGCAATTATTGAGGATTTTTCTTAATTGAGTCTTATTAATGTTAAAATCTATCGAATGAAAATTCAAATTAAAAGTAGAGCACATTCTAGTCATAGGCTCAAAATGTTCATAGTTGGTGCGATGAGAACACAAATAAATCAAGTCATTAGATCGCAAGTGTCGAGATCGTGAATTGAAATTAATTTTTTGAAGCATCAAAGGCATGTCGATGTCACCCTTCACAAGTCGAAATATAAAGCTAATGTCACAAATTTTTCTACGAGTCTCAAGAGTAGGAAGGTGTATTAAATTTAATATTTCGTTATAAGGAGGAAGATGAAGTCTATCCCTCTATTCAAGACCTCTTAGAGCAAAAAATAAGAATCTCCTTTGCACGCTCTCAATATGATTTTTGTAAGAGGGAGACCAGACAGGACTGTCATATTCCAAAATGGGTCTAACAAGAGTGGGTAAAAAGAAGTTTAGTAATGTAGATATCATCTAATTCTTTTGCCCAACGCTTTACAAAGCCTAACATTGAGTTTGCCCTGTTAACGATGTGATCTATGTAAAGTTAAAGCTGAGTTTAGAGTCAAACAATATCCCCAAGTCACATATTTTATCAACTTTTGAAAGTAATAACCCATTCATAGCATAGACAACATTCGAAGGGACTCGCTTACGGGAGAAAATGGTTACCTTACATTTATCAACGTTTAACATGAGAGAACTCTTTTCACACCATTCAACAAGTCTGTCCAAGTCATCCTGCAAATTGAGATAGTCGCAATGCGAGTCGATAGATTTATATAGTTTTAGATCATCTGCGTATATTAGCAAATCAGATT
Organism: Dioctria linearis; assembly: GCA_963930735.1. Taxonomy (NCBI): domain Eukaryota; kingdom Metazoa; phylum Arthropoda; class Insecta; order Diptera; family Asilidae; genus Dioctria; species Dioctria linearis. Next base: position 7,801,028 of record OZ005744.1, read on the forward strand.
TGGTAACTACATAGGATACATCATTTATGAATAATATGAAGAGCAGGGGCCCTACATGGTTACCCTGTGGAACACCAGAGTAAGCCGTTATTTCCTTAGAAAGAGCAGAAATGATCCTTAAGATAGGATGATAACCAATTCAACAACCAAATTGGGAAATCCAAGGATTTCAGTTTAACTAACAGAAGAGAGTGAGGAAGCTTGTCAAAAGCCTTGCTGAAGTCTGTATAAATACAGTGAGTTTCGCAACCACGCTCAAACGATTCGTTACAGGTAGATGTAAATTGAAGCAAGTTTGTTGTTGTTGACCTTCCCTTCATAAAACCATGCTGATGAGCATTAAGAGCTCCACTATAATGAAAATACAAAAATTCATATAAAGAAGCTTCAAACAGTTTGGGAATACAAGACAGTTTAACAATAGACGATAGCTCTTTAAGACAATAGGGGGTATCCCATCATATGATTTTGTAGTTGATGCAAATTAAATAGATGGAGGGGAGCAATATTGATTTGATAGAGATATTTTTTTGTTCTGAACGGAATGTCACATAAACCTCGATTGGCTTCGATTGAACACAGGCATACAAAAATGTTATATAAGCTAAGTGTTTTAAATCATATTACAATTCCATACAATGACAGATTATGAAGATGTTCAAAACTGTCCTTCGAGTGACTAATGACAATTTTTTAAAAAGCCTTAATTCAACACACCTGCATTAGACTTTTCTGGACCACATTCGCTATATGAATTAAGGCCGCTACACACGTTCAAACAAATCTTGCGACTTGTGTATGACTCAGCCATTTGATTTGCATGAGCGAGTGTAGCGAATGTCGAAACTTGAGTTGAGAGATCATGAGTGAAATCGGCCGAAATTATTGAGTACAAGCAAAACGTATGACTTTGCTATAGAATTGAGCTACACAATATTCGATGTTAACTTTTGCATCCACTCGCAAGGAACTTTAATTCAGTTCTATAGAAAAGTCGTCAGGTTTGGTTGTACACAATAATTTCGTCCGACTTGTGCAACACACGCTCATGCTAGTCATATGACCTTGGAAAAAATGGAATAGGTTTTTATCTCAAAAATGTAGGTACTTCCAAATGTGGAATAATAGCTAATATTCTCTTCCTTTTCTCCGAGAAAGCTTAACATTTCGGGAATTTTACGTACCATATAGGCTTTCTGGCTGCCAAATACCTACATACCTAAATTGAATGTTCTATTGATTTGGGGAAATTACATTCATTTTTTTAGGAAAAATCGTGTCTTAAATTTAGGGAATTGTCCTACTTTTTTTTTTTTTGTTAAGTGTATATAGTCAGTCTAGAATCTTAGTCTATTTTTAATCAGACTGAGATGAGGTCTGATTATACTTTAGTTTTGCGGCTATCTTCTGTAATGCGTCGCTTTTGTCAATATTATTTTCTGATGCTCTGAGATTATTTTGCTTTTAGACAGAAAAAATTCCTTTTTATACCAATAACATTTAAAAACGTATCTTCCTTACGCGTAATTTATTTTATATTTAGTTTTTCTCCAAGTTTACAAGAAAATCTTCTATGATCTTTCCTGGTTTTGGTATATGCATTATTTAAAATTTCCAATCACTGTATAATGGCTTAAGAAAGGCAATCTACAGTTTTCAATACAAACCATGATTTCTCATAATTTATCGAACCTCTCTCAGGCCGGAAGAATTAAATTATTTTTACTATTTCAACTGTTCGGCCAATAACCTTCCATTTGGGCTCATCCCTATATTTCCGTTGGATATTTTTCTGCGATTTCTGCGAAATGTTTATTTATTTGTTAGCATACAGCTCATCTACTACCGCATTTTATCTGCCACCATGGTACATTTATATTACCTTTAAAATCAGAAATATTAGAGCAGTTGTGGTAGTGTTTTAATGCTAATTCTGAAAATCCTTCAGTTGCCAACTTTAGTTTCTCGTTTCTTCTGGTTTAACTAACCGCTTATCCCCAATCTTATTAGCACCTCCAATTCCATTCGTTGCCAATATTTGTAGCTGGATGTGTTACATTTCATGCGTGTGATCTCCATCCATCTCTACCAGGTCTTTGATTTTTCATTTCCACAACACAAGTGATTTATATTAAATCTTTTTCGGTTATCAAGTTCCATACTGGATTTCATCCCAAGTAGTTGTTGCTTTTCGGGTAATAGGTACCTACCTGTAAGTTTGAAGCGGGATCTACAGGATTAGAAATTTTCTGATCATAAACCTTTCACCAAATCACATCAACGGGAAGTTTCAGTGGCCTAAACAACCTGTGCATATGGCATACTCGCAATTGCTATTAATTTTTCTTATTAGCTTGGAGTGAACTTTGATAGCAACTTGAGCAAATTCTGTCTGCACTAAAATTATTTTTTTCAGGTAAATTTCTTCAGATAAGTAAGTGCTAATTTGCTTGCTCCAATTTCTTAACTCTGGTTTAAGCCTAAGGGAGACTAGGAGCTTATGAACAGAAGGTTTGATTAAATGACTAAAAATTTGCTCCATAAAGTTAATTATAGGTAGATAAATATATGCCTACAGCTAGGTTTGTACTGGCCAAAACCATCCATCCGCTAACCAATCCACGACAATGTAATTTAGCAAACATCAATTTTCAGTTAAGCTAAAACTAGAGTCTAACCACAGGTCTAACTCGTAACTAAATTTGAATACGGGCCTGGGGCCATTATGCTTTGTAAGAAATTCATTTAAATTTTTATAAAATTTCTAATATTTCATACAGACTTTGATATTCGTTAGTTGCTTTTTTAACTTTGAAAATATCAAATTATTATTCATATTTAAAATTTAATGAAAAAACCAAAAAATTACCATCATGAAAAAATATTTCCCCAAATCCTACTTAACTAAAATGGCCTGAAAATTCTCTTATTGCAATGGGCTAACCTGAGCGCTAACAAACAAAATGGTGATGATCATCATCACATTTGCCTTCTCCTCTTCCAAAAGTTAAAACGTTGATTGCATCTAGTAATTCTACCCTTCTACCTCTTTTATTCCTTTTTCAGTCGGGAATTTTGGTCATAAGAGAGAGACAAAAAATATTATTATCACATTTGCCTTCTCCTCTTCCAAAAGTTAAATAATTCTGATTGGTTGGTAAAATATCCCTACAAAGAAATTTAGTTAACTTAACGAACTGAACGAATAATTCGGTCATGCGCAGTAGAATAGAATTTGATATTTTGTGATTTGAAATTTTCTGATCGCCTGGTATTTTTTGTTTCTTTCAAATTGCACTAGAGTGAATGAGACAAAATTATAAAATTCATGATAGCGGCAGGCACATTGGATTGCAGTTGTTTTCAAACTAATTATACTTCTGCCAATAGATGGCTCCGGGGGTATCAAAATGAGAAATTTGTGGCTCGATGAAATCAAGAGTTTTTTTATAATTTTTATTAACAGAGAAGTTTTTCTATTTTCTGATGTGATTTAAATTGGTTTTTATGTTTTGCATAAAAATTAAAAAAAAAAAAAAAATTAACAAAATTTTCGAAATTTTTCTTCATGATCCAAAACTTGAGAATCCATTTTTGTATTTCAAGATAAAATTTGGTTAAAAATTAAAAGAATTTAAAGTAGAATTATGATCAAACAGTCAAAATAAAAATATGTATATGATGGGCTCTATATTTGAGAATTCCTAAGCAATCTGCATACCTACCCACCTACAATTTCAGTTTTAATTTTTTACCATCGTCTGAAAGTTTTAAAGATGTCAACTCATCGCAGTCGAGGTTGTCTTGCCCTATCTACTTCTATTGAGAAAAAGAATTTTAATATAAGTTAGTTGAACTGGCCTATTTCAGGCATATATTTTTCTTAATTTTGTCCCCATTAACCGATCACGTTTCAAATTCAAATCCTAAATTTGGTAGAAAAGAGTTCCTATTCAGTAGATCCTTAGCTTCTCACCCTAACTACTTACCTACTTACTATAGTCACAAACTGTTGTCTTGAGTATTGCTTAAGTATACATAGGTACCTTCCCAGCCCTTGCATTATTTCATACAAATGGGTAAGTACTTATTACACTGTCCTATCCTGCTTTGAAAGAATAAATCCTTTAGTCGATAATTCAATTGAGTGCTTGATAAAAGTCGGGCTATTCTCAATTAAAATCCAGATTAGGATTAAATCGATTCCAGTTTTTACTGAAGGCCTGAAATAGTTGATTTGATTTGTTGGAAAGCGTAATTCTTCACTATGTCCCCGTGTCTGTCTCTTCACTCTCTCTATATCTTCCGAGAGTATGCCCTGAGATATATTCGTTTTCTTTTAATCTTGTTGGGGAACTACGTCCACAATAATCCGTCTTCAGTAAAAGAAAACTGTGTCAACTTGAACGTCTGCCTGAAGCTAGAAACCGATGTTTGGAACGACAACTGCGGGAGCTGATGTCTTGAATATTCGCTGAGACGTGGCCAGCGGTGCATCCTGGATACTTGGCTATTGGTCGATCAAGTGTTCGATTAGTAGCCAGATTACGGGTAGTGATCAACTTCTGAATCTAAAAGAATGCAGTGGTTGATGCGAGTCTGTTTGGGAGCTGATGCAAGGTCTTTCTGTTGGGCAAGTGATCTTTCAAGTCCAGACTGTTCCGATGATAGTCTGAACGTGCGCTGCAGGGAGTATTCCCAAAATGTAGGGAGTACTCCCAAAAATGTAGGGATTATTCACATTTTAGGGAATATTCCCTACATTTTAGAGAAAAATACCTAAGCTTTGTGGCAACAATTGTACACATTTTTTACAGTGTAGTCTGGATCGAGTCAACCCTAGTCGATATGGTGCTCTTAGAAACAGCAGCAGTGATGCTACCGTTATGTTTCCGCCGAGGATCGTCAGCCCGTTGTGAGAGGCCTAAGAAAACGTGGACTCTGAAAAGAATTTTATTTTGGCAGTCATTAAATAAATATCGGGTCGTCAGTTATTAGGTTCTCTTGGAATTTTTCTTTATTTAATGTTGTTATTATTCTTGATCCTGATTATTTGTTTTTTCTTCTCTAAATTTTTCTGCAGTGTGACTGAATAACCGGTTGACATCAGAATAATTAATTTCGTTATTTTTGCTGTTTACACCAAAGTCAAAGCCTTCCTAGATAAACCTTCCTACGTTCAGCAAGGCGTTACAATATAGACTTAAATTTCGAAATAAATTCTTCCAGGTTTACAAAGTGTTTGTTTGTTCCAAAGTTCGAAAACATACGACCCTGTTAACGGACTCAATCTTATTATCCACATTCTTTCAAGTAACCTCTGAGTCACAAATCAACTTTCAAATTTTTACTTTAGTAAAATTGAAGTAGTAATTATAAAGAAATAATATTTTCCAAGTAAATTAAATAGCCGAATCTATAGTCTTCTGAATCTCAAACTTTTATAATTAAACATGGATTATTGATTTTGAAAAATTTTCTATATGGAACTTCTCAAATATCACCTTAGCGTTGTTCATACGCCACACACATCTGTACATATCTACTGCACATGAATACATACATACATACATATATAAAATCAATTCTTCCTTGAATATTCTTTTTCATATTTATTGTCAGCAGACATTTTCTTAGGTGTGAATATATGTCGAAGAAGAGAAGGCCTCTTTCGATTTCATATATAATATCTTGACGTAAATTTGCTTTTCTGATTCATTCCATCTTCACCTAAACCCCATATAAAGATTTATTCAAAATGAAAAGTATACTTGAACAAGTGCTATTTCATATTATCTGGAAACGCCGACATAGAACACATCGAGAGTAAGAGAGATAGATAGATAAAAGTTTTGAAGAAGTTTTTTGATAGATTTCAGTCTATAGTTTTTTTTTGTCTCTGCTGAAGTCCTCCTTCGGTTTTCACAAATTCAATTTTTCTGGAAAAAATATTGCATAGGAAATTGGTATCATAAAACTTCCTTACAGAAGATAAAATGCAAGCATTGTGTTTCTTAATATTATTTTTTGTTGGTTGTTGAATGAGACCAACTCAATGTGTGTAATGATGCATATATGCATCTATGTTGTAAGTAGAGATACATGCATGTACCTGAAACGGTAATAGATATCTGATATATGACAAAGTGGAAATAGCATACTTGAAATATCTACTAACAAATGGTATATTTGGATTTCTACTCCACAGGCCCTGATATATGTATATTATTATTATGTATGGGCATAAATGTTTCCTTTGTGTTTATGATTTCTTGGTTATTTGCCTCATTGTACTTAGTTTCAATTAAATTAAACATACTGTTTTAGATATTTGCATAGCATAGCTCTATTTATATTAGCAATTATTTTGAGTAAAGTATGTAGGTACCTGTACTATAGGTATGAAATTCTTTGAATAACACCACAATTGCAGTATTCAAATTCGTTATGGCCATCAAAAGCTATATGCAATAATGATTTTCCATAATTTCGACCAGATAAACCAACCGCAACAGCTGTATCTATCATGAAACTCAATTATTAAGAAGAGCAAACAGGAAGTCTTAAAGTTGGCTTCGTTAAAATTAAACTTCATAATTAAGCGAAACAAAAGCTTTAACTTTGCGTTAACCAAGATATTTGTAGAGTAAAGTTATCCTAATTCAATTTCATTTAACTGAAATATATTGCCTTAGAAGGTTTTAGAAAGTATGTATGTACCATGTATGTACTTATATATGTATAGTGCAGGTACCTACTGTCTTATAAAACTATATAGGGACAGTAGCATAAGATAAACTTTTTGACTAAATATATGTATGTACATACCTATAGCTCGAGAGTTTATCGCAGTAATTGAAGGGAACGAAATTTAGTGCAATTTCCATCTTTTGGGTACATCAGATGACTTACTCTTGTTTCACTATTAATGCGCATACCTAATGTTTATGTACAATGTATGCATGTGCTACACATGTGTAAGCGATTCCTTCCGGATATTGAAAATGAATTTTTAAAATACCTTAAAGAATCATTTACAAGTTTTAGTAGTTTGGCTGTTGTATGTTTTTAAGTAGGTTTTTACATAACCTTGATCGAAATTTTCTAATTTATTAATAGAAGTGCCTACTTACTTAAAATACGTTTTAGATAATGAAAAATGTATTTTATTTGTGACTGTGGAAGATTTTTTATTAAGGGTTAATATGTTCATTTTTGGTCCCACGAGTATGGTGGGATGCACCCGATGTTCCAAGGAGATCGTTTGCGACAGTGCTAGAACTATCCACTGTCATGCAACATTTACACCTTGGCTTGGTAGGCTTTTATGAGGTGGTTAAGCTCCCCCGGGGTCAGCATGGGGGGAAGGAAGGAGATAGGGTGTCAAAGGGAAAGTCACAGTTTTCTATACAACATTGTACATTGCCCGGGACGAACCGACATGATGGGATCGTCTGTGCACTGGGAGGTCCTCGCCACTCATCCCCATGAAAATAGAAAATACAAAAACGTTTTCTATATGACAATCTACTGTATTTTTGGCTAGGACAGTCCCTTTCTAAGGTCCAGGAATAATCCGCCATCATATGGCCGTCCCACCGCCCTTGGTACCTTTTTACCATTACCCTCATGTTCTGGTGCGACCGCTCTCCTTGCTTTTCACTGTAATCGCCAAGGTTGTTAGGGATATTGTCCAAATGATTATTTAAAAAATGTAGTTGGACACTCATATTAGCTACCAATTTTTTTAAATTTTCAAGCATTTTGGAGACTATTTCGGGATATTTAGCTTCTTTTTGGCTCCCCAAAATGTTTTGATAACTGATACAAAACTAGTCCAGACATCAGATTCTATGATGTGGCTTGTAAAGTTACAATCCTTGATAAGGGTCCAGATTTGTGGACCATCAAAGATGCCTGCTTTTAAGTTTTCTATATTAAGGCCAGGAAATGTATGGCAAGTATATTTGAAACAATCGTCACTCTCATTTAAGGCTTTGATGGCCTGTTTAATTAGCCCCAGCTTAATATGAAGTGGTGGAAGAATGATTTTTTCGGGTTATATTAATGGTTCGTGAATGATGTTAGCTTTTCGCATAGTCATTTCTTTCAGTGGCCATTCCTTTCTACTCCAGTGTTCTTCATTTGCACGACTGTCCCTAAGACAGAGGAAACAGGGGTATTTGGTGTATCTTCTTTGTTGATCTAATAAAAAAATCAATATCTTTAAATCGACGCATTCTGACCACTGATGTTAAACATACGATTTTTTTTCTAAAAAAAAATTAATATGTGCCTATTCTTCCTTGAGTTTTGTTGAGTGGCCTATCAGTATTGAACCTAATTTGTTACCATTATGCAGTAACACACATTTCAAACTCCTTTTTGAGCTGTCCATGAAGATTCGCCACTCCTCTGACCGATATTCCGGTAGATCTATAAATTTTAAAAGTGCAGGAACATTGTTACAATACACCAGATTATCTTCTTTACTGAAGTAAGGCGGAATTTTTTCCTCTATAATTCGGTAAGATGTAATTTTTACGTCTGGCTAAAGACAATGTTTTTCAGTTCAGCTGATTTCTTTGATAAATTTAAATCGCGGATCAAGCTGTTGACCTCACCTTGAAAAAACCCTGAAATGTAGGACTGCATCCTTCAAATTCAGCTTCACTTTCATTTTGAGTGACTAACATTTCAATATCATCAGATGAATCCGTTTATAAGGAACTGGCAAATCTTCACTGTGTGGTATTGGTGCTTTAGCCGATTAGGATAAGCCCGCGTGCGCTTTTTGTACCGGTTCATACCTTTCACATTTACTGCACAAAGGTAGCAATCATCAAGCTCATTCCACTTCATCGGCACTCCCAACGTAAGTCCTTTGCGTCTTCCATGCATCCAGTATCCGAGAGACTCCACACAAACTTTAGATACTTAATGCGACACCCAATATTTATCCTACTGCGAATGTTGTTTTCCAAAAAGTCAACTCTTTCTATTATCTTCATAGAAAGTACTTGATCGAGATTTAAAAATGTATAAGATTTGTTCCATGATAAATGGTTACCAATCATTTGACCACAAATATGTAAGACGATTACAGAAAGACAATTTTTACATAGTTTTACTTAGATCGGGGAACTTTTTCTGTCTAGTCCGAATCTTGTAATCAATTTTTTACACACTTGTAAGTGAACCGATTTTTCTGAAATTCGGCAAACATACATCGATGACAATATAATATTTTCAGATTAAAACATGTGTAGTTAGGAGGTGCTGGTTTTACTGAAGGGCCCCCGAAAAATTTTAAATTAATTTTTGACCCTCGTCTATCTAAATGAATTTTTTAAAACTTTGCACACGCATTTTGCATAGTTTTCAAATAGACCGGAGTCGATAATATTACACACATCATCAGCAGTGCCCATATTTTGTAGTTTACCTTTATCATCTGCAATTAGTCACGTCTATAAGCCTGTAAGACTAGAATCTCCTTTATTGATTCTATTGCTATTCTAATGAATCCTTGGAACAAGATTAAATCCATAGCTTAATCTATTCTAGCTAATCCGTTATTCGTTTTTTGGTACATTACTGTGTGACCGACCATTAAGTACCAAGCAGAGAGTAATAATTATAAATACGACATCGCTGAATTAATAGTCAGATTTGATGGTATTTGAATCCAATAAATTTGATTATGGTTCTACTATTAAAATAAATTCTGATATCCGCCTAGCGTGATGTACCTATACAAAAAAAAAAAACGTTTTCAATCATTAGAGGAAAAAATTCATATTTTGTAGAAGTCGTCTCTCTTTAATCATTGAACCTTGAGCATATTAATTTTATGCTACAAAAGGATTAAAAAGTTGAATTTAAGAGCTTTATGAACAAATTTCGAAATTTTAATTTATAGCATCATAAATTTCAAAAAAGTGGCAAAAATGTAATAATCATTACTTTTTAAATGCTTAAGCCTTAAGGTTTCTTAAGGTGAAGTAATTAAAACCTTAAGCCTTAAGGTTTTAATTACTTCACCTTGTAGAGTCTGCTTTCATCTATTGAAATTTTCTGAAGATCACATTATGCGATAAAGTTTGTCACTGTGGGTCTTAATAATGTCAGTAATAAATGCCTATACGTAAGGTATAATGACTTCCCAATTTAATTTTAATATTAAATATTTTAGCAAGATCAAATCAATCATTTATACAAATTGATTTACTTCTATATAAATTATTAACTCAATATGAGACTCTACTGTATATGTATAGGTAAATTGGGAATCAGTTTTACAGAACTTAACATATAAAACAGTTTAAGCAAATTTTCTAAATGCATTATCTATATCTATTGCATTTCTACGGTAATATTTGCAATCATTAAAATCAATTTCAAATTCAAAATCTGCTTGAAAATTGTCCGAATTTAACGCTCCCATAACTTGCTCTCATTCTTCCGACTATAGGTTTTTTGGCAATCACCCAAAACCAGCCTGCTCCTTTGCTATTGATTTTCTATACATATACCTACCGGCAATAAAATAGAATATGTAATCCGGCCAAGGAAACTTCTTTCAACAATAATAATAAAAGATCCTTTCACTGTGCATATTCTATCCTCAAGCCTACTGAGAATGTGTTAAAATCTATAGGGAGTTTTCTAAGAAATTGCACCACGATTAGAATATTTTCATCTCATTAAAGACTTTGCGGTGTTGTCTATCTGAGACTATAGAGAAGAAAATAGAATTCCCGGAAGGTGAAATGACTTTATGGTTTTTCACAACGATTAAAGTAGTCTAATCCCTTGGACAATAGGATTCAACCTTGAGCGTAGATCAACTGTGCATCGTAAGACTGCCTTGAGCTTGAATCTAAATATAAATATTCAAAAGATTTTGCGATTTTTCTTCTGTCCAACATCATTCATCGTGATTTGGCACTACAAGTGACTGATTGTAGTATGAATAAGAAGAAGAAAAAGAAGAAGATGAAAAAAAAGATGACTTCTTCCGGTCGTCGGTGGTAGCAGCAAGCGTGAGAAAATTTCTTCATGAAATTCTTATCAGCTATGAAGCATAATCGGTCAGTGCATCCAGAATTCAGATCCAGATTATATTTGAAAGATGAAAAACACCCAAAGACTTTTTTTTAGTTTATTTTTTTTTATTGCATGCAACCTCTAAGGGCAATTTTCGTGTAAAGTTCTCCGTTTTGCTCCCATGCCTGAACTAACCATGGAAGAGCACCCAAGGATTTCATTGTGACGACGCAAAATGCATAAAATTATCCGTTCGTTGCTTGTCTTGTCTGCGTTAATTCGAATCAAAGATGAACATCTGCTGGACCGGATTTTCGAGATTTTGTTTTTTTTTTGTTTTGGTTTTTTTCCATCATCTCCTCGGAAACTGAGAAAACAGAAATTAAAAAGGTTCTCTAGATAATAGCGTAATTGTAATGAGTCTCTGCTGATGATATTTAAGTCAGGGATGAAACGTTTGCTTCCTTCTTAAGTTCTTAGAGGTGAGTTCTGATGGTTTGTGGATGTTGGGAATAATGTAGTTTTTGTTTCTGTTGCATTGTCGGCACTGTTTATCATTCTAATTATATCAGCACAGATAGGCATCTGTAGCATAGGGTTAGAAGAGAATTTATGTTTAATTGGTGATTCTGTGAATGAAAAAAAAAAAAAAAAAATTAAATGGAGTAATATATTTTTTATGTACGTTTTAAATTGAGGCGCACTTTCTAAGTCATTTTAAAAATATTCACTTTTGTTTGGATTAAACAATTTCAATGGAATCGTAGTTGATTGTAAATGGCTGAGAATTAAAAGGGTTCTATAAGTTTGATATTCTGTAAATTAAAACAACACCTGAAAAAAGTATACTAACTGTTTTGAAAATAACGAAGCGGTTCTTCATAAAAAAATGGAACGAAATTGGTTGGGAGCCCATTTGCTCTGGATGTTGTGTTGGTTAAATTAAAATTGGTGCTGTTATGCAAGACCAGTCTTCAGGAATTAACTACACGGCACAAGGTGACCCTATGCTGGATACCTGGCCACAGGGATATCCCAGGCAACGAGATGTTCGAGTTCCAATTACTGGCGTTCATTCAGCGTTTTTTTTCATATTTATATTTTCTCTTGGGGGCTTTTGAGGAGTAAATGAAATATCATTGGAAAAGGGATTCAAACAATTACTTCCTTAAATGATGTAAATCCATACCAGTTCACAAATTAAACCGCTTTTAAAATACAAATACTCAAAGTTTTCATAATTTTAGTTATTTCTATCCGATTAGAGTAATATTTGGAGAGAGAGGTAGGTATTTAAAGAATTTTTGAAAATTAAATTAATTTTTTTTTCGATTTTCATTTTAATTCAATTTGGGGGATTTTATGTTCCAAATCCTGAGAAAGGATATAAGTTTTATGCACTGAACATTTACAAAAATTGTTTCAAGGGAAGGCGGATAGGTTTAGGGTTTAACAGAGCTCGAAATTTCAAATTAGTAAATTTACAAAAATTATTGTTTTTTTCTGAAATTGTTATTTTGGAGAAGTGAAATTTTGTGGAGGGGTTGCAAAATAACCTTCAAGAAATATCGAACTTTCGAAATTACCGAAATAAAATTTTGAATTTTCGAAAAAAAATTGCCTGATTTTTCGTTAATCGGAGTATCACGCATTCAGTAGAATCTTGTATAGGTATTCTGTTTGGAACTTAAAATTACTGATGGAAGATTTTTCGATAAAAGATAGTTTTAGACAACAGGATAATAATTTACATTTATAATCATCAGCAATTTTTTCAAAAGAACACTTCCACTTGTAGGAGCACGGCTACGGTAGGGCTATCATGAATTAGTGAGACCGCGTTTTTTTTCATGACTTTTTTGGAAATATCTCCCGGGGATTTGGAGTCTTGATCATGGAGAAAGCGGCACAGCATCACACCAGTATATTAATACAATTCTCTTAATATTCTCCTCCTCATATGATCGCGACGAGAGCTTTATTATAGATACCTACCTACCAAATGTTAGAAACTATTTATAACCATTTATTATCACCTTACCCTCAATGGGAATGGAGACCTTTAGTGAGTATCCAATTAGGACATCACTAAAATATCTTCTTTTGTTCGAAGATATTCAACTGGGATAAGGAGTGTAGCTTTCAATCCGATATGCAGGCTTATGTGTCCTTGCGACTCTGAGCGTTCTTGACGGAGTTGGTATCCTAAATATCTAGACTGAAAGTGCAGTCTAGGTTGCTACTTATGAATGCACTGATTAGTCCAAGTCTGAAATAGCGTGAAGTTTGGATATGGCACTAGGGTGCTTCCAGTGCGCCTCTTGAATTAGAAGTCGACGAGTCTCGGAAAGCAAACGTGCCGAGATGCGCTTTAATAAACAAAAAAAGCAAACAATGATTCCTTGAGGTATGTCTGATGAAACTTCTCGACAAAGATGCCTCACGTCAATGGGAAACCTATAATTCAGATGGAGATTACTGGAAACAAAACAAATGAACCAATGGCCCCTATGCCCATATGGTCACAGCTCTTTTCCTATGGATCTATTGATAGGCATATGTATGAGGATGACCAACTCGAAACATCTGATTATTCCTATGTTCTGCAATCGCGGCGGTTACAGTATGGAGCAAAATCGCTTCCACTTTACTGGGGTTTTACAGGATCTATATATCTGCAAAAGAAAAGTTAACATGTTTCCGCCCATCGGCGAACATAAACATTAAAAGCTGCATCAGTCTTCAAATTAAACAATGATGTTGAATTCCAAAAAGAGGTCTTCGATTTCTTTATTGTACTCCTCTTCAAAGTATTCCTTTTTATGTAGCCTCTCTTCGAAAGGACAAACGTTCTAAAAAAATCCTTATAGATATTTTACAAAAAAAAAATCTTTTTAAATCTCCTCCAACTAGATAGCTTCAATTCAGACAATAGACTGATTCTCTTGTTTACAAAAATATTTTTTATTCAAAAACCGCGCCTACTTAATTAGAGCTTTCTAGGCTCACCGAAGTATTAATAGTTAGACATTTCGACGGATAAAATTGCCCGATGTACATGTTGGTTAATCACGTGTTCAGAGAGGTGGTGACAGGATATTGACGCGTCGGTCGCCACAGACCTATATGAAATGGTAGTACTCAGTATTATTTACTTAAATACGTATGCAAGGCCAATTATTTGATTATTTCATGAATGAGAGACGGTCGTTGGATTTGATCATTCAGTTGTTTTTCAAAATCTCATTGTTCATAAAAAAAAAAAATATCAGTTAAAACATACGTACATTCGTATCACTTAAATATGTACTTACATACGTACATACATAAATGGTTACAGACTTACAGTTTCAAAAATCCAACTATACAAATGCAAAGCAATTTTATACAACGATATGTTCTTTTATTTTTCTGTGAATCTTGTATTGAATTGACACGAATGGTATGCTACATACATACCATATGTATGTGTATAGCATAGAAATTCCAATTTATTTTAATCCTATTTCACATTTCCAGGGTTGGTCAAAATTTATTTTCATTCTGCTTTTTATTGCGATTTATTTTTCACATTAATTTCCCAATTTAAAATGAACATTTTATTGACAAAGTCGTAAAATATTTATTTATTTCTCTTCATTTTTTTCGCTCTCTCCACTAAAAACTAATTTTGTGAATTAGGTCAACTCAGAAAATATATTAAAAATATTATTAATCAATTTTGTTAATTTTGTGTTAGATTAATTTTTATTAAAATTTATTGAATATTATATAAATTAAAATTAATTTGAAATTTTTTTTTCATCATCTTGTAATTGGGTGTGTAACTAACGAATTTGTTAAAAGGGAATAAAAAATCTTACTGTTCAATGAAGAGTAGATACTCGTACATTTGTCTGTATGCATAGAAATTATACTAGCAATAGATTGCATCTTACACAACATACCTAATTACACAGAAAAGCTGCACGACTGCATACTATAAGAACACAGTTGGTGTGACAAATCAATCTACAATGCGGATTTTCTGTAAAAATCTTTTCAATAGAAAATGTCAGCACTATTTGAAAATTCAAGTTCCTTATATTTCCATGTAGAATCTGCACATCTGTTACGTACACATGTACGTATATAGAAATCGATGAAAAGTTTTTTTTTTGTACTTTAAGTGAATTGTTCTTATGGTGCTGGTGAAAAGTATTTTAGGAATTGCTAGAAAAATAAATGAAAAAGAAGTGCAGTTTCATATTTGCAGCTGACAATTTAACTGCAATACGTGCAGCTTTGTCCAATAAAATATGACAAGAAAGCCGTACATTTCTTTATACATATACACTTCCAAAGATTTGTGAATTGATTGAAGTAAGTTGTAATAAAAGTATACACAGTTTTGGACCTGAGCAACCAAAAGCTGTTTATAAGGAATCCAAATCAGCAGCCCGTTTTTTAAAATTGGTTCTAGTTTTCGAAATATTCAATAAATTCATTATTTTACTATTTTTGACCATTAACGGGCATTTATTGAATTGAAAAGTATAAATCAGAAATGAACAGAGGTTGAACTGAGTTTTTTATACTGCTTGGGATCTGTTTCACGCATTAGGGTCCAACAGTAGTCGCTCATCATGCCTTCGTCCCAAAATCCTTGGTATCGCCTTTTGATTCTCGCTATATCTTGATGTAGCCGTTCTCCTTGCTCGTCGCTCGTGTCGCCCAAGTTTTGTGGGAAAAAATCAATATGTGAATGCAGAAAATATATCTTGAGAGACATTCGAGCTCCAATCTTGTGGTAATTTTGCAAAAAATTGTCGATTACTTCATTGTAACCCGGTGATTTGTGGTTACCGAGAAAGTTGTGAACAACATTTTTAAACGATGCCCATGCTGCTGCTTCATCAGGCGCTAAACATTTTGTGAAGTTTGCATCAGCCATTAGTTTTTGAATATCACGTCCGACAAATATTCCTTCTTTGATTTTTGGAAATAACTTGATTAAGTACTTAAAAGCCGGTCCTTCGCGATTGAGCGCTTTGACAAAGTTCTTAATAAGGCCAAGTTTAATATGAAGAGGTGGCAATAAAACTAAAACCAATCTTGACACACGGATTGAAGATCTGAGTTCAGGGCATTAAATAACGTTAAAAATCGTTGTCATCTGCTCGGGTCCAAAAGTTGACCCGAATTTGTAAACTTGTGTAATGAATGAAATAGTTTATACATGTTGTTCTTACTTTTCGAAACTAAACGATTAAGTAATGTTTGTCTTATTGATAGTAAATAAGAAAAGAAACTATTTTGTATACCGGAAATCGGGTAAAATCGGATAAGGAATCACAGCAAACAGCAACTCGTTAAATGCAATGCAGTACCATGTTTTTGTAATTATAAAACAAATACATATAGTGCGTAGTTTGTATAGTTTTACAGTAATTTTTTAAAATAGTCGTTTCTTGTGGGTGGTATTTTTATCTGATTCTTCCATATTCATATTAATCATATCTTTAAAGGATCCATTAATACATATATAAATCCTTTGAATCATCAAAAATCAAGAAAAATTTAATTAGCTTTTTAACATCTTCTTTTGACTGTTACCATGTTACCATGTTTTGAGTTTGAGTTTCAAATTCGGATTTTACGTTTAGGACATAAGTTTCGCTAATTGATAACTGGTTTCATAGTATCTTAAATTTTGTTTTTTGTATTTTGGTATCCTCGGACGAAATTATTACTTGGCGTTCATCAGGCGTTTCGATTTTGCTTTATAAATTATTCCAATTATCGCCAAGTTTAAAAGCAGCTCCATGCTCTTTTAATATATTGTTCTCGGTTCGTGAAATTATTTGTTTTTGTTTTTCACCTATACTTATATATTCTTTTACACTCGATCCAAGACGCGATCGGGTGGCATGCAGATAGCTACTTTCCAGAAAGTACATTAAAAAACGACTGGCCATAATAATACTTTTATTTTACGAATCCCAATATAGTCGTAAAATAGTTGTATTTTTAACAATTGCAGATAGACTCCGATTGAGATACGACAAGATCCAAATTATGGAGAGGTCAGATCAAGAAACCTTAGAACTAGAACTGTTTATACAAGAATATTAATTAATTCGATTGAAAGCCTTACTACTAAAGTCAGTGAATATAGAATCGACCTGAGATCCAGACTCAATAACAGAAATGCTATGGTGAACTCAAGCAAAGAAGTCAGTAGTAGTAGTGTTGAAAAGAGCTTAATAACAACTGAGAGTGGAAACATGATCCTCACAGATCAAAAATATATTTATACTTCGTTATGTCGTTTTTGGACCCCTTTTTTATGTAGGGAGATAATTAAATAAAAATCTTAAAATCTCTTTTTAATTGTAGTAGTAATTTGTTAAAATGTTGAAATCCTTTTATGTATTAGTGACTTTTGCCTATCACTTCTATTAAATAATCCTAATCGAATATTTTCATCTGCTCCTCTCAAGTTATACGGCTGAACATCTGATACCATTTTAACTGCCATCTTGTAAAAGATAAGAAAGCCCTTCTTTTCTTGTTTTTTTGCACAACTTAATGTTAAGAGTAGGGTCGACTAGGCCTCCAGGACCTTCCGAACACCATAGCTGATCTATTGTGGTTTCCCCTAAAGTGGTTAGGCAAAATCGAGTCTTTTAACGAGCTCGATCATTGTTTTTGGAGTTTGATTGCAGACATTATCTGGAGAAATAAGTGTTCTTCCAGTGATTTGCAGCCTTAGACCTGGAAGTGCTGGGCACTCAAATATAACGTGCATCGAGGTTTCATCTTCCTCTTCGTACAGTCGACACAGTTCACTGTTGGACAACTTTCATATATATTTTAATTTTACATATAATGTAACCGCCAACGCGTTTCGTATTATCAAGGGTCTTGTTGTACAACAATTTTTCACTATCAATTTCTCAGTCATCATTATACGTACTATTTATGGCCATAAATGTAGTTTTTTTTTAATATTCAAGTTCAGTTTATTCTTTCTAAGCTATTTACATAATTCATTTAATTTCATTACTAAATCGGTAATGATTCCTTCTACAACTTTACCAGTCACAAATATCAACGCATCATCAACAAAAAGTCTTAAGTTTTGTATGCCTAACGCATTCTTAATGTCGTTTATATATACCAAAAAAAATAATGTCCCCAGCACTGATCCCTGTGGTACTCCTAATTTTATTTTACCTGCTTCCCTCTAAATAGCTCCGAAACCGACTGTACCTCCTCGCCATGTAGAAAATATTTTTTAAGCAGTGTGGAGAAAAAGTCCCAGGATATAGGGCGAG
This sequence comes from Dioctria linearis, assembly GCA_963930735.1. Taxonomy (NCBI): domain Eukaryota; kingdom Metazoa; phylum Arthropoda; class Insecta; order Diptera; family Asilidae; genus Dioctria; species Dioctria linearis. Next base: position 7,819,396 of record OZ005744.1, read on the forward strand.
GTTTAATTATGGAGCACCGAGGCAATAGAATCGTTACAATATTTTAGGAAGGAGAGCGGAATACCATCCGGTAAGAGAAGCAGCCATAGATTATGTATTTCGGATTTTCTATAGGTTTAACTCATGATTGCTGATAAGTAAAAGTAGGTGAAATAACAATGGACATATTTACATACATAATCCTAGTTCTCTTCCGAAACAAGCTTATGTGCATATATCTCTATCCATAAGTTTTGAAACATCTTCAATAGGTTAAAAGGATCGGTACATAAAATGTTCGATGCAGTTATTCCATAGTCATATCTTTAAAGTTCTAAAATATGTACATAAATATAAAAGTGTTAACTACAACTAAAAGCGGGGAGTTTTAAAGTTATAAACTTTATTAGGAATATTACTATACTAATATTCATGTACATACATAATGTATGTATGGAATGGCATAATAGTTTTTTTTTACTTTCTAGAAAACATTTGCAATTTCAGTTTGAAATTAATATTTTAATATAAAATTTTCCGCGGTAAGGAGCAATTTAAAATCAAGCAGTTATACTACTACTAATCCTAAAGTGAACTTTAATATAAAATCGCTTAGGGAAATTTAATCACAAATGTTTCTTTTAGTTGCTTAAAAGCTTTCTGTCATCATCACTCTTTCATTTTTTAACTTAACGACTTCAAAAAACTCATTTCTGGTATAGTATAGAAGTACAAGCTATGACGACAAAGACAGGATTGCTCATTTAATCTGAAGCTCACTCAACTTTCATAAGTACACTTGAGAATTCTCACCTAGTCCCACGGTAAGTGGATGTCTGGAAGTTTACCCTTTTCCACTTCACAATTTTCCCTTATTAAGAACGCTTACCTACTGCTGGAGAGACAGTAAGAATATTCGTACAACGTCTTTTACTTTGAATAGTTTAATAAATTTCTGGGCCGCCTTAATTCAACTGCTTATTTTGTATTATATACCGTATTTTACCTATACATATACATACATATAAGGTACATGTATAAATACAGTTAGTTAGTTACCATTCTTCCTGTAGAATGTAAGTCAGACCGCATAATTGACACTCATCGTATCGTCAGAATGTTCATCAAAATTTTACAGAGATTTTAAGTAATGTCTTTAGTTAAACGATTACATATAATTTGATTTAAATTTTGGTTAAGTTTAATCTTTAGAAAGTTCAAATTGGTAAACTAAATTTCTTACTAAAAACTTGATTCAATCTGTTGAACTTGAACCCTTTTCTACCGAAAATCTTAATTAATTTATGAATTCAATTATGAGATTCTTTTTCTTTTTGTTTTTAACCGTGAGAACTTCTCTTTATGAAGTTTTTATTTTTTATTTCTTGAAATATTTTTAAAAATTTTCATTTATCATAAATTTGTTTCTAGTTCTACATGTGTATGTTGAATTTAAAATTTTGAAATTAGATAATCGAAAAATTATTCCTCTTAGAAAATTCAAATTAAAGGCTAATCGAAATAATCAGCTAAAATTCGAATCGTTTACCTTTTGGTTCAAATACGTAGCGTCTAGCATACCAAATTTGGTTTTGGAATAGCTGCGTTGAATCACTTCATCACATATAGATTTTTGTGTAGCCACAGAACAAAATTGTTGCACTCTGAATTATAGCTATAGTATCAGTATGTAGTGCTTTGTTGGCATTCAATACTCATAACTGATATATTTCGAAAAGGAGAAATGGAATTTTCAACTCAATTCCATTTGAATCGAAATGTTAAATTAAAATTGATATTCCAATGATTCCCATGGAATGTAATACATATAATTTTACATATTCGTAAAAAATTTGGCATGCTGCAGGCAAAACAAAAATATAACTTAAGGAAGGCATATATAACTACGTCATTCTATGAAGGGCAAACATTATCAATATGCGATGAGCTGCTTTATATCGATCGACGTGCACTGCATTCAAAGGGCTCGGTTCGTATAAGAATGGATATAAAAGGTGATTAAGCTCTGCGATCAGAACTTAGATGGCTTGTTGCTCTAACCTTTCTATCTTCTTAGATCAAGTCATTACCAAAATTTTCTCTTATACATTCAACTATTTCTGCTCATTCTCACAAGAGATTTAAAGCAGTTTCTTCATCCTCGAAAGTTTGCAAGTATGATCAGTGCCAGCGCTAATAGAGTCTAAGTGCTTCTTCAATTAATTGACAGTAATTGATGACCTTTTTCCCTAGGGATTAGCTTTTGTTTAACCCTTTTATCAGGCTTTTACTAGTAAAATGTATCAAGGCAGCCTTGTCGGGGTGTTGGCATTGAGATAAATCTCGTTATATCAAATAGTAACTATGTATATGTTTATGACTTGCTGCAATATGTCTTATGAGACCTCTAGTTACCCATGGTTAGTTACGTTTACAACATCTACAGCTATCAGCAGCACATTGTGTAATGTGGAATTTTGTTTGTTTGGTTTTTTTGTTTCTTAAATTACTCCCTCATCATGATTAATGAAACAAAAAGAATTTTGTGTGCGCAAACTCATGAGTAATTTCTTACTTTAAATTACGTACGCTTGCGTTAATAAAATAACAGTGACTACGTGCTTTTTTAAGTAATGAGTGCGCAGATGCATCAAAAATAGGTTTTTTTTAGAGTCTTTCATGTGTGCTAGGAAGGCGTTGCATAATTTTTTTTGTAAAAATCCAGGAGGTGATAGCCCTGCAAGCAAAGACTACCGAAAGTACAAACACCTGCATAAAAAATTTACTGAAGTTAGTGCGATTGCACACTATCTTATGAAACTGTAAATATCCAGTAAATATCGCGGAATTTTTCAGGTAGTGTTAATGGGAAAATTAACCAGAATGTGACGTCGGAGGGTGTCGCTACATACCTATATATAAGATCACAAATGGTAAAATTATCAGATTTAATAAATAGATAAATAAGCAGTAGTGCTACCCGGATAAATAAGTAATAGGAGCGAGCAGCTAAGCGAAATTCGCGCTACCGAACATAAGATAGAGATGGACAGTCATACGCATGTAGGTGAATTTTTGTCCGGCATCATATGTTTCTTTTAAACCAGAAAACTAACCGGTGAAAGTATTGGATAATTAACCAGTAATGTGCTTGCAGGGAGGAGATATCGAGAGGACCAATTAATTGTAAAGGATAGGAAGGAGATTCATTGTTTGGAAAGTAGGAAAAGTTATATAGTTTAATTCATATTTTATATATTTGTTTGTTAGATAAAATCCTTAAAGTATTTTTTGAAGATATGAATGGGTTATAATCATAGGGCTAGCTTTGAGGTATTCGCTCCAAGACACAAGGTGACCCTATGCTGGGTACCTGGCCATAAGGATATCTCAGCCAATGAGATGGCTGATGAGTTGGCCAAAAATGGGTCTGAATTGGATAGCTCCGCGGCGGTAGCTTTTGTGAGGATCCCAATTGGAGCTATAGAAGAGGAAATCATCAGGGACACCTATCAAAAGGCAAGCCTCCGATGGACCAACAGGGATACCTGCCATATTGCGAGGCAATTGTGGCCTGCATATGACAGGAAAAGGGCAAGGTTTCTGCTTAATGGCAGCAGAAAAAACACCAGGAATCTAGTAGGGATCCTTGCGGATCATTGGGCCATAGGTGACCTTGCTAGAAGACTGGGGATAGCGGCGAACGATTTCTGCAGGAGCTGTAATGACTCCGAGGAAATCGAATCCGTTCAACACGTGCTATGCGAATGCCCCGCTCTGATGAACAAAAGTAATAGTAATAGAAGTAGGCTACTGGGTAGCTACTTCTTTTCAAGTCTGGGGGAACTGCAAAGCAAGGAATTTAGATGTTCCTGAGTTTTCTGCCTCCCATAAAATATTTCGTTCATCTCTTCATCCTCTATTAACGTTTGAATTAGTGCAGAATTGATACAGCTCATCTTGTATATAGAGTGCCTATTCTGAAAATATCCTTAATTGGCAATAGATTTTTGGTTTATAGGAAGTTATACATATGTATGTGTCGTTTCAGTCACCTTATAAAGAATTCACAATAAAAGCTAGGTAGAATTAGCTTTAGCTTAAAGCAATTTGAATTGGACTGGCTTAAGTCTTAGTTTAGTTAAAACCTTTTGAATATGAACACTGCCCTTATATTATGTAAGTCTATAATTAATTGTTCACTTTAATATATATTTCACCAATATCTTATTATATAAAAATCCCGTGTCACTGTGATTGTATACGCTAATCTCCGAAGCCGCCTAACCAATTTCAATGAAATTTTGTGAATGTGTTTGGTTGGTGCCAGCTTGAAAGATAGGATAGCTTTGGACACGAAAGGTGGCGCTGTTTACCAGGTCTAGAAAACTGCCTGAGAACGCTTCGACCTGCAAAACTGAAATTTTGTACACGGCGTTTCATAAAAATTGCAAATACAAGTACAAAAATGGTTTAAATCGGGCAACTCTTGTCTGTGTGGAGAGCTCACATTTTGTATACGGCGTTTTTAAAAAAAAATGTAAATTTAAGTTCAAAAAAGGTTTAAATCAGATAACTCCTTCGTAGGGTTGCCATACAAATACTTCATTTTCACTATATATTTTGGCACTGCATGAGAGCGCGTCGACGTACAGAAGTTAAATTTGGTACTTGGTGTTTTCATAGCAATAGTATAAATAAAATTACAAAATGGTCCCAATCGGGCAGCCTCTTCTTGCCATACAAAACTTTGAGTTTTCACTATATATTTGGAAACTGTCCGAAAACGTGTCGACGTCCGGATCTCACGCGTAGATGTAGAGAGCTGAAATTTTGACAACCAGACTTTCTAAAAACAAATTTAAATTAAGTTCAAAAATGGGGCAATCTGGCAACTCCTTCGTAGGGTTGCCATACAACAAATTTGCTATTTGGTATTTTCATAGCAATGGTAATTCCTTCTTAGTGATGCCATATAAAACTTTTGTTTTACACTATATACTTGGTAGCTGCCTGAGAAGGCAGAGAAGGTGGAGAGCTAAGGAGAGGGTTTTCACAAAAATTGCAAATATAGTTCGAAAGTTGTATCAGTTGGGCAATCAACTCCTTTGTAGGGTTGCCATACCAAAATTTCATGTTTTACACACAGGCACAGAGTGAGTACGGAATCGTGCGATCGAGTCAGATAAGAGCTTAGATATTATTTATCTCTAATCACTCCACCCTACCCCACCCCTTTAAGTATCTATATTATCTCCGGGCAACGCCGACGGGATCTCCCTAGTATTGAACATATATGTGTATGTACATATAAAGTAATGTACGCAAGGATCAATAAACTAATTGAATTTTAGTGAAGATATGGAATAGTCTCATGTACGTTGCTCATAACGAACTTTCAATTAAATTCCAATTAATCTCAACCAGTTTTGGATATCTGAATGTACGCGTTCCGAAGTTAAAGTTTGACTCCTGGAAAACCAAACAGATACAGTATTTCTAGCTCCTTTATTATACAGTTAATGGATGACATTACATATAATTTGCAATTCACGTTACTTTGTGCTGTTACAAGATTATTTTTGTCTGGTTTTTATTACCTTACTCATATAGCATAATTATTATATTTGGTATAAGGAAAAAGTTTAGATAGTCAAATTCATAAAAAAAAAATCATTATAGTATAATCTTACTGTAATAAAACTGGCTCGTAGCGTATTCATTCGTGTTGAGCATATTTAAGAGTTTCATAGAACAAAACTTAGCAGCACTGCAGGTAGGATATTTTCGTTTGCATGCAATTTTAGTTACATCTCTAGTTTTCCAGTAATCATGAAACTAATTACACCTGCTCTGAGCAATTTCAGTTCAAGTATTTTTTTTCCTTCTTTCCTTCTTTTGCACACTTTATATGCGCTTCTAGATATAATGGCATAGGAAAGTGTTACAAATGAAAACGTGTTTCTAGCTTTGAAAATGGAAACTTAATTAAATTTTCTACTGTTTTTTTATTGTTGGTTTGTTTTTGTTTTAATTCAAATGAGCATAATTAGAGGCAAATTTTTAAAAAAAACCTTCTGTTTTATTTTTGATCTTTTAAAAGGACAGAATACCAATGTGTGCCGTTATTCTGTTTTTTGTTATGGTTGCAAAATTTTTATAATTAGGCCCAGATACATTTTTAATTTGAAATTATGACTGAGAGTTATATTTAAATGTATGTAGTTATTCAGTTTATAGAAAAAGTGTCTTGATAGGGAACGTCAAAAATAATCAAAACCTTTATTTACTCTCTAAATTATACAGGGTGTCCTGGAATTTATAGGACATACTTGAAGTTATGATTATTAACCACATTTGCAATCGAAAAATCTCTTATAGGAAAATTGTTGATTTCAGTTTGAATTATTTGCTAAATACATTTGATGGCTAACCATCCATTGAACTATCTCGATCTTCATTTAAGCTGCTGAATTCTAATGAATGTAGAGCATAAAAATTCAAATAAAATAATTCTAAAATTTGAAACGCAATTTTCAACTCAAAATTGTAACTCTTTTTATTTGTGTGTGTTCTATTTCTTTTGTTTTTTTGTTTTTAAACTGTAGAGAAAAGTTCGACAACCACATACCTACCTATTGACCAATTTGAACAGTCAATGTTATCTGCTCAAATATTTCAGTATACTCCAAAGTAATATGAGTTCAGAATTCCAATTAAAAGTTTCACCAGGAAAATGAACACACATCTATTTCAAACGAATCGTACCCAATCCAGGCTTTTATCATGTTTTTGGAAGTTGAAAACATGTCATCTCTGCATACCTAGAGAGTAGTAGCGAGCGACAGAATATCTAATACGTTTCTTGCTTCCATTTTCAGTTAGCTTCGGGTAACTATATTCGTATTTAGCCAAAGGTATACCTCATATTTGGTTTACATCAAAGCTTCTATCCAACATAGTGACGATGACGACTTCATCAGAACGTAGAATGGGAAAATTAATTCCTGTATATTTCCACTTACATGCACCATAGTGAGAGATTTCCAATAAATATTGACATAGAGAGTCGTTGCTATACGGCTAGCCTAGCCGTTCTGCTGTTATTGTAATCATAAAGTGAATCATATACGAATGAACCTTTTCATTATTATTATTGGCGACTAGTGTGAGAGAAATCATAAAACAGGTCATGAATGCAGACGGGGTATTATTTTACACGTTCTTTTGTTGAAAAGCGGATAATAGAAATGCATTTGCAGCCAAGAAATTTCCTTCTTCTATTTATGTATGTCGACCATGGATTTTATCGACTTTGATCTCATAAACATAAAGGTGGTCATTGTTGGAAGAAATTTTTTGAAATTTTCCAACACATCTTTGATAATAAATAAATGTTACAATTTTTCTTTATTTTTTTTTTTGTAAGGCATATTACATGCATTTGAACCATACATATCTCAGCTTCTTCATTCACCCTCTTAAAGTATAAAAGTATTTGAACTTTTACTCCCTTACTGAAGACAAGACGACGACGACGTCTACGAAAAAACAAACTTGTCGATATATCATCGTGGTTTGTCAGTTTATATGAAATCTTTATAAACATATTCTTGTCCCAAACAAGATTTTCACGGCATCATGGTTTATGCGATATAATGAAAATTTTATCGTTAATAAAATTTGACACGTATTTGGCATTTTGAGGTAAAATTCAATTTTTCATTTTATGTACAACGGAAAAAGAAATTTGGCAATTTTCTTATATATGTACATAAATAAGTTGAATGAATGTCAGTAAGTGGTTTATGATCTTCATAGTAACTAAGGATAAAAAATGAATTTTTGTCATGGGTTAAAAAGTGTTTTCTTTTTAAATCTTTTTAAATATGTTTGTTGACACCTTACATATGCTCTGTAATGTAACTGACATGAGCACATAGGACGCCTTGACCTACATGCTTAGGACCTTTCATTCCCCTGTCTGCAAAAAAAAAGAAAAAAAAATAAAATAAATTGCCCAGGCATTCTAAAGGTGAGCGATATAAACGAAGTAAGACACGTTAATACAGTATACCTATACTGAAAGCATTAAATGTCTATGCGAGAGTAGAAAATTAAGTTAAAAAATTTACCGGTAGTATAAGTGTACTTATAAATAAATTTGTAGAAAAATATTAGAAATCCATAGATATGATAACATTGTTTTTCAATCAGATGCAATCATTGAACATGACGTTTAGTTTTCTGCGACACATCTAGTCCATTTATATGCACAAATGATATTTCAACAGGTGAAGAACTATAGTGATCGCAGTATGTCATAGAATTGATGATCGTTATTCCGAAATATCGTACCTACACTATTGTTTATTAATAGTGGCATTTCGTTTAAGTTTACACTTGAAAAATCCAAGCTATAAACTGAGTCACTAGAAAAATCATGTACATACTTATGACTTATTCGCATTAGGAAAAAAAAAAAAATTGCGTTCGAGAATTTAATACTTTTAGGCTTTTGAAGTCGTTTAAACACTCGATTGTTACGTAGAAACCTAAATTTCAGAATTAATTTCACTATTCATTGCTACAGATCTTATCAGAATTGTTACCAATCTAGAATTGCAGATTTAAATTGATATTTACCGGTGTACCGTAAGGTTCTATATTTGGTCCTTTTTTATTTTCTCTTTTTATTAATGATTTGTTTCATTTCTCACATATTATAAGTTAACTAAAGTGTATCTATTTGCCGATTATGCACAGCTATTCCACCTGGACTAGTTATGGATGTAATTCCTTGGTTAATTAATAAATCTTCAATCCATAGACACTATTGACAATTTGGTAAATTGTAGCTTTATACCTATACCTGAAATGAAGTTGTAATAAAAATTGTTTCATTTCAAAATCCGATTTAAAGAGAAAAGAGATTTTCTTTTTAAATTTCAATTTACATTTGAAAACTGTTTTCACCACTAAGCAGTAGCAGGTATATACATTGAGAAATACAATTTTCTTCTTTTATTCTATTCTAAATATAATCCCCATCATTCCAATGTCAATACACTTTTTCTGCTCTTACTCTTAATACTGCTCCATTATCATTTGAATAGAGACTCTGCTCGATTTTTTTTTTTAAATTTACAATTTACAATTTGAACGCACAAAGAAAAGGTAGGTCCCTCTATAAAAATTTCAGATAATCTTCTTAAAAGTCCAAAACTTTCCTTAAACTCCTAAAATTATGACATCAATGTCCTCAATTCCAATGGGAGTATTTTTTTTTTCTTCTCTCTACAACTACAACTTTTTCACTTCACGAGCCAATTGAATGTTTTCTTTTGGATTTCTCATAATAACAAAATCGCACAGTGAAATGTTTTCAGTTTTTAGAAAGAAGAAGAAGGACTTGAATAGAAAGTGTTTTCGTATGCAAAATTATTATAATCGTCGTCTGTGCCATTTTTATAGTGCAAAAATTATGAGAACCAAAATTGAAAGCTGCTGACGACGACAGCATCAGAGAAAGGCTCTGAGAATATAATGTAGGACTTTTTATTGCAATATAGTGGTAATTACGCTGCCTGATTGGAGGAAAAAGGAAACTATATAATTGAGTAAAATTTAAGTGTCTTTTGCATTAAGGAAATCTGTGTATGGGGTATAGTATAGTTTTAGACTGTTGGTACCAGATGGTATAGCCAGGCTTTATACCTCCTTGTGATGATATTTCCTTGGATGCTGGATCGAAATGTACATAAAAATATTTTTGAAAATAATTTTCGATTTTCTGTTTGACGATTAAAAACTTTCAGTTTAGCTGCATACTTAGTTAGTTAAAAAGGATACAGATTTTTATTAAAAAAAAAAACAAAAATATTATTATTCCAGGCCTTAGAGACCAAGGCTAAGTTTTGAATGGGGCAGACTTATTGCGTCCATTTTGCAGAATACTCTCTCTATTTCATACTTTTTCCAACACATTTCTGTTGCAATCTATATCTTTATGAAGTACACTAACTTTCTTTATCAGAAATGAATAAAATTTATCTTGAACATGTTCTATGTATGTAGCAAGACTTAGCAACTCTATGGGAAAATAATTTTCCAGGTACTTTTGTGACTTCATTTTGTAAAGTATTCAATAGTTTTTAATAGGTTTAAAAAATAAAAAATCTTTATTTATTTTGCAAAGGTTTATTTTTGTTTGTTCATGTAAGGATTTTTTAAACTAAACTTTTATTCTTATTTGTATTTGAATATTTAAGGTAGGTATATAAATTTTTATACAATCGATAAGATAACAAAATTTACTTTAAGGAGCCTATACAATTATTTTTTCACATAAGCCAGTTTTATAAGGCTTGTTAGTAGAACATCGTTTCATTTTATGTTTCCTCAAGAGATTGTGGTACAATTAAGCATATTCTAGTGAATTTCGGATCTGAAATAAGATTTCGAATTGTGCGAATATTGATCATTCTGAAGCATTTATATAATGAGAGGATTTTTTTTCTCCGTGATGGTACTGTATTCCAAAATATGTGTCGACCTACTGGTTTACACAAGGGCTGATGTTTAAAGTGAAAGACTAGAGTCACCGGGAACCTGTAAAGTATCGAAAATTCTTTACAGAAAATATTATGTAGTAGTATGTAGCTCTTTGGACATCCTAAGTCGGACCCTTTAATAAATTGACAATTTTGTTTTATATCTGACTCTTAACTTTTTTGGTGGTTGTTTTGTAAAATTTTAAGGAATCCTTGTACGATTTCCAATAGCTGTAATCTTCCTACGATTGCTTAATTCTTCGCTACATTAAGAAGGGATTTTTGATAGTTGCGGAATAAGTCCATATTACCAATATCACTACATATTATGTTAGTCTTTGTTTAATTATTTTAGAGAACATTGCGAACCCCGTCTAATAGTACAACTACATGTATACCAATTAATACTACCTACTACCGTCCCTATACACACCACCTTCCAATTTCATTAATTTACCCGAAATAATTATAGAAATGTATTCCATTCAAAAGTAGTTGCTTGTTTGTTTGCATTGAAAAAAAAACTAAAAGGGAGAAATACATTCATTTTAAATACCATGCCGGAGGCATTAAATGGACAGTAAATGAGGTTTTCGAGCACACACTACCCTTTCAGTAGTAGTAGGTAAGGTAACATTCCCAATTTTTATCGGATGTCATTGAATTTGTTGAATTTTAATTTCGGCACTCGTTGGTGGTAGCAAGGCGCGTATCCTACTGCCACCAAAATTACTAGAGCGCTTAATTAAATTGCTCGGACAACAGTCCATGTCAGGATGTTTTTCCCCCATTTTATTGAAAGTAAATCAACATTTATTCGCTTTCGTCTAGAGAGCCCGAATTGCGACTAATTAGTAATTTCGATGAAAAATTCACTTCACAATTTTATGTACTTACTTTGCGCGCAAGTATTTAAATAGAAATTTGCATTAATTTATGAGATCTGAATAAAGTTTAAGAGAGAAGCAATAATAATAATTACAGACCCCCGCCGCCGCCGCCACAGATGTTTGGAAAATCTGTATGCCCTCTATAGCATTGACTCTATCCATGTAATTTTACTATTGAGCTTTATAAACCCAGACAGTAATTTTCCTCCCCCCCCCCCCCCCCCCCCCCCCCCCCCCCCAACCACCACCAACACCAAACAGAGTATTCTTTGAAACCATTTGAATTTTGAAATCAATTTTAATTTTAATTAATGTTTATTTTGTTCGATTCTTAAA